>CM068831.1:67205981-67805981 GCA_028554795.2 Sinohyriopsis cumingii
TTAGGTTGGGCGTGTCTGTTTGCTCAAACAACATAATTGGTGCAGCTCTTATTAGATAAGCTCCAGTTAAATCCGTAACTTTCTGTAACGTTGTGAGTTACATGCCATTGTACCCATTTACATTAGTGCTAAATCGCTTCCCGTTATCATCCTGTTCAAGTTTTGGGAGGAATATTAAAACTTTTCATTTGAAATACTGGACGCAGATCATCTTCTTGTATGTGTAGTCCAAGAACCCCACCTCTTCCCTGAAATGGATTCTTCCAGGAACTGGAAAGGGAAGCGAGCAGACTGATCGTTTACACTTGGACTGAAATACAAATTTATGATGATTGGTGGTGACGCTCTGGCGACAATCTTGTAAGAAATTATAAAGTAATGAACCAAACGACTAAGTGGTGTACATTTGTTTTATATCCTTGATGCTTTTGCTTTTAGAGTCGCAAAAGAGAGACGATTCAAACTGCCTGCGTTTGTGGGACCATGCGACTACTTTAGATTTTTAAGCACGTTGCTTTCATTAATCCGTCTGTCTAGATGATAATTTTATATCTATATGTTCCTTACTTGAGCTGTTTAACAGACGATATTTGTACATGAATGTCCCTTGATTGTGAAATTATGGTAAATAAAGGCACTAAGATCCCAGTACTAGTACTAGTACATATTGAATAAAAATATACTTCTGTAGATGATACATTCATCTCTTAACTATATATTACTGGTTGGTTTTTATTGTATTTACCTGTCTGATGATGTGAAAAGGTTCTAAAATTATTTTATATACTAAGTAGTTAAATATATAAAAATATTCTTGAAGTTTCTACATACGCTTTATTATAATTACATAAAATATATTTCACCTAATTAATTTCGAAACCCCATCAGGAAATCAGAAATTAAGCCGATGGCGCCATTGAGTCTTATTATTAATAATGGTCAACACAAACGTAAACAATTATTTATAGATTCTATGTAATTTGCCTTCTTAACAGAATCAGGTGACGTGCAAAAATTTGTAGCAAAAGATATTATATATAATTTACAGCCATGACTCAAACTTACAAAGATAAAGAGAGGGATATGTTCTTGGCGATAAAATAACAACAATTAAAGAATTCGCAAATATCAGGAAAATTATGACCCTTTCAATCTCAACTTGAACAGAAGATTCAACCAATTGTAAAAGATTAATGATTTCAAGGTCTAAATTAATTGCCTGGAAAACATATCGTAGTAAGCACTACCAACAACACCGTTTTCAGGCAGCAGAAAAAAAGAAAATGAGAATATACAGAAAGTTAAACAAATGGACATAAATGAATTAGTGACAGGAGCTAAGAGAATAATATACAATCTGTACATTCGTTTCAGACTGGATTGATGAAATCAGAACGATAGAAGATGTTACAGTCATTGATTTATATTAAACATTAAAAGTCGCAATCTAAACCAAATTCAAACGATTATGGGGATCGGGAAGTTTAATTTCCTCTTCTAGTATGCCTATATCCGGAATGAGGTTAATTTGTGTAGCTCACCGTGTGTTAGTTGGACTGCAATTCGTCTCATTAGACAAAAGGATACTTTCTCGTTTGGAAAATGAATCATTTGTTATTCTGGCAAAAACCATTCAAATCTGTTTATAGTGAAATTATTAAAGTCGTCTAAGCATGCCCTCATTGTGTCGAAATGGATATTCATTATTCAAGTCCCACCTCTTTTTGTATATTGACACTTATGTAGGATATAAAAATAGACAGTTCCTCCTTACAATGCCATATCAAACTGGTCAATGTTCTTTACCGTGGCAATGGTTGCTTTAATATTCACTGTCCTGACGTTCGCAGAATTTGTTACAAGCGGACATTCTCAATGCCCATATCAGTGCGCCTGCAACTGCTATTGTAACCAGCCTCAAACTTATTGTGGACACGTGGCTTCATCTACATGCCAACATGACCATTTTGGAAAAGCAATTGACTGCCAGGACATTCACCAGATGGGTTTTACAAAGACTGGAGGCTATATTATTTATCCCAAAGGACATTCTAATGGTATCTATGTTCGATGTGACATGGATACAGCCGGTGGAGGATGGACTGTCATTCAGAGAAGAGTCAGCGGAGATGTTGATTTCTTTCGTGAGTGGGTTGACTATAAAATGGGTTTCGGTGATCCGCATGGAAATATATGGCTCGGAAATGACAATATACATGATCTCACGTCCTCGAACGATTACCAGCTGCATATAAACTTGGCTGTTACAAAGACCAATACCAGCCTTGCTGTGTATGATACTTTCTCAGTTGGAGACGAAAGTAGTGGATATATTCTCATCGTAAAAAGCTACAGTGGAACAGCAGGGGATTCTTTTGCCGGGCATTCCGGTATGAAATTTTCCACCAAAGATAGGGACAGCGACAAACTCAATTCAACAAATTGTGCGAATAATTTCAAAGGTGGTTGGTGGTACAATAATTGCCATTCTTCAAACTTAAATGGAATCTACGGATCCACCAATTATGGAGAAGGAATAAACTGGAATGCATTTGCCGGACTTCATACATCCTTGATATTTGCAGACATGAAAATAAGGAGAAAAATTTCACATTAATAGAGTTAAAAATTATTAAGGTATCGCTGGCATCAAAAATATTTGTATAAATAGGGTTCTTGAAATTAAACTTGGTTATAATAGATTCATGTTATTTGCGATTTCCCTTTTGAAATACTCGCGTTTGTTATTTCAATAACACCTTCATCATAAAGGTACGCACGTATATTCAAATAGTCGAACATTTTAAACTTGCTGTCCCAATTGCACCTGAAATGGACGCAGTTCCAATTCTTTATTTGTTTCTTTCTAAATCGAGATATATAAAATTAATACTCTAATTTGAATGTCTATTTTTACTGATATTTTCATGTATTCTTCAATTCTTTTATGCCTAACTAATTGTTTCAGCAGCATGTTCAAATAACTTGAATATATAGTTTTTATTTTAAATTGCGAGATCATTACCTATTGATTATCCTGTAGTAATTGCTACTGAAGCAATATGCTGCATTTGCGAGCAGCACATTTTGATACTTCTAGTATTTATATCACACGCTGACTGAATACGTCATCTTTTGTGTTACGTTCAAATGATTAAAACAGAGTTCTCTTCCATATAGTGTGCATGTGTTTTTTTACGCTATAAATTTAAGGCACTGAGTTTTGTCTAATGTCTGTTGAGTATGTAAGTGTTGAAAGGTTTAAATTGTCAATATTCAAATTGATACATATTCTGATCAATCTTATTTTATTGTTTTAATGACAATCTCATTCATCTGAGTGTAACTTGTATTCAGCTCAACATACATGAGCATAAATATATCCTCATATTGCAACTAATTCAATTACTTATATTTCTTTGTTTAGTGTTATTCAGTTACAAAATTAGTTATTAACGCATTTATTATTTGAAATATATTATCAATTACAAGTTTACATTTCAAACAATCTGTTAATTTAATACAGCCAGGATACTTATGGCTAAGTACAATGTTAAAGTCGTAAAGCAGTATAACACTGGAGTTATTTCCATTTTGCATAAGACTCTTGTGTGTTTTTGTTCATTAATTTTCAATTCGCCCGTTTTTATCTACAATACAATACTCTTTGAATCCCATTTTCAGCCTTTGATTAAATTATGAATGTCTATTTTTCCTTTCTTTAGGCTTTGATGTCATCAAGTTTAACACTTAATGATCTAGTTTAATTATTTTGTTTTTATTATTTCTTGGTCAAGATCATATAGCTCTGTTTATTCTCGATTCCATGGGCTATATACATCATGCAAGGTAAAGCGAATCATATGCTGTTAGTCTTGTCGATTGTATCACCTGAATAGTAGTAAACGAAATACTGATTTTCTATCTAGACACGTCTTCAGCTTCTAAAATTGTTCTGCACCTGTGAATCTCTTTCTACAGCTCTGAGATTTTGGTTTCTTTCCTTGTCATTCTGTTCAGTAAGGCTTATTAGTGACTTATTGTCCGCTTGTACTCTCCATCTCTTGATTTCTTTCAAATTGTTGTCACTAAATCGGTAGTGAACAAAGTGATGAAGTAGTAACTTCAAGGGCATAGTTATTTTGGAAGTGTTTATTAATGTAGTGTGTGTAATTGATTGTATTTATAACGTAGCATTATCAATTTTGTAGTCTGTATTTTGGCAGTTTGTAGTGATGTCTAGCACTGGTGATCGTGGCACATAAAACCACTAGGCCATGTGATATTAATGTAGTTGTAAGTAAGGTCGTCAAGTAGTGAGATAAAGGACGATCCAGGTTTTTCTTTATTTCTCATTTAGAAATACGGAAAGTGGTTCTATTGTAATATCTAAGACATGTTTTGTTTTTCATTCAGTGGTAAGGAAGGTAGTCCAGCATTTTCTTTCCTGAGGGGATGTGGCTAGGATGTAGCTGGGGTGGGGTATTTATCACAGTATAGAAATCTACTCGTGTTTGTTCTTTTTATTTAGTGGCAATAAAGTGACCACGAATAAATTTTTTACGTAACTTGGACTCGTAATTATCGTTTCTCTATAGTAGAGAGGAAAGTGGTTCTGTCTTCTGGAAGTGCAATAGTGTTGTCTTGACGTTGTTCTTGTTTTTACTTGTTTATTGTTCACATACCAGTACGATAAATAACTGTGCCAGTCTTTAACAAATAAATATAGCTAAAGGCCCCCTTCTTTTATATTTTTCTCTACTTTTACTAAGTCTTTATCCACCATTCTGTAAAGTGATTGCTTATTAAAAAAAATGCCATTTGGAAACAAAAAACTTGCCAAAAATATATCACACTGGTGCATTTTGTTAATTAACATGGTGGACTTTTTAAATCAAATGACTCATTTGGGTAATGTGTATCACCATTAAACAAACATTAAAACAACGGAGCCGTGTTTTCATTTTGAACGATATGGTATTATTTATGATTCTGATAATTATTGATGCCCCATATATATTTCAAGCTCGGTGACCTTTGCGATTCCTTTTGATTCCAAAACTTGCTTCAGAATAGGTTTTAAAATCTAGATAGGAGAAATAGCCTAAAATTGTGTACAATCGTTTCCTCCAGAATAAATTGCAATTAACTCCTATGTAAACCCATATACTACAATGATGTCAACATTGACAAAACAAGTTATGTCAACCTCACCATTGTCTCTTTGACTTACGTTTGAATATCTTCTAGATGTAACTTATTTGACTATCTTATAAGTAATTGCCATGAGAACAAGACCTGAAATGTGAACTCTACCTGAAATAGATTTAGATCAACATTTTATTTTATATGATGAAACACGTACTCACCCGAGGTGGCATGAGTGTTAATTCTCATTTTGAAACGCTCACCAGATCCAGAAACATTAAATGGTATGTACCTTGATATTCTTCGCTAAATAAGGGATCACAACCAACGAGGTTCATACAGGTTTACACTTTCTCCATATGCAGATGATAAAGTATGAATAACAACAAAACAATTTATTGATTTGACGAGTGCAAAGGACCACATAGTCAACATAATACATACTTCATATAAAATGATCTGTTGCATACATGAATAACTGAAAAAAGACATCAATGAATAATGGATATAAAAATGTGTGCACATAAATGCTCGTGGATAGACAGACAGACAGAGAACTCGACAGCGAGAGAAGATAATCACATTTGGAATGCCTTATACACATATTTGTCTAGGTATTTTAGAGTTGTTAAATCTTCCTTTTGGGGTAATCAAAGTAATTTGTACATGCTTGGTTTCTGCCAATAATAAGGACCAATATAAGATTCTCTATATGAGATGTATAAAGGACAGATTAAGACAAAATTATATCTTATTTGCTGTCATTATTTACGCACAGCTCAGACAGTTTTTGATGTAATTCTTTCCCTGATTGTCTACCAGTCTCGATGTTTAAAGGTTTGACGAAACCGTCAATTTACTTAAAGATTAATGTGACTCCATTAGCAATTATTTTAAGATACGAAGTGGCTTCGAACATATCTTTTAATCTTTCTACCTTTAGGAAGTTATTTTCGAAGTAATTGCTCAACGACAATCAGAACAAAATATGACATTTAGTCTCTGGTTACAAAGCAATAAAAATTAAGATATATGGACTGAATTACGGTAATACCAGACTTCTCTAAAACCCTGAAGACAATATAATAGTTCTCAAATTGAAAACACCGTTTATATAATTCTTTCTTTTAAAATCTGTAAGCATTAGTTGTTATATTTTTAAGAATATAATTATTTGTGTTTAGCAATTTACTTTACAATAAAAAAAAAACAACACAACTTTGTATTGGATACTTTTAACAGTCTGCAGTCCCTGACGGTACCTTAATTGTCAAACAACCGTATAGATAATCCTCTATATATTTAATCAGCAGTGTATTACCATATTAGAGTGAGCAATAGACAGAATAATGCTATTCTTTTTGTACAAGCAAGAGCTCAATTTATGTAACAAATGAAGTATGTAGAAAGTCTTTGATGCAGCCAGCTGAGGGGTCCTATGGCAGAATTTGGTTTCCCAGAAAAATCCATCGCGTTAGTTCGGTAATTCCATTATGTCATGCACGCTCATTTCATAAACTATGGATAAACATCTGAATCATTCCCAGTCACCAATGGAGTCAAGCATGGCTGTGTGGTTGCCCCAGTCCTCTTCAATATGATGTTACATGCTATGCTTACCTATGCTTCCCGTGTCCATGACAATGGGATTGTATCCGATAGTGGATTAATGGCAATCTGTTTAATCTGTGGAGACTACAAGCGAAGAAGATGATATAGAAAATTAGTATCCGTGGTCTACTACTTGGCGACGACCGTTACCTAAATAACAAATCCGACTCTGACATGAAATAGTGTATGAATCATATCATGTCATCTTTTACCTATTACGGTCTCAGATTCTATCAAAAATACAGGCGATGCACTATCCTGCAGCAGTGAATCCTTTCATAGAGCCAAACCATCACAGTTATTAACTAAACCATCCTGTCCATGACACGTTCACCTATCTCGGCAGCACAATGTCATCTGCAGTCCACATCGATGATGACACCGATGCCAGAGTTGCTAAAGCAAGTGTGGCCTTTAGCAGACTACGCGCTGACGTGTGGGAGCGAAGTGGTATCAGTCTACAAATAAAACAGAATGTCTACAAATTCACTCTGTTGCCAATCCTGTTGTATGTTTACTAAAACGCTATGAAAAGAAACTTAATTTATTTTCACATGGGCTGATCAGGAAACTTATTAGGATAAGATGCCAGGGCAGGATTTCATACACTGAGCTTCTCCCAAGGGCAAACAATCCATGTATCCACATTCTGCTGATCAAATCACAGTGGAGACGGGCTGGACCAATCACATGATTTTAAGATTATAAAAGAGCAACTACTAAAGAATAAATTCTACGTTGGGCTGATAAAAAGCAAGAAATCTCAGAGTGGTAAAAAATTATTCCAAGATTCCCTCTAGACATCCTTGAAACACTTCAACTCTGGCCATGAGCCTTATGATGATCTCGCACAGGATCCCTCCCCTGACGAAGTCTCATTCATATTGGTGCTACAGGCTTTAAACCGATAAAATCAAGTTGGCATGAGAGAAGCGCAAGCAACGTAAATCCTGGAACTGCGGCGCGTCCTGCATAGATGAAGCGACCCCAACCGGCATCTGCTCTCAAACGTGACACAGCCTGTAAAGACCACAAATTGACCCGATCTCATGTACTCACATAAATCTAACCAGTTACTGATATCTTAGTCATCTTCGAACTCAGAGGATGAACCACAAGTCACCTAATAAACTAGAAAATGTACAACTTGTGACTGCGCATGAAAACTGCAAAAAATCATACGTGTTTGGTGATTACTTCTTTATAGGCAATAACTTTTCTAGAAAAGATTTGTAAAAACAACATGAATTGAAAGCAATAAGGCTATTCATTTCATTGATTTAATTCAGTAATAGTCTTTGGTACAAATTAATTTTGATACAGGATGTCAAGGCTTAAAGGTCTTTAGAGGCTAGTTATACCAAAAGGTTGTATCTTAATACCTGTTACTCAAATTGTGGAAGGTATCAAGTCGTCACAATATCGTGGATTTGAAAAATATGTTCATTATTTATTTGCAGCTTCTTCTTGAAATGTTTTCATTTTTATTCCTCCCAAAAGTGCAGCATAAGCAATCGATTATGCTGTCGTACAAAACATTATCCCTGCACTAAAAATAATGACATTTAATGGTATATATGAAGTCCGCAAGCTCTCAGTAGGAGAAAAGGTGAACACTTAAAATATTGTGAATAATTTCCTTAAACGGACAAAGTAAGATAATATTGTTGTGACGTCCTGTAAAGTGTGTTAAGTTCGAATAAACTAACCTTATCTTATTCTGAAATGTTGTATCTTTGAGGAATATGGAAAAGTGGTATTATATGGCAATTGAGTCCAGAACATATCCAGTTATGAAGACATGGAACTAAACTTTACTTGTACACTTATTTGGAAAAAGGTAAACGCAGAATATCCAATGTACTTAAAAGTGTCCACAAACATGGATTTTTGTTTAAAATACATTAGGCATATTTCGGTACGATACTCATATACAATTTAAAACGTAAATTATAAGCATTTTTCCAGATTTGGACTCTTCCTGGAGAACACACATACTTTATGTTGCCACGAGGAAAATATATAAGAAGTAGATCAGTATTTTACATATTACAATAAATGTAATAAATCCTGGATTGTATTGCTCAGAATGAATGAGAATCGTTGTCCATGGCAATTATATAAATAAACAATGACAGTATCTAGATGAATCATGTAAGTCAAATGTGTTACAAAATTTAATAGCATACACTTCCTATATGGTCGAGGTTTTAATAGGTACGTACAGGTTGTAGGGTATGACAAAGTTGTTATATTTAACCGGTTTCTGTAAATTTATTATCAACTTTCAGACAATCGTAAATTTATTATTAACGTTTAGACAATATATGAAAGATAATTTCATTCAGGAATGGACTTCAACTGTAAACAGAGGACAGAAAGGATTCCAATCCATTACATTTTATATTATTCTGTTGTATTTAAAGGAGCCATTGATTTGCCAACCCATCTATTAATGGCTTTAGCCAGTAACCATCTATTTACTAACCAATCATTTAAATGGTTTAGGCACACTCAGATATTCAGGCACAATGGCGTTCCTCCATATGTATATATATATATATATATATATATATATATATATATATATATATATATATATATATATATATATATATATATATATATATATATATATATCTATATATATATATATAGATATATAGATATAGATATATCTATAGATATATCTATATATATATCTATATATATCTATATATATTGGTGTCAGTGGGAGAGTGGGAGACAGTAAGTAAATAGAGGGTTAATATCATGTTTCACAATGCCCATTTTGTTTCGATCGTGAAAACAGATTCACATCAGGGAATTTCTTATAAAGGAATACCCTTTTGGTGACATCTTCTATCCTTTAACGAAGAATAAGATTTCAGGCGTAATATCTGAACTTGCACCAGATGTCCTTTCAGCATCCCATAGAAGAATTTAAATGGAAACATTATTCACTAATTAGTATTTTTCACAACATATTTCTTTCACCCATAAGTGATATGACAATAATTTGATATTATTTCAATTTCATCCTCCCAAATATTTCCAATATGCATTCGTCACTTTTTTTTTCTTTTTCATTGCACAATAACAATTGTGATTCTTGAACTACTGTTATGCAATTTTAGAATTATAGATTTATGGCCCACATTTCAGTTTCAGACTAAGTATTGTAGGAAGGCAAAGAGATAGTACCGACAGCTCTGGCAGTTTCATTTTCATTTATGAAATTATTAGTTACGGTGCAGATTAAACTAGTTTTGAGCTACAGTGTTTAGTTATGTTGTCTTTGCATGCCAAAACTTAATTGTCTATCTGAGTATCACTAAATCCGCAGTAAAGTCAGTTTGTGCAGCTCACTGTTTTTGTTCGGCTGCAATTCGTCTCATTAGAGAACGAATACTTTCTAGTCTAGAACATTAATCATATGTTAAGCTGACAGAGTCGATTTAGATGTATTCATAGTGGATTGTTTACATCCGTCTTAGCATTCTTACCTAGTGAAATCAATGCATCGAACTAATTATGATTCAAGTCCCGCCCCTGTTTGTGTATTACCAATTATGCATCTTATAAAAATGGCCATTACTCTTAAACATTTCCATATACAGCTATACGCTAAAACAATCCTTACCTGGGAATGTATCGTTCAATATTCATTACCTACACAATGGCTCGCTTATTCTTCGATTTTCTGACGTTCTTTTAATTGGTTACAAGCGCACATGCTCAATACTCGTGTCATTGTACCTGCAAATGTTGCAGAAAGCCAGGTTCCAACTACCTGAGGAAACGTGACTTCATCTGCATTTCAAAATGATTATTTTGGAAAACCAAGAGACTGCCAGGACATTCACCAAATGTGTTTTAGAAAGAATGGATGCAACATTATTCATCCCAAAGAATATCCTAATGGTATTTACGTTCGATGTGACATGCGTTCAGCCGGTAGAGGATCGACTGTCATTCAGAGAAGAGTCAGCCGAGATGTTGATTTCTTTCGTGTGTGGGGTGACTATAAAGAGAGGTTTTGGTGATCCAATTGGAAATATATGGCTCGGAAATGACAATATACATGATCTCACGGCTCAAGCCGATTACCAGCTTTATGTCTAGTTGGCAGTTTCATAGAAAAATAGCCGTTTTGCCATGTATGATACTTTCTTGGTTGGAGACGAAAGTAGTGGGTATCTTCTCATCGTAAAAAGCTACAGCAGGAGCCTCTTTCTCCAATTTTTCTGATATGACATTCACCACCAAAGATAAGGACAATGACAAAAGAGATTCAACAAATTGTGCCAGTAACTACAAAGGCGGTAGGTGGTACAATAATTGCCATCATTCAAACTTAAATGGAATCTACAGATGCACCACGTTTGGTGAAGGAATAAATTGGTATGCATGTGCCGGATATCATACATCCATGATATATGCAGACATGAAAATAGGGTGAAAAGATACACATTAAGAGAATTAAACATTATTAAGATATCGCCGGAATACAAAATATTTGTTCAAAGAGGGTTCTGCAAAATAAACTAGGTCCATGTTGTTATACATATTTAAATTAATTGCTTGTCTGTTAGTTTTAAAATATTTTTTATTCCATTACATGTTATTGTTATGTAATATTGTTTACTGGACTTGATTTTGTACAGAATTGAGTTCAGTTCTGAATGATCTGAATTTTTTATATATTTATTTGATTCTTGTAAATACCTAGTAGTAGAAACATTGTATCTAGTTGCTGACCTTAAAATCAGGGTCAGTTTGGGAAAAGAAATTTTATTTATTATTCTTTCTCAGAGTAAGTAGCATTAGGTTAGGTCAGTGTCATACCTGGACTAGATGATTTGAAGGACGTGTCAATTCGTCAACAAACTTCTATTTTTTCCAACAGGATGAACTTTTGACCCCATCTGGGAATTTGTTTTGTGTCTTAAGTAGTCCTATAACTGACGTTATGATAAAAAATTATATCAGTCGTGATTTAACATCTGACACTTTAAGTTGTCTTACGTTGTGACCAGTTTGGGCTGAATTTGTATTTCTTCAGATTATTTGAATTCAAATGATTCTTTCACCTGTAAGTACAAAGGTGCTCTCAATTAATTATTGGATTACGATTTGGATTTAATTCGCAATACTGTAAGTTCCTTTTTCTCATTTTTCACTTTGTAGTCTAGGGAAATAAATTATGTGTTAAATTTTACAAAGCTGATTGTCTTCACACGTTTATGTTACTTTTGTTAAGAGCATAGACTCGTAACAATATATATTCGTGTTATTTGCTACTTTATTTTTTGCATTACACCGCTTTAGTTATATCAATATTATTTTCCCATAAAAAGACGCGCGTATAATCAATTTGTAGAACCTTTTAAACTTGATGTCCCTATTGCATTTGAAACGGATGCAGTTGCAATACTTTTGTTTGTCTGAATGGAGATAGTTTAAAATTAATATGTATATTTTATTGAAAGTATGATAGTACATTTTTGTTTTGCTTGTTTTGTTTTCATATTAATATTCCCAATTTTTTCATTCAATATTTTGATGTCAATTGCAATAAACAGAACATGCGTTGCATATATGCTTGCAAATATGATCCTAGTTACCTCAGCTTTTATCCAGACCTAGCGGATTGACTAAATATATTGATTGATTGATTTTATTTTTAACGGCGCATCAGCACTGTAAGGCTATTTAGCTCCAAACAAAATGTTATGTGTATAATCTTTCAAAAATTATAAAAAGTCTCATATCGACCAGCGATATAAAAAACAAATATTTGAAATTAAAACGTAAAGATGGTAACGGTACAAAATAAAGTTTCCCGATCAACGGGGTATGTAAATGTTGTATGTTAAGGAAAAATAATGAAAAGGTATTAAAAAGGGACGGTATATATATTGCATAAAACTGCACAAGGTGATAACATAAAAATTAGAGCTTAGAGTAAATATTCACTACTTTCATGAACTCTATAATACGAGTGATGTTTATAGTATCAAATATTTCCTTTATGTCATGCACATTGTAATACTGATCGCGCGTAGGTTGCAGGTCAAAACACTCTATCATAAACTGCTTGATAGTGAATGGTTCATTGCAAGAAATGCACTCTGGTGGGTCTTTTTAGTATGTGGGAGTGGGTGATATAAGTATGACCAATTCGGATTCTTGGAATGACTACCTCCTCCCTACGCATGGTTCTGTAGGAAGGAGTCCATTCTCCTAGAGTTGGCTTGATTGCATGAAGTTTGTTATTCACGGCATCATTCCATGATGCCTGCCACTTCTGGCGTAAGGACTTTCTGACACTAGGTTTAAAATCAGTGTACGGTATTTTAAAATCAGATGGTTCTTGAGTAAGGGCCATTTTAGCAGCGCGATCAGCTTTTTCGTTATCTTTAATACCAATATGGCTAGGTAACCATTAGTATATTATATCGTGAGAGACACTCATCTCGGTATTTTTGACAAGTATGTGTTTTGATCATGGATTCTCCAGTTTTCTATTGTGTAGTGACTGAAGTACTGATAGTGAGTCAGAGAAGATGCTACTGTTTAAAATACGTTTGCTTTCTATATGTTGCAGAGCAAGGTCTATTACTCTGATTTTGGTTGAAAAAATTGATGTTCCATTTGGTAAGCGAACTTGCGTTGTGTGATTTACACAAACGAAGGCGGCAGCAGCCTTTTCCGTATGTTTGATCCGTCGGTATAAATTATTGTGTAGTTTTTAAATTCGGTGAGGAGTTCTTGATAACAATTGTGGAAGACGGAAAGGTTTGTCTCAGAGTTTTTACATCGTGTAGTGTAAAAAGTACTTTTGGTTGTTTAAGTAGCCAGGGTGGTGTTTCGGAGATGGACGTTTTCTGAATTTTAGAAAGATCAATTTTTGTACTGTCAAGGCTGGATGATATTCTAATGCCAAAGGAAGGTATGGCGTTTGGTTTATTTTCGTATAAGGTTTTGTATTTGAAAAACAGCCGAAAAAGCAGGATTCAGAGGGTTTGATTTTAATTTGAGAGCATACTGTGCGGAAAGCATTTCTCTACGATGCCATAACGGTGGTTCGTTCCCTTCAGCTAGCAGGCTTTCACACGGGGACGTTTTAAATGCTTCCAGAGCCAGTCTTATTCCCTGATGATGAATTGGACCAAGCATTTTAAGATATGATTTTCTGGCTGAACCATACACAACGCAACCGTCGTCCAGTTTGGAGCGAATAAACGTTCTATATAAATTCAGGATGACTTTTCTATCAGCACACCAGTCAGTATACGCTACTAGTTTAAGTAGGTTAAGTGCTTTTAAGCATTTAGCTTTCAAGTTCTTTAGGTGTGAATAAAAGTCAGTTTTCTGTCAAAGATTATACCTAAAAATTTTGTTTCCTCAAGAACTGGAAAAGGTGTTCCGTCCAGCCTGAGGTTGGGTTCATCGTGATGTCTTCGTAACTGACTGACTAAAATGAATGCATACCGTTTTTGATTTTGAGAATTTGAAGCCGTTTGCACTGGCCCAATTTTGAATCTTATTTATATTTTGCCGTAGTTCTCTTTCAATTGTATGCATGTGCTTTGATCGATAACATATTATAAAATCATCAACGTATATCGAGCAATCCACACCAGGAGTCAAACACTTGGTGATGCTATTAATTTTGATGTTGAAAAGCGTCACAGATAAAACACTGCCCTGGGGCACACCCATCTCTTGCTCGTGCAGATCTGAGAGGGTAGAGCCTACTCGTACTTTGAATTCTCTGTCTTAGAGAAAGTTGGATATGAAAGAGGGCAGACGGCCTTTTAGACCTAGATCGTGCAGGTCATTTAGTATCCCGTACTTCCATGTCATGTCATAGGCCTTTTCTAAATCAAAGAAAACCGCTACGAAATGTTGATAAATGCATCTTGATAAATGCATCGCGAATAAATGTTTCTAGTCTAACCAAATGACCATTGGTGCTAAGGCCATAACAAAAGCCACTTTGGAAAGGAGATATTAAATTGTCAGTTTCCAAGTACCATACAAGCCGAGAATTGATCGTTCGTTCCATTGTTTTGCACACACAGCTAGTTGAGTGCAATAGGTCGGTAGCTGTTGGGATCTTCGCTATCTTTACCTGGTTTGGGAACTGGTATTACAGTTGCTTCATTCCATATTTTTGGTACATTTCCACTAATCCATAAATCATTGAAGAGTTTCAAAAGAGATGTTAATGATAATTCAGGAAGGTGTTTCAAAAACTGGTAATGTATTTCGTCAGGCTCAGCGGATGTATCATGGGCCTTATGTAAAGCCTCCATAAGCTCTAATAGTGAGAACAGTTCGTTATAACTTTCCGAGTTGTTGGATGTAAATTTTAAACGTGACTTTTCCTTTTGAGTTTTAAGTCTTCGGAAGGCTTCTGAATAATTAGATGATATGGAATTTTTGGACAAACTGTCAGCAAGAGAATTTGCAATGTCACGTTTTTGAACTAAAATTGTTACTGTTCAGTTTCCGAATGTCGGAGAGGATTTTGTTTTCTCTTTCCGTTTATTTTGCGTATAGTGTCCCAAACTTTCTTAATAGAGGAACGAGAGTTTAAAAACGAAACATATTTCTTCCATGATGCTCTTTTACTTTCTTTGATTATGCGGCGAGCTTTGGCCCAGACAATACGATATATATTTAAGTTTTCGGGAGTCGGATGATTATTATATTTTTTCAGTGCTTCTCGGCTTTGTCTAATGGCTTCCTTACATTCCTTAGAGAACCAAGGTTTAAGGGTTCTTTTACAGTTCGGCGAGGACTTGGGAATGGATTCTTCTGCAATCTCTATTAAAATAGAAGTAAAATGCTGAATAGGGTCATTAATGTTGAAAACTGTATCTGTATTCAGCCTAGTTTTACAGATTGTCTCAAACGTAGCCCAGTCGGCCTTCTTAATGTTCCATTCTGGAGTTGCGTCATTAATTGTAAATTTAGCATTTTCAAGGTAGATTGGAAAGTGATCACTGCTGCGAAGGTCATCAGCGACCTTCCATTCATAGTCCAAAAGTAGCGAAGGAGAACATATTGTCAAATCGATGCACGTGTATGTACCCGTTCCTGAGTGTAAATATGTCGGTCTTTTGGTGTTATATAGACACAGATCGTTTCTAGAAATAAAGACTTCAACTTTGTGACCTCTGTCACTTATATGATTTGAACCCCATAAAATGTTATGGGCATTAAAATCCCCGAGTAAAACAAATGGCTGTTTTCGCCTGTACAAGTTTTCTGGCTTCTGGATAAGGAAGATTAGTTGTGTATTTTACCCTGTGAATTTCGTTCTCCTGTTTCCAGGTATCGCAATCCTTGGAATTTGCGTGGTGCTCTTTTCCACAGTTGACACAATGCGGAGTTGCTCTACAGTCAGCTTCCTGATGAGAATTGTCTCCGCATCGGCCACATATTTGGCTTTTTGAGCAGTGGTCTTCGTGCTGGCCGTATTTCTGACACTTATAGCATCGAAGGGGGTTTGGGATGTAAATCTCGACCTTTACTTGCGAAAAACCAACTTTTACCACTTTGGGTATAGTTGGCCTGTTGAAGATGAGTACAATGGTGTTGGTGTCCTGCAGATTGTTATCACGTTTAATACGTATTCTTCGGACTGCAGTGACACCTTCATTTTTCATTCCTTCAATGATATCTGCGTCGGTGACTCCAGCCAAGTCACGACAGCGAATCACGCCTTTGGACCTATTGAGTGTGGTGTGAGTGAATGAGGTCACTGGGATATCAAAGAAAGTTTTCATTTTCTTGATATTGTCTGTCTGACCTCGTCGCTCACACTGAACAAGAAGACAACCCGATTTCATCTTTTTAACACTTTTAGGTGTGCCAATCGATTCTGTGATAGTCTTTTCGATGACAAATGGAGATAGTGCGGCAAGCGGTTTTGTGGCATCTTTAGACTGTATGACCATGAAGCGTGGAAATGACTCCACACTACATGGTTCGTCGTCAGACTCTGATGGAGTTTTCGATCTTTTATATTGATTTTGTTTGGAATTTTCCATGTTGGCTTAATTAAAATTCAGCACCCGTGCTCCCCGCCCACCATGGAGCCCAACAAGGGAACACTTTTCAAGTGCCAGGGATACACAGATGCCATACTCAGTTGATAAAATTACCTTCGAGTAACCCTTGAAGTCGCCAGTTTCTAGGGTCGGTAAAATTACCTTCCGATTGACCCGTTAAGCCACCGCCTTCTAGGAAGTCTACTAAGACTTTGGAAAGGAAAAAGATACAGGAATAGACTATAGGGGCAACGGTGGTATCAAGAGAGATACAAGGAGAAAGATAAAGAAGGTGAGAGAGTTAATAAAGACTTCCTAGGGCTCGGCGTGACCAACCGATTTCTCGGAACCGGGCCCATCCCGACCACCCGTCTAAGAGAAGTAGAGGCCAAAGTAGTGCATTGCATGGAAAGCCTCTGCTCAACTACCAGGATCCTTTCCTCCCCTGACACGGGACGCAACCCACGGCAAACAGGTTGCCTCTACTTAGTCGCCTTTTACGACACGCAGCGAGGCACGTCGGACCAATTCTACAACCCCGGACCCGCAGGAGGTGACTAAATATAATAAAAAGTCTGTGTCAATGGTTACGAAATTTCCAGTTTTTTAATGAATTTACACATGCATGAAAACGTACAATCGTGAATCCACGATCCATATCATACTAATATTTGCATATATATAGCGTCTTCCTTAACATCTCAGTTAACTATATTGACAGGTATTGGAAAAATCAGAAAAATAATAAATTTTAAGGAATGATAAAAGATAATATTCGTCCATATGCTGTAGTGCTGCATAAGTATGGCCGTAAAACATAGTTTCGTACGAGCAGTGAAATGTGAACTGCTAACGTTTTGGGTTTTTTTTTTTTGTTTGGCAATATTTGCTGTTTTTAGATTCATGAGAGGTTTCAAAGGACACATTAAGAAGACTAATAAGACAATTTATTGTTTTCTATGCCAGTCAAACATGCAGTTTTATCTTCCGTAACAAAGAACAGTTCTTGCATGGTGATTTATCCAATATCATTTAGAACAAAACAATCGTGAATGGATCTGGAATAATTATTCCATATGAACTGAATTCATTAGGTTTTCTCTTATTTTCCTAAATTTGTCGCCAGGCACAGTGATATATGACGCATCATCGGTACGTTCTGATCACAATGAGAGTCGATTTCACGGTTTATGTCAACTGGCATAATCTATATTTTGATACTCTTTTTAATCAATGGTTGTACTTAATAATATTTATATAAGTTATAAGCCCGAGAACTATATTCTCGAACAAAGTTGTTCTTCTTAGAGTGAGAATGTTTACAAAAGCATAATTCAGGTGTCAAACCCTGTCTCGCCGAAAGATGTTCTAACCTTTTCTACAGCAAAAAAAATATATTTAATGAAGATAAAAGTAAAGGAAAACTAATTTTGAACTTTCATAGTAAACAAATATTGGCGTAACTTAATGTGCATATAAAAATTATATATTTGCTGCATCGGGGTTTTCAGGTTCAAACAAAGAGAACAGATATGTATAAGTATTCTTTGCACAAATAACAGTATTTTAATAGGATATGTTACATGAGCAATTACACGGAATATTTCCCTTGGATTGATGAGCGAACAGCAGAAAATAAAAAATAAACAAAATAAACATTTAAAAATAAAAAAGATCAGGAAAATTGTGCATCATTTAATAGGAACTTAAATAGAATAATCAAGAGATGGAAGAAGATGAATAATGCAATATATTAATTAATGGCTTGGAAAACAACAACGTAGCAAACACTACCCCTTGCACAGTTTTCAAGCAGCAGAAAATGAGGAAACGAAAATATATAGCCATAAACCTGATGAAGGTGAACGAATTCATGGCAAGATCTATAGAATCAGCATTTATTCTATCCATACACCTTTAGATTGGACGGATGTAATCAAAACGAAACAAGATGCTCCATTAAAAAACATTTATAACACATTACAAGCGACAATCTAAATCATATGCAAACAATTATGAAGATAGGAAAGTGGTATCTTAATATTGGTGTTGTGCATGGTAGTATTTATGAAATAGACAACAGAATAATAGCATGAGAAAACAGTTAAATGGTTTTGAACAAAGGTTTACAATAGATACAGGTGCATTAAAGAGCCAAGCTGATAAATTATATGTATGAATTAAGTGTTAAGCTTTATTCAATTAAAGCTGAAAGAAAGGAAAAACAGCTTTTGAGACCGAAGGAAACACGGAAAGTATTCCGTTGCACGTAAAAAGGGTGAATTGAAAAATCGATCGACAAAAACAAACAAGAGTATTACGCAAAATGCAACTAATGCCAGTGTTATATTGTTTCACAAGTTTATCATTTTGTATGAGTATCCTGATTGTATTATATTAACTGATTTACTTAAAAGTATACTTGTCATTAGTAGACGAGATAATGTATTTCAAGTCATAAATGGATTATTAGATAACTTTGCAACTGAATAGCTCAGAACAAAGAAATATGTAAATTAATTCTCTGCAATTTACTGATCTAACTCTTTCACATTTTACTGAATACAAGAGTGACATTCAATACATGAAGGATATAGCCCTCTTTAAAAGACAAAAAATAAGTTCCTTTACAACATCTATCAATTTGAGTATTGGCAATTTAAATTTTTTGTGCTTCATTTTTTCCATTGCATTAGAGGCCATCAACCAACTCTTGCATACTCAACAGACATTAGACACAAATATGTACCTAATATTTACAGCGGAAAATAAAGACGTGCACATTATATGAAAGAAAACTCACTGGAACGTAATACAAAAGAAGACTTCTTCGGTCAGAATGTAATACAACTATTGGACGCCGTATCAAAGCGTGTTTCTCTTAAATACAGCAAAATAGCTTCAGCAGCGGTTACTATTGGATAATCAGAATGTAACGGTTTACCTTTACAAAACAAAATCAACCGTATTTTCATGTTCATTGATTAAACTGCTGAAGAAACTTGCGAATTCGGTATAAACAGAACACAGACACTTGACGATTTAAGTGAACGATCGGGAAAGTAAGGTTTGGTCGCTAACTACGTTGAACAATCTGGACGGCCCTTTATCCTTATATGCGTCTACTTATTGTGATGTTGAGATGCATGGCTTATACGGTAAGACAATACTTGAAAACAAAAGACCCCCTCAGATAATTGATTTTATTCATCTTTGTGATTGGCACGTGAGATACGAATACGTATTGTTTGTTGGTGTGCATTTTCTTTACATATCTGTTTGGGTTTTTTCAGAATAATAAATAATTAAGAGATATACATTCAGAAAATAGGAACTTCTCAACCCGGAAGCGTCTTCCTAGTAACTCAACTATCTCAATCACAAAGAATGGTACATCATTCACACACCTAGCAGCATTAAACCCCATAAATCATTTCACCTTTGAATACCAAAGTGAAGCCCAAATATCATGACTTGCTTTGATCGGATAATCATCTAAATATCAGTGACATGAGAGAGCGGTAGGATTCGGGATGACTTAATCTTTCGATGTTACTTAATTTTTGGCATTTGTGAACTATTTGAAAATATCTGACCATCAAGTACATCTCATTCAGGTAATCATCACATCAGGTTATCACTTTTGTCAAGGAAGTTAAGGGAAATAACTTCACAGAGACCCCAACGGTGCGAGTCAAATGTCTTTAGCAAAAAAATAATTTCCATGTTTGAGCGTGTGTGTGTGTGTGTGTGTGTGTGTGTGATTTTGATTTTTAACATAGCTTTAACACATTTGCAGTAATATAGCTACGATTTCAGCAGTGTGACAGTTTATAGTGATGTCTTGAACTGATGCATCATGCCGCAGACATTATCTTGACACCAGGCCGACCAGTAAAAACACTAACCTCTTAATACTGAGCGGCAAGCGAGGCAGCAGCAAGCTCCATTTTATTATTAATTGGTATGACTCGGCCTGGATTTGAACCCGTGACCTCTCGCATTCGAGGCGGGCGCTGTAATCAATGGACCAGCGGTGCGATTGCCATGTTTGATATATCATGCAAATTATATAATACCCGTACGTTTCAGGTAATATTTATTGTGTTTTAGTGACAGCTACTGTCATTATACATATACTGTCATTAATCTGGACTTGTCCCTATTGCCACAGTCTAACTTAAGGAAATGTGACCCGCATACTTGGCCCTTTGATTACAATTACACAGGAGTGCTACCTGTGGGGCGAATAAATAATTGCAATATAAAGCCAGATCTTTGAGAAATGCCAACCAGAACATTGTTTTCTCAGTAGCCATTCTTTTTCCTTCCTTTCCCATACCTCATATGCATCCCAGTCATACATCTTTTCACATCTATGGCCAGCTTAAGTAAAGTTTGCAGGGCGCATCAGGATAGTATTTGAACTTGCAAGAGGACGATGGATTGCTGATTGTAGTTGTGACAGTCCATGCCACAGTGCAAGTTTTGGAGCCTATAGTATGTCAGAGATGAATTTCGGTGTAGTCTTGGACATTGAGCCAGTACAGGTAATTTAAGTGCTTGTTACCGGATAAAAATCAAAATATTTATGTGTCTGCATATTCATATAGATTCTTTAATTCTGCAACGCTGTATATTTTCATGCACTGGCAATGGTTCATTTTTATGAGACACTAGAAAATGAGTGTATGTTTACAAAACTACTTCTGTAAATTTCATGCATTTCCCTGTAAATGCAAATAGTTGCAAATACGTTTAAGCAATGTATTGGTGACACCATATCTAGAAAAACAGATGTAAAGCATGTTAATGCTGACCAGATAATTTCGTTTCCCAGATCAAAGAAGTAACATGCAGAATCCACATGGGAAAGATGGACTTGCTAGATTGAAGTTGAGGTTGACACTATTGTCACATACAAACATGTGCAGATATAAATGGTACATACATGGACATCATGAGAACCACTCATTATTTTGATGTGTGGCATGTTCATACTTGTATACATAGTATACTGTTTACTATACCAAAAATATACCATTTGATAAGGGGAGAACGCGTTTCTTTTGCAAGGAAAAAACAAAAATTTCAAAAAATATCTGACAGAAAAATATAGTTTTGTATTTGCAAAATTCCATGTGTGAAGAAATAAGAATAGAATTGATTGCCAGTGAAAGATAATTTGAGGATGTGCGGGAATGAATTTGGAGCACGCACAACACATGTGTTGGTGCTTCCATCCCATTTTTATCTCAACAATAATATGCAATATCAGTGACATATAAACATTTGCTATCGGAAGCGAGTGAGACACTTCAAAAACATATTGATTGCCATAACTTAGCAGGCAAATACAGAGATCCTGTTCATAGAGACTGTAATCAGAACTTTAGAAACACAACAATTACGCCAGTATTAAGTCACAAGTTGTGATATTAAAACAAACATGTGCTCATCAAAGTACTAAACTGTATACCTAAAAATGATGAAAAGGAAGGAATTGAACAGGGCACCGTTTTATTATATACTTAGGTGCAAACTGTAGAACCTATTGGTGGTGATACAACTACCTAATGCTGATTCCAATATTTTCACACGTATTAAAATATCCTTGTATTTTTAAATGTGAATGTATCAGATTTTAGATCACGTCTTTGGACTCTTGATTGTGTGTGCTTGCAGAAGTTATACATTAAAAATGAACTTTTGAGCAATAACAAATAAAAAGCTGGTGTTAATTTTGAGAAGTGGAAATTAATTTTCGCTTAATAAATTTCCTAACCTCCTTGTCAACAGTGATAAACCTAATGATGTGCTTTGCTGAATCAGAACTACCTTGCGATCAGAGATGATAAAAAGGTTTACAAAGTTTCAAAATCTACTGCAACAGATTATGTCTTCCCAAACATACAGTTCGCTAAGTCATTGATATTTAATGAATTATCATATAAAAGAGAATCGTCATTTTACGTTGTCAATTTGGTTTACGACCCTGCAAAAACTGTTTGGGTTTAATGCTGGTATGTGCGTGAATGACGTACTAGTGTTTGTGATTGAAATATTTGACTCGTTGCGATATCTCTTCCTTCTTCTTAAGAGTTATGTATATTCAAAATATAAACATCTTAAGAATGTATTGTGCCAAAAAGCCTACACAATATGCAAAGAAAATTAACACTAACACAAAATATTGTTACGACTCTAAGTAACTGTTATGTATATTTAATTTGCTTTGCTTGTTAGTTAGTTTTATTTTATTTTATTGCATTACATGCTATTGTAATATCAAATTATATGTTGGAAGTTGACTTTTTTATTTTATTGATTGTAAACAACCAATACGTACCTACATTATTATTGATATGTATGGGTTTAAAATCAGTATTATTATTAATAGAGAAGTAAATATCTTTACTTGGGTCTAAGTTTTGGGATTGCCTAAGTAAAGTATGCATAATCTAGGTTACTGATTTGTAAACATCAGAATCATAGTAAATGGTTAATTTCAAATAGTTAATAGTTTTTTTTTTTATAGCAAATGCTAGTTATAACCTGAGGTCAAGAAGAGAACTATATATAGTGTAACTGGGAGGAGTTGATCAGCTGTTTCAAGATCTAGTACTTTGAAAGTGTATATTATCTTGTGTCCAGTTGGGATAAATTTTATTTCTTCAAATTATTGAATTCAAGGGATTATTTTCTCTGGAAATGCAAAAGATAACATTCTTGGATAAAGAATTTCACTGGAAAGTATAGCGTATTCAAACCTGGAATTTTATTTCTGTGATTCAACAAAAGACTGTGGGCACATCAACACACTAGAAGTTATAATAGATACATCATCGCCGTCATTTTTGGATTTAGCTTGGACTTCTACTGAAGTTTATTCAAGACTTTAAATTACTGTGTACATAATTCTTGGATTATTTTGGGATTTAATTCGCAATTCCGTAAGTTCCTTTTTCTAATATTCACTTTCTATCCTAGGGAAATAAAATATTTGTTAAATTTTACAACGTTTGTTGTCTTTCACTCTGTTCTATTTCGTACTTTAAGAGTATAGCTCTTAAGATAAAAAATAAAGTATTATAAAAACATTTAGTAAACTTCAACAAATAAGGTATTTCCCCTGAATACAACACCAATAAATTCCAAGATTTCAATGTGACGACATGTTTATTGAGCTGATATATCAGCACTCTTGATGTATCAGAATGGTATAATCTAATCCAGAATATCTTTGAATAAATTCACACTAATTCCATTATAATGCGTGACTCGAAAATCTCAGTGAGCACATAGTAATTGTAATTAATAATATAAATAAATACTGTCTCTCAAATTATATCTGAATACAACAAAAGGAATTCAACTGGACTGATCATAAAATAGGAATGAACAATTTGTTTACTCCATAACCTTATATAAAAGTCTGAGTTGGAATAAGATGACCAGCATAAGAATCATTTTCAATGGAAATTTCCATCAAATTCGTAAACATATTCAAATTCTATAAACATTACATTTAGCAACTAACCTAAGCTTATAGAATTCCCATGGTCAAAAACAACGTCCTGTTCTCCTATGTAACTAAACATTTTGTTTACGAATGATCATTATCTAAAATTATAATCTACAATACTGGACCAAAGCTAGCTATATAATGTGCTGCTTACAAATGACAGTGGCAATCTAAAATCATGGATACAAGTTCAATACACAATACAGATATGCATAATATGTATTCGGATCTTACTTGCTAATCACAAAGTTCGTATTAATAATTCATTTAACGTGATCATTGATTCTCAAGGATTAGCGTATAGTTTAAGCCATATGAGCTATTAGCATTATGAGTAGACGCACATAAGGACAAAAGACCGTCCAGACTGATTTAGGTAGTTCGTGACCACGCCTAGCTTTCTCAATCGTTCACTCAAGCCGTCAATTGTATATTTTTACCGATATTTACCATGTATTCTTCATTTCTTTCATGCCTAATATATTTCTTCAGCAGTAAGATCAAGTAATTTAAATGTGTAGTTCTTTTCATTTTAAAATCCAAAATAGTTACTTATTGATTCTCTAATAGTACATGCTACTGAATCTATTTGTTGTATTTAAGAGGAACAACCATAAATACTGCTTCTTGTATTTATCTCACACGATGACTGAAGACGTCCTTTTTCGTATCATGTTCAAATAATGTATACAGAGTCTCTTCCCTATGGTGTGCATGTGTTTCTTTTACGCTGTAAATTTAAGGCACAGATTTTTGTCTAATGTCTATTGAGTATGTTAGTGTTGAATAGTATCATCTGACGCAATGATAAAAGCAAAGCCGAAACAGTTTAAATTCTCACTACTCAAGTTGACAAATATTGTGAACAATCTTGCTTTATTGTTTAAATGACAAATCTCCTTCATCTATCGCGTGTACACTGTATTCAGCTCATCATACGAAAAACAGTGTGCTGAACTCAAATCTAACTAAACATTTTGTTTACAAATGAATATTATCTAAAAGTAAAATCTACAATACTGGACATAAGCTAACTATATAATGTGTTGTTTACTAATGACAGTGGCAATCTGTCTACAATCAAGGACAAAAGTTAAATACACAGTATAGATGTACATAATATGAATCCATATCTTACTGGCTAATCACAGTGTTCGTGTAAACATTTCATGTAACGAGCTCTTTGTTTATTATGTATAAGTGTATCGCTTAAACAATAACTAGCGTGATCACTAAAAGTAGACGCGTATAAAAAGGATCGTCCAGATTGTTCAATAAAAGTATCGACAAAACCTGGATTTCTCAATCGTTCACTCAAGTAGTCAAGTGTTTTCTGTCCGCTATTTTTAATGTATTTTTCATTTTCTTCATGCCTAATTTATTGTTTCAGCATAACGATCAAATAACTTTAATATAAAGTTGTTTTTATTTTAAAGTGGGAAATCGTTACTAAATGATGTTCCTGTACTACCGTGCACAACATACACAGTGAGCGACCTCTTACCGATCTCCATAATCATTTGCATATGGTTTAGATTGCCGCTTGTAATGTGTTACAACATTCTTTGAATGTAACTTCTTATATCATTTTGATTTAAACAATTCACTCTAAAATGAATGGTCATATTGCATATAATTTTCATAGATCTTATCATGAATTTATTTACCTTCATTCTTGGAATTTCTCTAATGGTTTTTCATTTTCTCTTTTTGTGCAGCTCGAATACTGTGCTTTTGTCGGTGTTTGCTACGCTAATGTTGTTTTCATGCTAGTAAATACTGCAATTATTCGTCTTCCCAGGTCTTGATTATTCTGTTCAAGATGAAATCAAAAGAGTCAGAATTTTGGTACTATTTTTGAATTCTTTAATTGTTTATTATATCTTCGCTAACAAAATATCTCTCTGTTTATCCTAGGTCCCTTCGATTGTATATATCATCAAAAGTGAAGAGGAACATACGTTCGTTGTCTTGTCGATTCGAAGCATTACATGTAGTATATAAAGTATAGTATATAAAGTATTGAATTTCCATCTAATCACATCTTCAGCTACTAAATATATTTTTGTCTGTTCTTGTGCATCTCTTTCTACAGCTCTGAGATTTTGGTGTCTTTTATTATCATTCTTTTCAATAATGATTTTTAGCATTTTATTTTCCAGTTTTTCCCTCTACCTCTTGATCTTTTTCAAGTTATACTCTCTAAATAAAGTGATGAAGAAGACATTCATGGGCATGATTCTTTTGTGAGGGTGTTTATTAATTTGTTTCTTTATGTTTTACTCAGAAACATGGAAAGTGGTTGTGTTGTAAGGTCTAAGACATGATGGTGGCTTTGTTTGTTTTGCACTCAGTTGTAAGAAAAGATGTCCAGCACTTTCTTTTTGGGGGATATGGAAAGCATGCGGTTGGGAGTGGATATTTCTCACACAGTACAGAACATCTGCTCGTGCTTTTGTAATTGAATGCATTAGCTATGAAAGTGACACCAGTACTTTTTTGCATCATTTATGATTCTGCTAATCATTGTTTCTCCATATGTATTTCAAGCAAACTAACGCACCTACGCAGTTTCTTTCCATTTCCAAATAGTTTCAGAAGTCGAGATGGGTGAAAATACAAAAAAGTGTGTTCAGCTGTTTCCTCTAGATTAATTTGCAATTAAATCATAATTTAACTCAGATATTAAATTGATGGCAGCAGTAAAGAAACTAATTATGCCAGCCTCATCATTGACTATGACTTACGTTTGATAGTTAAACTTCTTTAAACATAAATGCATTATAGATATAACGTATTTGACTACCTTGCATGAAATTACCATAACAACAAGACCTGAAACGAGTACTTTACATGAAATAGAGGGAGACCAACGTTTTATTGTCTATAATGTCAACGTTTTATTGTCTTTAACGTCAACGTTTTATTGTCTATAACGTCACACAATCAGTAAGAAATCTAGGTGTTACTCTGGACAGTACCCTCACATTGCACCAACATAACATGAACATATGTAGTGCTGTATATCTTCAGCTGAGACGCATCAGCTCTATTCGCACATATCTTTCAGTTGATGCCTCTAAAACACTTGTGTGTTGATTAGAACTTTCAAGACTGGACTATTGTAACTCAGTTCTGTCTGGTTCATCTCAATATCTACTCCAGAAACTTCAAAACGTTCAAAACACAGCTGCTGCGATCATACTAAGAGTATCACGATCAGAGCACACCTCCCCGCTGCTCTGTACTCTACACTGGCTATCCATTCGATCCCGAATCAAACACAAAATTGGTTCTCTGTGCTACGTTTCGCTGTCGGACTCTAGCCCAACATAACTATCCGACCTCACACATGTGCACACACCAGCAAGATACTTACGCTCCTCTTCTGACAATGGTATACTCATTATTCCCACTATGAAAACAAAGTCATGTGGACAGCGTTCTTTTGCACACCAGGGCCCAGCAACGTGGAATGAATTGCCCACTGAACTAGACACAAAGACACAGTTATCACATTCAAGAGGGCTCTCAAAACTCACTTATTTTGACTGCAAGAACAAACTTAAATACCTAATAATGTTTCCTACCTGAAATATTCTCACCTTCTTTTTTATTTTGCAATGTTTTTCTAATGTCATGGTGTTTGTTTTTGTAATTATATTATTACATGTTTTTATCTTATATGGCGCTATACAAAGTCCTCATTATTAGTATTATATAATTGAACTAGTTTTCAGCTAAAATGTCATAATTATATTTCATGCTGATTCTGATGTATTTAAAGTGAATTGTTTACATCCGTCCTGGCATGCTTAACCAATGAAATCAACGAATCGATCTAGATAATTATTATTTAAGTCCCACCCCTTTTTGTATATTGACACTTATGCATCTTATAAAAGAGGGCAAACCTCTTAAACATTTCCATATTCTGCTATAGGAGAGAACAATCTTTACCTGATAATGTTTTGTTCAATATTCTTTACCATGACAATGATTGATTTATTCTTCTCTTTACTGACGTTTGCTGCATTTATTACAAGTGAACATGCTCAATGTCCATGTCATTGCGCCTGCAACTGTTATTGTACCCAGCCTCAAACTTATTGCGGAAACGTGACGTCACCGCCATGCCAAAATGACTATTTCGGAAAACCAAGAGACTGCCAGGACATTTATCAAATGGGTTTTACAAAGACTGGAGGCTACATTATTTATCCCAAAGGACATTCTAATGGTTTTTATGTTCGATGTGACATGAATACAGCTGGTATTGGATGGACTGTCATTCAGGGAAGAGTCAGCGGAGATGTTGATTTTTTTCGTGAGTGGGGTGACTATAAACTAGGTTTTGGTGATCCTAATGGAAATATATGGCTTAGAAATGACAATATACATGACCTCACGGCCTAGGCTGATTATCAGCTGCATATAAGCTTGGCTGTTTCAAAGACAAATACCACCTTTGCTGTGTAGGATACTTTCTCGGTTGGAGACGAAAGTAGTGCATATCTTCTCAACGTAAAAAGCTATAGTGGAACAGCGCGGGACTCTTTTTCCTCTCATTCTGATATGAAATTCAGCACCAAAGATATGGACAACGACATAAAAAATGTATTAAATTGTGCCAGTCAATACAAAGGCAGTTGGTGGTACAATGCTTGCCGTTCTTCCAACTTAAATGGATTCTTCATGGACAAGGAATAAATTGGAATGCATATGCCGGATTTGAAACATCCATGGTATTTGCAGACATGAAAATAAGGAGAAAGGTTTCACATTATGAGAGTAAAAAATTATTAATATATCACCGGAATAAAAAATATTTGTATAAATATGGTTGTTGAAAATAAGTAAAATAGGGTTCATGTTATTTGCGAATTTTCTTTTGAAATACACCGTTTTTGCTATATCAATACTTCCTCATAGAAGTACGCAGGTATAATCAATTTGTAGAACGTTTCTATCTTGATGTCACTGCTGCATTTGAAACGGACGCAGTTGTAATTATTTTTTTGGAGATAGATTAAATTAATACGTAAATTTGAATCTCTATTTTGTACCGATATTTTCCATTTCCATTTCCTTTACGCCTAATTTAATTTCTTCATCAGTAAGATCAATTAACTTGAATATACACTTATTTTCTTATAAAATGCGATGCGAAATCGTTACTTTTTATTCTTCTGTAGTATATGCTATTGACTCTTTATGCTGCATTTAAGAGGAACTAACGTTAAAGCTTCTTCTATTCTGTATATCACATGCTGACTGAAGACGTCGTCTTTTGTGTTACGTTCAAATGATTAAAACAGAGTTATATTCCATATCGTGTGCATTTACGCTATACATTTACGCTATACATTTACGCTATGATAACTCTTTCTACTGAATATAAAGCTCGTCATGAAATAGACTTAAGTATGTCAATTGAATGCAATCAATCCTCATGAATTAGACAAAACTCTGTCTAATGAATGTAATCAATCCGTATATAATACTACTTCTACTGCTAATAATAATAATAATAATAATAATACTAAAACAACATTTGTCTAATAAATGCAATCACTACTCATGTTATCTCAAATTCCATTTTTTATTTTTGTATCAATCTGTATGCATTGTTGCAAATCGTTATAGCTGGTCAGCTACATGACGAGAAATTTTTGCGCTAATATGTAGAGATTGGAAACATGCAGAAAGGTCAGATATGATCGTGTCAATTTGTAATTGAAATTAAACTAGACTATAACGCAATGACATCAATTGATAGTCAATATATTTCTGTTTGGTTCTATAACTGAAGACCGATATGCAAAGGGAGTCAATTGTCAATGAAATAATTATAAAATTGTATCCTTTAAATTATCCTCTTCTGCTATCGTCATTATTTTAAACAGCTCGTATCAGGATCTTTAAAGATAACTTTTATGAACAGAATTACTTTCTCTTCTCTGTCAACTGACTCTCTCTCTCTCTCTCTCGTGCACACACATATGCAATCACTCTGTATCTGTCTCTCGCTAATGAGTATCTTAGATGTTTCTTTTAATAAGACGGATACATAATTTAAAGCTGTACTTGCTAACGATTGATAAGACAAAATCATAACAGAAATAAAAAAGAACTCGAAATATCATTTAAGTGAAGGTCCACTGTCCTGGTTTATATCGAAGGATGTATCTTGTAATTAACGAGTAACTCTCTCTCTCTCTCTCTCTCTCTCTCTGTCTCTCTCTCTCTCTCTCTCTCTCTCTCTCTCTCTCTCTCTCTCTGTGTACATATATATAGATATAGCGTTTATTTTTGTGTGTGCACTGTATATTTAGATCGGTTCAAGCAACATCATTCATTATGGGTGTGTATGATAGTAATTTCGCTTCTTCTTAATTAATGGATCCCTGTCCCTGTCACGCTATTCCAGTTTCAAACCAAACGGAAATTTCTTTGCTAACACGGCGTCAATGTTAGGTTGGGCGTGTCTGTTTGCTCAAACAACATAATTGGTGCAGCTCTTATTAGATAAGCTCCAGTTAAATCCGTAACTTTCTGTAACGTTGTGAGTTACATGACATTGTACCCATTTACATTAGTGCTAAATCGCTTCCCGTTCTCATCCTGTTCAAGTTTTGGGAGGAATATTAAAACTTTTCATTTGAAATACTCGACGCAGATAATCTTCTTGTATGTGTAGTCCAAGAACCCCACCTCTTCCCTGAAATGGATTCTTCCAGGAACTGGAAAGATTAGCGAGCAGACTGATCGTTTACACTTGGACTGAAACACAAATTTATGATGATTGGTGGTGACGCTCTGGCGACAATCTTGTAAGAAATTATAAAGTAATGAATCAAACGACTAAGTGGTGTACATTTATTTTATATCCTTGATGCTTTTGCTTTTAGAGTCGCAAAAGAGAGACGATTCAAACTGCCTGCGTTTGTGGGACCATGCGACTACTTTAGATTTTTAAGCACGTTGCTTTCATTAATCCGTCTGTCTAGATGATAATTTTATATGTTCCTTACTTGAGCTGTTTAACAGATGATATTTGTACATGAATGTCCCTTGATTGTGAAATTATGGTAAATACTGGCACTAAGCTCTCAGTACTAGTACTAGTACATATTGAATAGAAATATACTTCTTTAGATGATACATTCATTTCTTAACTTTATATTACTGGTTGGCTTTTATTGTATTTACCTGTTTGATGATGTGAAAAGGTTCTAAAATTATTTTATATACTAAGTAGTTAAATATATAAAAATATTCTTGAAGTTTGTACATACGCTTTATTATAATTACATAAAATATATTTCACCTAATTAACTTCGAAACCCCATCAGGAAATCAGAAATGAAGCCGATGGCGCCATTGAGTCTTATTATTAATAATGGTCAACACAAACGTAAACAATTATTTATAGATCCTATGTAATTTGCCTTCTTAACAGAATAAGGTCATGTGCACAAATTTATAGCAAAAGATATTATATATAATTTACAGCCATGACTCAAACTTACAAAAAGTAAATATAATCATGCACCAGGAGCTACAAAGATTATAGATATACATAACAATGTACTACAGACAAGTCAAGTCATTTCGTCGAAAAGGTAAAGCAATCATGGTGTTACTATCGAATATATAAATAACCCATGGAATCGAGGATAAAGGGAGGGATAAATTCTTGGCGATTAAATAACAACAATTAAAGAATTCGCAAATATCAGGAAAATTATGACCCTTTTAATCTCAACTTGAACAGAAGATTCAACCAATTGTAAAAGATTAATGATTTCAAGGTCTAAATTAATTGCCTGGAAAAACATACCGTAGTAAGCACCACCAACAACACCGTTTTCAGGCAGCAGAAAAAAAGAAAATGAGAATATACAGAAAGTTAAACAAATGGACATAAATGAATTAGTGACAGGAGCTAAGAGAATAATATACAATCTGTACATTCGTTTCAGACTGGATTGATGAAATCAGAACGATAGAAGATGTTACAGTCTTCGATTTATAATAAACATTAAAAGTCGCAATCTAAACCAAATTCAAACGATTATGGGGATCGGGAAGTTTAATTTCCTCTTCTAGTATGCCTATATCCGGAATGAGGTTAATTTGTGTAGCTCACCGTGTGTTAGTTGGACTGCAAGTAGTCTCATTAGACAAAAGGATACTTTCTCGTTTGGAAAATGAATCATTTGTTATTCTGGCAAAAACCATTCAAATCTGTTTATAGTGAGTTTACTAAAGTCGTCTAAGCATGACCTCATTGTGTCGAAATGGATATTCATTATTCAAGTCCCACCTCTTTTTGTATATTGACACTTATGTAGGATATAAAAATAGACAGTTCCTCCTTACAATGCCATATCAAACTGCTCAATGTTCTTTGCCGTGGGAATGGTTGCTTTAATATTCACTGTCCTGACGTTCGCAGAATTTGTTACAAGCGGACATTCTCAATGCCCATATCAGTGCGCCTGCAACTGCTATTGTAACCAGCCTCAAACATATTGTGGACACGTGGCTTCATCTACATGCCAACATGACCATTTTCGAAAACCAATTGACTGCCAGGACATTCACCAGATGGGTTTTACAAAGACAGGAGGCTACATTATTTATCCAAAAGGACATCCTAATGGTATCTACGTTCGATGTGACATGGATACAGCCGGTGGAGGATGGACTGTAATTCAGAGAAGAGTCAGTGGAGATGTTGATTTCTTTCGTGAGTGGGTTGATTATAAAGAGGGTTTTGGTGATCCGAATGGAAACATTTGGCTCGGAAATGATAATATACATGATCTCACGGCCTCGGCCGATTACCAGCTGCATATAAACTTGGCTGTTTCAAAAACGAATACCAGCCATGCTGTGTATGATACTTTCTCGGTTGGAGACGAAAGTAGCGGATATCTGCTCATCGTAAAAAGCTACAGTGGAACAGCTGGGGACTCTTTTACCGGGCATTCCGGTATAAAATTTACCACCAAAGATAGGGACAACGACAAAATGAATTCAACAAATTGTGCAATTGATTACAAAGGAGGATGGTGGTACAGTACTTGCCATTCTTCAAACTTAAATGGAATATACGGATCCACCAAACATGGAGAAGGAATAAATTGGTATACATATGCCGGACATTATACGTCCATGATATTTGCAGACATGAAAATAAGAAGAAAAATTTCACATTAAGAGAGTTAAAAATACTAAGATATCGCTGGAATAAAAAATATTTGCATAAATAGGGTTCTTGATAATAAACATGGTCCTAATATATTCATGTTATTTGTGCCTTTCGTTTTGAAAAACCCGCGTTTGTTATATCAATAATACCTTCAACATAAAGGGATGCACGTATATTCAGTTAATCGAATCTTTTAAAATTGCTGTCCCAATTTCATTTGAAACGGACGCAGTTGCATTTCTTTTTTTCTACATGGAGATAGATTAAATTAAGACGTAAATTTGAATATGTATTATATCCGATATTTTCCATGTATTCCTCGTTCTTTTATACCTAAGTTATTATTTTAGCAGTAAGATCATAAAACTTGAATCTATACTTGTTTTTATTTTAAAAGACTAAATCGTTACTTAGTGATTATCCTGTACTAATTGCTACTGAAGCAATATGCTGAATTTAAGAGCAGCACATTTGGACGCTTTTGTAGTATTTATTTCACACGATGACTGAAGATGTCATCTTTTGTGTCACGTGCAAATGATTAAAACAGAGTTCTCTTTCATATAGTGTGCATATATTTTAAGGCACTGAGTTTTGTCTAATGTATGTTGAGTATGTAATTGTTGAAAGGTTTAAATTGTCAATATTCAAATTGACATATATTGTGAACGATCTGGTTTTATTGTGTTAATGACAATATCATTCATCTGTTGAGTGTAGCTTGTATTCAGCGCAACATACATGAGCATAAGCGTATTCGCCAATTGCAACTAATTAAGTTACATATATTCCTTTCTTTAGTGTTATTCACTTACAGAATTATATATTAACGCATTTATTACATGAAATACATTATCAATTACAAGCTGACATTTAAAATAATCAGTTAATTTAATACAGCCAGGATATTTGTGGCTACGTGCAATGCTAAAATCGTAAAGAAGTATAACACTTGAGTTTTGCATAAGACTCTTGTGTGTTTTTGTCAATTAATTTTCAATTCGCCCCTTTTTACTTACAACGTAATGCTAACCATTTTCCGTCTTTGATTCAATTTTGAATGTCTGTTTCTACTTTCTGTCGGTTTTAATTTCATCAAGACTAAAACTTAATTCATACGTTTTTTTTATCTATTTGCGTAAACATTTGTTCCAAATCATTTAAATGCTTCCTCGTCTGTTTTATTATTTTGTCTGGATCTCTAACACCACTATGCAACACACTGATATTCAGTGGCAACTTCCCGATTTTTATAATTGTTTGCATATGCCGCTTGTAATTTTATGTAGAATTCTTTGAATGGAACATAATATGTCTTTAAGATTTCATCAGTCACGTCTGAAACGAATAGACAGATTTAATGTTATTTTCATAGATCAGACATCAATTCGTCTACCTCCAAGTTTCTCTAACTTTTCATTTGCTCTTTTTATACAGCCCGAAAACTGTGCTGTTGTTGCTGTTTGATACGATATTGTTTTTCCAGGACAGTAGTTTATATGTTGAAATCATTAATCTTTTTCTATCTTTTGATTATTACGTTTAAGTTGACATTAAAAGTGTCAGAATTGTCCTGATATTTTTTAATTATATTATTTGTATTATTTCTATGTTTATCCTTGATTCCTTGGGTTGTATTCATTATGCAAGGTGAAGAGAATCATCTGCTCTTAGTCTCTTCGATTGTATGACTTGAATAGTATTCGATAAAGTACTGAATTTCTATTTTGACACGTCTTCAGCTTCTAAAATTGGTCTGCTCTTGTAAACCAATTTCTACAGTTCTAAGTTGTAAGTAAAGTCGTCAAGTATTGAGGAAAACGAAGGTCTGACTTTTTCTTTATTTCTCACTTAGAAATACGGAAAGTGCTTCTGTTCTAATATAAAAGACATGGTGGTGGCTTTGTTTTATTTTTCACGCAGAATTATGGATGGTAATCCAGCATTTTGTTTGAGGGGTGTGGGTAGGATGTGGCTGGTTTGGGGTATTTATCACAGAGTACAGAAGTCTGTTCGTGCTTTTATAATGGTATGCAGTAGCAATGAAAGTGACGATAATTAGTTTTACGGAGCTTGGACTCGTAATTATTGTTTCATTATCGTAGTAAGGAAAGTTGTTCTATCCTTATGTAAGTGCAATAGTGTTGTCTTGATGTTGTTCTTGTTGTTGTTTGTTTATTTTTCACATATTAGTGCGATAAATAGGTGTGCCAGCCCGTACCATTTAAATACAGCTAAAGGCCACGTTCTCTTATATTTGTTATTACTTTTTCCAAGTCTTTCTCCAACATGCCGTAAAGTGACCTAAAAACAGTGTTGCTTACAATGACATTTTTAAACAAAAACTATTGAAAATAAATTATACTGGTGCTTTTTTATTTTGATTATTAAAATGGTTGATTTTTTTTAATCAAATGACTCATTTGGGTAATGTGTATCACTATTAAACAAATATAAAAATAAACGGGCTGTGTTTTCATATCGTACGATATGGTGTCATTTATCATTCTAATAATTATTCTTGCTCCATGTTTTTTAAAGTACGGTGGCCAATGCTACCACTCAAACAATTGCTTCAAAACAGGTTTAAAAATCTAGATAGGAGAAATGACCTAAAATTGTGCACAATCGTTTCCTCCAGAATACATTGCAATACGATCCTATGTAAACGTATATACTGCTATGATGTCAACAGTGATAGTTATGTCCGCCTCATCATTGTCCATTTGACTTACGTTTGATAACTAACTTCTGTCAACATAAATATTTTCTAGATGTAACTTATTTGACTACCTTAAATAAAATTGCAATGTCAATAACAACTGAAACGAGAACGCTACGTGACATAGATGTCGACCAACACTGTATTGTGTATAACGAAACAAGCACGAGCCGATGAGGCCTTAGTGTTTACTCTTATTTTGACACCCTCACCACATGCAGAACAATTAAATAATATGTCCCTTGAACTTGTGATATTCTTCACTAAATGAGGGATCACAACTAACGAGGCTCATACAAGTTTACATTTTCTGCATATGCAGATGATAAAGTCTGAATACCAAAAAAACAATTTTTGTATATGATGTGTACAAAAGACCACATAGTCAATATAATCCATAATTCATAAAACATTCTATTTTGCATAAATGAATGAATACATAATTCAAATAATGATCAAAAAACTGTGAACATACATGCTCAGGGAGAGACATACAGACAGCAAGAAAACACGACTGCGAGAGAAGATAATCTTAATTGGAATGCCTTATGCACATACTTATCTAGGTATTTTAAAGTTGCTAAAATTTCATTTTTGGGTAATTAAAGTAATTTGTACATGCTTGGTTTCTGCCAACAATAAGGACCAATTAACGATATTCTATACGAAAGGTATAGAGGACAGATTAAGACGAAATTATATCTTATTCGCTCTCATAATTTACGCCCAGGACTAAAAAAAATATTTATGTAATTCTTTTCCTAATTGTCTACCAGTCTCGATAGTTAAACGTTTGATGAAATCCTCAATTTACTTAAAGATTTTCCGTTACTGCCATGAACAATTATTCCAAGTTACGAAGTAGTTTTGAACATATCTTTTAAGCTTTCTACCTTGAGATAGTTATTTTAGAAACAAATGCTCAACCAAAGTCAGAACGAAATATGACATTTAGTCTCTGGTTACAAATCAATGAAAAGGAAGATATATGGACTGAATTACAATAATACCAGGTTTCTCCAAAATAGAATAGTTCTCAAAATGAAAATCAGGTTATTATAATTCTTTCTTTCAATATCTGTAAACATTAATTGTTATATTTTTGAGACTTCAATTATTTGTGTTTAGCAACTTTATCCAATGCTTAATGATACGTACATATCGGATTAATGAAGAGTTTGTCGGCCCAATTCTCCGTTGTCAAATATCTTGTTCGTAGGAAATTTAACATATAGTATTAACATGCATTATTGTATAATGCTTTCAAAATCCCGAAATGTCACAGCCACGAGAAACATTGACTGTATGCCATATGCTCGATGTACTGATTGCATTTCAATGAAGATATATGTGTGATAAATATTCGGGGTCATGAAGCGATTTTCACAAAACGGAAATACTCGTATTCGTTCATGTTTTATCCTTTGTAGCAAATAAGCGTATGTGAATGTGGATTGACCCAATAGCATGTGGAACACACAAATTGCTTTCAGCGTAGTAATACAACTGTAATCGTATTAATTGCTGTTTTATCTTCTGTTTCTAAGAACAGTTCTTGCATGGTGGTTTATCCACAATCATGTAGAAAAAAACTATCGTAAAAAGGTACGGCCAAATTATTCCGTTTCATCTTAATTCACGAGGTTTTCACTTATTTTCCTACTTTTTTGCCAGACACAGTGATATTTAACGCAGCATCTGCACGTGCTGAACACACTGAAAGTCAGTCCCAGGGTCATTGTCAACTAGCATAATTTGTATTTGATCTTCTTCTTAATCAAGTATTATTCTCTCTACCACAATTTACCTTCTAAGTGGTTAGCATGTATATAAAATATTTAAATAAGTTATCAGACCGAGAACGATAGTCTCGATAAAAGTTATTCTTTTTAGAGTTAGAATATTCAACAAGCATAGTTCACATATCAAGATCCGTCTCACCTAAAGACGTTCTATATTTTCTACCTATTTGTTGAAGATACAAGGAAAATAAAACTAATTATGAACTTCCTTAGGAAATAAAAACTGACGTAACGTAAAGTGCATCTAGAAAATTATGTTTTTACTGCGTAGGGGTTTTTAGGTTCAAAAAAGGGAACAGATGTACATCTCTATGAACTGCACAAAGTATTTTAATAGGATGTGTTACATGAGCCATTATAATAATATTACACCAGCTATTCCACTTAGACTGGTGTTTCAAGCCTGTTTATGTACGTCAGTTGGACATCACATTAGGACCCTTCATACTAAAAATACAGTTTGGTATTATTATATATTTACCCAATATGCGTAAGATACTGCTGCAAACCTGTAACAAAAAGCCTTTATTTTAAACAAAATGCTTTATTACAGATTTGTTTTTGCGAAGGGCGATAACTACATTTCAGCATTTTGTTTTGGAAAACACAGCGAACACTTTTAATTGTGGTAGTCGGTAGTTTCATGTCAATGACGCAATCTTTTGCTTGTTTTAAATGAAAAAAGTACTTTCAAATACTCATAGAGCTCAGCGCTTAAAATGTGGGTCGGGCATTTCTCAGATTATGGATGAATATTTCGTTGGTCTTCACACAGAAATAAATGTTATCTAATTTGCCTGAAAGAACATCGAGACCGCCAACGAAATGTGGCAATTTAGATTGAAGATCCTGAATGACACTTAAAATTAATACTTAGCAACCTGCAGGACCCCGCCTGTCAATCCCGGAACGTTATGAAGATCGTCTGCTTAGTTGTATCGAAGCTGATATCATTTTGAATTGGGAAACAGTACCATCTCTTTTATATGTATTTCATGTGCTTAGCATTTATATGACCAGCCGCGAATCACAATATTATGTCTATCGCACACTCGAACTTGGTAATATATAGCTGGTTAAATACATAGAACAATGCCCATGCGATTGTTTGACAATCAAACTAAGCTAGGGGATAAGAAACATTTAAACGCCTCAAGACAATGTTTTCTTTACTCTAAGGGAAGTGAGGTTATTACATAAACCTCATTTTAGTTGGAATAGTTGGTAGCCGTTGATTTGGTTTATACTAAGTTTGGGTTATCTGTGTATCTGACACGCCTACATTACTATTACAGGAACTAATTACGAACTTAAGGTTACTGAATACGCTCTTGTTGAAAGAATTTTAAATATGGACAGTAAATTAAGATGAGAATTGCGAAGGTGATACATTTGGTTTATTTCCCATATCCTGATTTTCTAAATAATGTGAAGAATTATTTGGCGTGATATCTACGTCGCTCAAAATTACATCAGTTTACGTAAAAAGTATCTCGAACATAAAACGTCACCTAAAAATGAGACAGTAATGATTTCAACAGCCCTGTAAATGTTTATGAGTTTGTGTGTGTATAGATGTGGTAGTGTCACTAATGACAATACAACGTTTGTCTCCACAAGTAGTTTCATAACGAATACGTTCTTGTTGAAAGAAGTTTAAATATAGAAAATAAATCAAGATGAGAATGGCGAATGTAACAAATTTTGATTTATTTCTCATATCCTGATATTTTGTTAATAGTGTGAAGAAATATTTGGAATTATATCACCTTTTACAAACGAAAGAAACTGCATAGGTCACCATTCTTGAAATGAACATAGAGCAAACACAATTAGTAGAATGGTAAATGATAACATATCAAACGCAATGCAAAACACAAGACAGTAAAATATGCTGCACATCATTCAATTGATTCGTTTGATTTTGAAAATCAATATTTTGGTAAACAAAAATCCAAATAGTACCAGTTTAATTTCATATCGAGAGTTTTTTGTGCAATGAAATCTTTGTAGTCTGAAGTCAACTCGATTTTAATCACTTTAGGGCAGGTTAGAGACAGACTTAGTAAAGATGGAGAAATGTATAGTAGGACGAGGCCTTTTGTTAAATTTAAATAGTAAAAGCTGGTATATATCATTTATCGAACTACTGGTTGTAAAGGAAATAAACTTCAACAAGAACAACAATAAGAGACAACACTAACACGCTTCTACTAAGATTGAGCGACTTTGCGTACTAATGCAAAGAAAAGATAAACACGAACTCATTTTCCATTCAAACAGATGAAATGGCGGCCACTTTCATTTGTATTTCCATACGTATAAGGAAATTACGAGTTCACGTTCCATACAGCTTATCAATACCTCAACCAAACGTTAGAAGCGACACCCCAGAAAAGAAAATGTTGGTCTACTTTCTTTATAACTTTGTGAAAAACAAAGAATACCACCACCATCGAGGAGAACATATCACATAAACACTTTCCATATATTTCAGTACAAAATTATCAAAATTTCACCATGTCCAATATATCACTACGTGACTACTTTACTTGCTGCTGTATTAATGAACTCCTTATAATAGTCATTTCCCTGTCATTTTTAGTCCAATATATTACTTACTACTAATTAAATGAGAACAACATGAAAGACATCAGGACATGACTGGAACAAGTTGACAATACATTATTAATGTAAGAATTATTGAACAGAATAAGAACTGAGAGACACCAGAATCACAGAGCTGTAGAAACATATTTACAAGAACAGAGAAATATTTTCTTATATGCTTAAGACGTTTTTAACAAACATCCAGCCTTCTATATACTGCTAATTACGTCATTCAATCAACTTGACAAAGCGACAACACTTCATATAATAATTATATATATATATATATATATATATATATATATATATATATATATATATATATATATATATATATATATATATATATATATATATATATATATATATTTATATATATATATATATATATATATATATATATATATATATATATATATATATATATATATATATATATATATATATATATATATATATATATATATATATATATATATATATATATATATATATATATATATATATATATATATATACCATGGAATTCAGGATAAACCGTGGGAAATATTATTGGAAAGCGACCAGCAGAAAGTAAAATTAAAAAAATAAAAATAAAAACATCAAAAGGAAAAAGGTGTATCTTTTAATGTGAACTTCAATAGATGATTCAATACATGGAGGAAGATGAATGATTACAATACATTATTTAATGGCCTGGACAAACAACATCGTAGCGAACACTACACGTTGCAAAGTTTTCAAGCATCAGAAAATTATAAACGAAAATACATAGCCCTAAACCTGATGAAGATGAATGGATTCATGGCTAGATCTATAGAATCAACATTCAGTCTATCCATTCATTTTCAGACTGGATTGATGTAGTCAAAATGAAAAAGGATGCCACATTCAAACAATTAACATCACATTAAAAGCCACCAAAGTAAAGCACAGATATCATGATTTGGTTATCTAGGTTAATTATCGAATTATCAATGATATAAGAGAGCGGCACTATTTGGCATGACTTAATCTTTCGATGTAACTTAATTTTGTGACATTTGTAACTGTTTCGACATATCCAACAATCAAGCATGTCTGATTCAGCAAACTCATCACATCAGGTTAACACTTTTGTCAAGGATGTAAGCGAAAATAAATTCAAAGAGACGCCATCTGAAGTCAACTTTATTGTGCTTTAATAACAACTGCTGTCATTATTCCGGCCTTTTCCCTATTGCCACTGACCAGCAAATGGGACCGAGACTCGCATACATGGCCCTTTAAATACATTTACATAGGAGTACTACCTTTGGGTCGAAAACAACACTTGGAATAGGCCGCCATATCTTGGAGACATGCCAACCAGAACAGTGTCTTCTCAGTAACCATTCTATTTGTAGGTGGAACTCTAACAGATTTCTTTCCTTTACCATACCTCATGTGCATCCCAGTGGTACATCTTTCCACATTTATGTCCAGCTCAAGTAAAGTTTGCTGGGCGCATCAGGATAATCTGTGAAAAGTTACAGAGCGTTTAATGAGCTGATATGTCAGCAGTCTTGATGTATCACAATGATATAATCTGGAATATCTTTGAATGAATTCACAATAATCCAATATAATTATTTAGCCTAAAATGTCAGTGAGCACTTAGTAATTCCAATGAACAATATAATTAAATAATTCCTCTCAAAATTTATATCTCAGCACAACTAAAAATAACCTTACTAGACTGATGATAAAACAGCAAAGACCAATTTGTTGACTTCAGATCCTTATATTAAAGTCTAAGACGCAATAAAATGTCCAGGATGATGATTATTTTCAATGGAAATTTCCATCAAATTCGTAAACATATTCAGGTTTATTCGCATAAGCTTAAACAACTATCGAGACCAAATAGAATTTCCAAGGCGAAATCAGAGTACTGAACTCAAATCTAACTAAACATTTTGTTTACAAATGAATATTATCTAAAAGTAAAATCTGCAATACTGGACATGCGCTAGCTATATAATGTGTTGCTTACAAATGTCAGTAGCAATATACAGTCATGGATAAAAGTTAAATACACAGTATAGATAATCATAATATGAACCCATATCTTACTTCCTAATCACAGTGTACGTGTAAACCCTTCATTTCACGTGCTGTTTGTTTCTCGGGTATTAGTGTATCGATTAAACCATAACAAGTATGATCACTATGAGTGGACTCTTATAAAGCAAAAGGACGTCCAGATTGTTCAATATAGTTAGCGACGAAATGTTGCTTTCTCAATCGATCACTCACTTACTGATGTTTTCCATTTATTTTAAAGTTCCTTCATGCCTAATTTATTTCTTCAGCATAACGATCAAATAACTTCAATATTAAATTGTTTTTATTTTACAATTCGAAATCTTTACTTATTGATTTTCCTGTAATAATTGCTATTGAGGCTATAGGCTTCATTCAAGAGGAACAAACTTTGATACTGCTTCTAGCATTTATATAACATGCTGACTCAAGACGTTCTCTTTTGGTCTACTTTCAAAAGATTAAAACAGAGTTTTCTTCCATAATTTGTTCATTTGTTTCTTTTAAAGCTGTACATTTAAGGCAATGATTTTTGTCAAAGATCTGTGTTGAATGGTTCCCCCAATCGAAATGGTAAAATCAAAGCCCAAAGAGATAAGATTTTCAATACTCAGATTGACAGATATTGTGAACGATCTTGCTTAATTGTTTTTAATGACGAATCTCCTTCATCTATAGCGTATAATATGTATTCACCACGTCATAGAGGAGCATAAATAGATCTATATAATGCAGCTAATTAATTTATATATTTCTTGTTTAGTGTAGTCAGTTACAAAATTATCATTTAACGCATGTTTCAGATGAAATACATTATCTCGTCTACAAATTGCAAATTTACATTTTAAAAAATCAGTTAATAACATTTAGCTGGGATAATAATGGCAAAAGATACAATGAAAAAATAGTAGAGCGATTTCAAAATAGTGTTATTTTCATTTTGCATAACACTCTTGCTTGCTTTTGACAACTAATTTTTCAAATTCACCCGTTTTAACATACAATGTAATACTTTTTCCGTCTTTGATTCTATTTTCAATATCTCTTTTTCCTTTCTATCGCCTTTAATTGCATTAAAGCTAGCACTTAATGCATATTGTTAACCACTTGTGTCTTGAGTGCACCTGTATCTACTATAAACCTTTCCTTACAAATAATTGAAATGTTTCCTCTTTCGAAGCCTGCTGTTGTTTATTTCGTCAATACAATCATGCACCACGCTGATATTAAGGCACGACAACCCGATCATATGCACACGGCTTAGACTGCATAGTTTATGTTTTGTACTATTCTTTGAATCTAACATCTTATATCGTTTGGATTTCATCAATACAGTCTAAAACGAATGCACAGTTTGCATGTTAATTTCATAGATCTTAGCATGAATTCATTCACTTCCATTTCTATAACTGTTCTATTTTTTCAAAGTCTCTTCTTCTGCTGCCTGGGAATTGTGCTGTTGTTGGCGTTTGCTACGATATTGTTTTTTCCAGGCCAGTAATGTATATGCTGAAATCATTCATCTTTTTCCATAACTTGATTCTTTTGTTCAAGTTGAGATTAAAAGGGTCAGCATTTTCCGATATTTTGGAATTCTTTTTTTTAAAATTATTTCTTCGACAAGAACATAAATCTATGTTTATCTTCGATTCCATGGGTTATATGTCATCGAAGGTAAAGCGAATCTTCTGATGATTGTCTTGTCTATTCAACGACTTGAAAAGTAGAAGATACAGTTCTGAATTTCTATCTAGACACATCCAAAGCTTCTAAAATTGTTCTGCTCTGGTGAATCTCTTTCTAAAGCCATGGAATTTTAGAGGAGTCTCTTGTCATTCTATTAAATAATAATTATTAGTAATTTATTGTCCACGTGTTCCCTTTATCTCTTGATGTCTTTTAAATCGTTCACTCTAAACTAGTAGTAAGTACAGTAATGAAGTAGTAAATTCAAGGGCATGGTTTTTTGGGGGGGTGTTTTTTATTGCAGTTGAAAGTGAAGTAATCATGTAGTGAGGTAAAGGACGATCTGATTTGTTTCTTTATTTTACCCTAAGAAATACGGAATATGGTTCTGTTGTAAGGTATATTAAATTGTGGTGGCTTTGCTTTGTTTATGATACAGTAGTGAGGAAGGTAGTCAAATATTATTTGTGGGAGTTTGATGGGTAGAATGTGGCTGTATTGGGGAATTTTTTTTAAAAATCAAGTGACTCATTTGGATAATGTGTAGCAGAATTAAACAAATAAAAATAAAATAACAGGACTGTGTTTTCATGTTATCATTTATTATTCTAATAATTAAGTTGCTCCATGTTTATTTCTAGCACGTTGACCATCGTAGTTCGTTTAGAGTTAAAAAATTTATACCACTCAAACAATTGCTTCCAAATAAGTTTTAAAATCTAGATAACAGAAATAAAATAATCATTTGCACACTCGTTTCTTCCAAAATCAACTGTAATTAAATCCTATGTAAATTCATATCCTACACTTATGCCTACAGTGACGAAACTATTGTCACTTTGACCTACGTTTGATCAGAAAACATCTTTCAACATAAAACTTATTTGATTACCTTACATAAAATTTCCATGACAACAGGGCCTGTAACGAGAACTCTCCATGAAATAGATGTAGAGCAACGTTATATTCCCGATGACGACACTCGCACACGACCGAAGTGGCCTTAGTGTTTACTATTATTTCGACACTCACCCAATCAAGAAAAATTTTAAGGTACGTCACATGCACTTGTGATATTCTTCACTGAGCGAGGAATTCAAAACCAACGAGGTTCCCAAAAGTTGACAATTTCTGCATATGCAGATGATAAAATCCAATATAATACATGATTCATACACATTGATTCATACACAAATCTGAATAACAGAGCGAAACATAATTTTTTTATTTGGCGTGTGCAAAAGAGCACATAGCCAATATAATACATGATTCATACACAATGCACTGTTGCATGAATGCCTGAATATATGAATCAATAATGTCTATACAAATGTGCACATAAATCCTCGGAGATAGACAGACAGACAAGAATTGAACTCTTCAGCGAGAGAACATAATCTAAGTTGGAATGCATTATCAGCATATTTACCTAGGTCTTTTGGAGTTCTTAAATCTTCATTTTTGTGTAATTGAAGTAATTGGTACATACCTGGTTTCTGCCAGTAATAAGTATCAAAATAAAATAAAATGAAATATGTCTTTTCGTCTCTGGTTTCAAACCAAGATATATGGACTAAATTAGGATGATGTCAGACATCTCCAAGACCATAAAGTCAATAAAATAGTTCTCACACTGTAAACCCAGTTGTTACAATTCTTTCTTTTAAAATCTGTAAGCATTCTTTGTTATATTTTTAGCAATTTGAACCAATGGTAAACGATACTCACATATATATTTAAAAAAGAGCCTGTGGTCCCAACTATCCATTTTCAAGCATATTGTTGGCAGTATGTATAACATATATTATCTACATGCATTAGTTTCTATGTACCCGTCATATACTATCTAGTTTCAAAAGCCCAAATAATCACAGCCATAAGACAATATCAATCAAATAAATGAACCATTATATTTATCAGACATTCTAGAATGTTAGTATTATTCAGAAGTAATGTGGCGCACACCTCTGCTCTGAGGAAAGTCTGCCTGTATGCCCTGAAGTCGGAGAGGAATTGATTATTATTCCAAATGTAATAACAAAACCAGTAGCTTCATGTTCGTAATTATTTCCTGTGATAATACTGTTGACATGTCACATATTCAAAAACCACTCACTTCGTATCAATCAAATCAGTTGCTACAACTCTGTAAACTAAATCTACTTAAAATCATGTAATGATCTCATTTCCTTTACAATTTGTACAGTAACTTTGTATTGGGGACTTTTATTTAGCTCTAATCACCTAACGTTGCTTAATTGTCAAACAACCACATAGATACTGTTCGTGTCAGCAATGTATTCCATATCAGAGTAAGCCATAGATAAAATTATATTATTCTGGCTGTACAAGCAACAGCTAATTTTTAAGTAACCAATGAAATATGTAGAAAGTCTTTTACGCAGTCAGCTATGGGATCCTATGACAAATTTCGTTTGCCCAGATAAATTCAACGTGATAGGTCGGTAATTCCATCATGGCATGAACTCTCATGTCATAGACGAGGGATAGTCATCTGAATCATACCATGTCACCATTGGAGTCAAGCAAGGTTGTGGGTTGGCCCCAGTCCTCTTGAGTATGACGTTCTCTGCTATGCTTACTTATGCTTCCTGTGACCATGACACTGGGATTGTATCCGATACCACACTGATGGCATTAAGATAAAATGGCAGGACATGGTTTCAGACACTGAACTTCTCTCAAGGGCAAACATTCCAAGTATTCACATTCTTCTGATGACATCACAGTGAAGACTGGCAGGACCCATCGCCGGGATCTTAGAATGTCAGATGGGCGACTACTTAAGAAGCATTTCTAAGTTGAGATAAAGGAGGGGAAGTGATCTCAGCGTGGTCAAAAGAAACGCCTCATAGATGCCTTCAAGACATCCTTGAAGCACTTCAGATCTTAGGATGAGCCTTCCGATGATCTCGCACAGGATCCCTCGCCTGGCGTAGTTTCATCCTTATTTGTGCTAAGGACTTTGAACTGAGGAAAATCGAAGAGGCATGACAGAAGCGCGAGCAACGTAAATCTCGGAACTGTAGTACGTCCTACGATCAATCTTTCCCAACCTGTACATGCATCCAAGTGTGACACAGTCTGTAAATAGCACACACTGACCTGGTCTCATGTATTCACTATTCACATACTTCTAACCAGTTACTGATATCGTAGTCATCTTCGAACTCAGAGGATGCACAAAAAGTAAACTTATAAAATGGGAAATGTATAACATACCACTGCGCATAAAAACTGCGAACAAGGATAAATGACTCGTGATTACTAGTTTATAAGTTATAATTGGCCTCGCAACCATTTGTAAAAGCAACCTGAATTGAAAGAAATGAGGTTAATTGTTTATTTCACTATATTCAGCACAACGTACTCTTGGGATACTAAAGGAATTTTCCATTCAGTAATACACTTTGGTACAAATTAATTTGGATCTAGGTTTGTCTTGGCATAGAGGTGTTTGTAGGCTAGTTCTATCATACAATTGCAATTTAATACACGTTGTTCAAAGTCTGGACGGTATCAAATCATCACTATATCGTGCATTTCAAAAATGTGTTCATTCTTTATTTGTAGCTTCTTCTTGGAATCTTTTCTTTTTTCTTCCTCCTTAAATTTCAGGACAAGCCATCGATTTTGTTGTCTAACAAAACAACATCCCAGCAATAAAAAAAAATGCTTTTAAGTGAAGGTATACAGTCCATAGGCTCTCAATAAGATAAGACGTGAACGCCTAAGATACCGTATAAAATTTTCTTAATCTGACAAAGTAACATAATATTATTGTGTCATTCTGGAATGCATGTTAATTTAAATCAAACATTCTGAATGGTGTAGTTTTGAGGAATATGGAAAGGTAGTATTATACGGTAGACAAGTCCATATCATATATGGTTATAAATACATGGGACTAAACTTCTCTCGTACACTTATTTGGAAAAAAGTAAAGGAAGAATACCCATTACAAACATGGATTATTGTGTACAATACATTAGACATATTTGAACTGTTATTAATATGATCACATTCGTATTAATAAATGCCGCTGATATTTGGCTACAATATTCATAAGCAATTGAAAACGTAAATGGTAAGAGTTTTACTAGATATGGAATCTTCCTAGAAAACACGCATACTCCCTGCTGCCACAAGGAGAATACTAACCAAGTACGTCTGTATTTTACCTATTACTGTAAATTAATACTGGATTATGTTGGATGGTAATTTATATCATGGCAATGATATGAACACTGAAAATAACTCTATGAACCAGTTAAGTCAACATGTGTTACAAATTTTAATAGCGTAAACTTATAATATGGTTTGGGTGATAATAGGCACGTATAGGATGTAGATGATGGCATAGTGTCCTATTGTACCTATTATTGTAAACATATTATTTACCATCTGAAAATATCATAAAAACAATTTAATTCAGAAATGGAATTCAACCGTTAACAAAAAACATAAAGCATTCCACTATAGTCAGTTATATATTTTTCTGTAATATTTAACTATTGAGTAACTAACGCATCTATTAAGGGCTTTAGCCAGTAACCATTGATTAATTAACCAATCTTTAAATGGCTATAACCAGAACCAGATATTCAGGCAAAGTGGCGTCCATCCCAGTCTCTCTCTCTCTCTCACTCTCTCTCTCTCTTTATATATATGTGTGAGTGTGAGTGCGACAGAAGGCAAGTAGAACATCAATATCATGTTTCACTATACCCATTTTATTCAGATCGTGAAAACAGATTCACCACAGGGATTTCTCATAAAGGAATACCCTTATGGGAAAATCTCTTTCTTTTAACAAGTATAAGAATTCAGGCGAAATATCTGAACTTGCACCATATGTCTTTTCAGCATCCCAGAGAAGACCTTCAATGGAAATATAATTCACTAATTAGTATTTTTCAAACCATATTTCTTTCACCCGTATGTGATATATATTTGATATTATTACAATGTCATCTTGAAAAGTATTTCTACTATGGATTCTTCACTTTTTCGTTTTTTTCATTTCACTGTTACAATTGCGATCGTTGAACTTTTGTTATGCAAGTGTAGGTTTATGCTCCACATTTCCAAAAATCCCATGTCATGAACGTTGAAATAGATAACATTTGCAGCAGTAGGTATATAATCAAAATATTAGCAGCCGGTACCATTGTCATTGATAACTTATTTTCACTTCAAGTGAATGGATAGCAAACTTACCATTATTTTTCTTTGGTTTTAAATGATTGCACCTCAATCACAATGCATGTCAAAAATGATGTATACGAGGTAAGACTATGAAAGAGTTCACCAGCAGCGATTTTAACTATTCACGTTTCGTTTTGATTATATTATTAGCCCAAAGTTGCTGATACTACATGTCCAAATAAGGCATGAAAGAACGATGCGACATATTTTATTTCAAAACCTAGTCAATATCTTTCTTTTCCATCATTTATCTTATAACACTATAAAGCTGCCGCTTGTGAAATCCACAGTCTCTCTATAAGTTCCATATTTCACTCCAAATCTAATATATTTAAATACGAGTGATTTGGTACGGAACTTAAAATTATATAGCAAACACACTTTTGATACTAACTAGTTTAGGCAGGCCAAGAGATAGTACAGATAGCTTTGTAGGTTTCGTTTCTACGAAAATATGAAATTATTAGTTCTGTTGTATATTTGACTAGTTTTTAGCTACAGTGTTTAGTTATGTTATTTATGTATGCCAAAACCTAATTTCCTATTTGAGTATTACTATATTAAAGGTGAGGTTAATTTGTGTAGCTCCCTGTGTTAGTTGGACTGCAATTCGTCTCATTGGAAAAAATATACCTTCTCGTCTAGAAAAATAATTATAATTTATGCTGATAAAATCTATTCGGATGAATTTATAGTGGATTGTTTACATCCGTCTTAGCATTCTTACCCAATTAAATCAATGCGTCGAACTTGATAATTATTATTCACGTAACACCCCTTTTTGTGTATTGCCACTTATGTATCTTATAAATATGGACAGCCCTCTTAAACATTTCCACATCCAGCTATGCGCTAGAAAAATCCTTAACTTAGAACGTTTTGTTCAGTGTTCTTTACCATGACAATGGTTCGCTTATTCTTCGCTTTCCTGACGTTCTCTGAATTGCTTACAAGAGGACATCTTCAAATTAATTGTGGCAACTTCACTTCATTTACCTGCCAAAATGTCTGTTTTGGAAAACCAATTGACTGCCAGGACATTTACCAAATGGGTTTTACAAAGACTGGAGGCTACATTATTTATCCCAAAGGACATACTAATGGTATTTACGTTCGATGTGACATGCGTACAGCCGGTGGAAGATGGACTGTCATTCAGAGAAGAATCAGCGGAGATGTTGATTTCTTTCGTGAGTGGATTGATTATAAAGAGGGTTTTGGTGATCCAAATGGAAACATCTGGCTCGGAAATGACAATATACATGACCTCACGGCTCAGGCCGATTACCAGCTGCATATAAACTTGGCTGTTTCAAATACAAATACCAGCTTTGCCATGTATGATACTTTCTCGGTTGGAGACGAAAGTAGTGGATATCGTCTCATCGTAAAAGGCTACAGTGGAACAGCAGGCGACTCTTTCTCTTATCATTCTGATATGAAATTCACCACCAAGGATTGGGACAAGGACAAAGACAATTCGTCAGATTGTGCCAGTAAATACAAAGGCGGTTGGTGGTACAATGCTTGCCATTATTCAAACTTAAATGGAATCTAGGGATCCACCAATTATGGAGAAGGAATAAATTGGCATGCATATGCCGGATATCACACATCCATGATAAATGCAGACATGAAAATAAGGAGAAAAGTTTCACAGTAAGAATGATAGAAAATTATTAAGATGTCGCAGGAATAAAAAATATTTGTACAAATAGGGTACTGCAAAATGAAGTAGGTCCATATTGATTCGTGTTAATTGCAACTTCTGCAATACACCGCTTTAGTTATTTCAATATTCCTTCTTCATAAAGAGACGCAGTTATGATGAATTTAAAGAACCTTTTCATGTTCCTGTCCCTATTGCATTTGAAACGGATGCAGTTGTAATTCATTTGTTTGTCTGAATGGAGACAGTTTAAAATCAATATGTATATTTTATTGAAAGATTGATACTACATTTTTATTTTGTTTGTTTTGTTTTCGTATTATTATTCCCAAATTGTACTTTCACTATTTTGATGCTAATTGCAATAAACAGAACATGCGTTACATATACGATTGCAAATAACATCCTAGTTCCCTCCCCTCCCATACCGACCTAACGGATTGATCAAATGTTATAGAACTTTTGTATATTTATATATCTATATCAATTATTATAGCAAGTTGAAACTCATTCTGAATGGAAACGAAATTCCCTGTTCTATTAATGGATTTACACATGCATGAAAACGTACAATCGTGGGTCCACAATCCGAATAAGAATAATATCTGCACATATATATATATATTTCACCAAGCACCTTCCTTAGCATCTCAGTTAACAATATTGTTTTGCATTACAAAATGTGGCAAAATATTACATTTTAAGGAATGATAAAAGATAATATTCATCCATATGTTCTGTGCTGCATAAGTATGGGCGTAAAACATAGTTTCGTACAAGCAATGAAACATGAGCAGCTTATGTTCTTTTGTTGGGGAATGGTTGATAGTTTTAGACCCCTGAGAGTTTTTAAAGGAAAATTTGTTAATTTTACAACACTTTTTGTCTTCACTCTTTTCTGAATTTTACTTTAAGAGTATAGGTCCTAAAATAACAGAGAAAGCAATACCAAATGTGCCTACGTATCAATCGTGTTTATTGATCTGATATGTCAGCAGTCTTGATGTATCTCAGTGGTATAATCCATATATATAGCTTTGATATTAGTCACATGGATCCTTCTTTTCCATTGTTTAGGTTACTAATTAAAACAAATATTTATAACTTAACATAGCAGTAAAATGGAAATAATTAAAAGATGAAATGTATTGATTACCCCAAATAATGATGGTAATAATCATAACTTCACAAACTTCTCAATTAATGACATCATGGACTTCATAAAAGTTTATAATGACTATGTCCTATCCAAGGTTCCAATAATTATTCCTATGCATGAAATTATTAGATCCACAAGAACATATTAGCAAATTAAGACTAAAACAGAATGAAGTCAATATATCTTCAAGAGAGTGGTGTCATTTACACTTCTCCAAAAGCTTACAGATAGAATACTGGTACTAAATGTATATGAAGTCTGTATTAAATATGTGTCTACTGGTCTGAATATTTTATTAAATTTACTCAATTTATCCCGATGACATTAACATGTTTAAGGGCAGATGGAAGACATGCAAATAATAATCAAAATAGCATCAATCAAGCCAGTGACCAAAGTGAGCCGATGCACAAATATAACCTTATGTTTGGCTCTGTGTGTGTGTGTGTGTGTGTGTGTGTGGGTGTGTGTGTGTGTGTGTGTGTGTGTGTGTGTGTGTGAGATCTGAATTTTTAACGTAGTTGTAACTATGTTGCAGTCATACTGCTACGATGTCTAGAGTGTGGTATTTTATAGTGATATCTAACACTGGAGCATCATACTGAAGACATGTAGCATCATGTCTCACCCAGACAAATTGTCCTAACACTAACCTCTTAATGCTGATAACCAAGTGAGGCAGCTGCAAGTACCATTTTTATAAGTCTTTGGTATGACTTGGCCAGGGTTCGAAACTGCGACCTCCAGCATCCGAGTCAGATGTTATAACCACTTAGGCTACGAGAGTGGTACCTTATGCATTCGTGTGACTCACTCACATCCTGGAAAGAGAAAACACGGACGACACTAAATTGTTCAATCCATTATACCTTCTGCTCTTGGATTTTCTCAATGAAATCTTGCTGAAGTCCTTAAGGTCTCTACCTTCTTCCATGGCGATCAACCATACATGAAATAAAAATATATCTTACATTCAGTGTTGTGAGTAAGTACCTTAATTACTAAGAAACTTCTTGTGAATTTATTGGTTCATGATAAAATACCAAACCTTCCTCTTATAATCATCATAGCTTCAAAAGCTGAAGTCCTTTTCATGACATTCTTCTTATCCAACCTTGATCATGGGATCATACGTGCTACAATGTACTGAACGTTTTCAGGATAGTCACTCTTTCTCTCTCTTATAACGTAACCATATTAAAACCTGTATCAAATCCATCTCTGGCCGATGTTACATGTATATTTTCCTCTGACCCAGAATACAAAGTGTTAGACAATATATCTGGCCCACCAACACAGGTTTGAGCTTTATCCATTTAAGACCCTGGTACACCTGAGGAATTTATCAGGTAAAAAGAATCTGAATCTAATAATCAGTGATACACAAAATTCACATTAATCCAGGTATCAAAGCCAAAGTAACTCATATATATAGTATTGACCTAGATAATAATCTCTCAAGCCACATCTACAACTAGCACATAACCTTTATCTAAAAACATAGTAATTTAACTGGATACAATACCGGCAGTCATACACATGTGCCAGTAAATCACAACCCATTATGAGTCCTCTAGGCCATGTTGGCATCAATCAATGGATGCGTGGATGGTCAGACAGATGGATGAATAATGAATGCATACATAAGATGAATATATATATATATATATATATATATATATATATATATATATATATATATATATATAAATTAAATAATCAAATAAAAATAAAAAACAATACATGGTTTGATTACATATTTTAAAGTGGACATGTAATGTACACATGTTGTTATTGCTGAGCTTGCGTGTTTTTTTTATAGTCTTATCATCAATTCGTCTACCTTAAAGTGTCTCTATCTTTACCTTTTCTCTTTTTATCCAGCCCGAACACGATATTTTTTTCCAGTCCAGTAATTTATAAGTTGAAATAATTCATCTTTTTCTATCTTTTGATTCTTATGTTCAAGTTGAGAATAAAAGTGTCAGAATTATCCTGATATGTTTTAATTCTTTTTTAATTTCTATTATTTCTTGGCCTAGAACATATATCTCTGTTTATCTTCGATTCCATGGGTTATATATATCATGCATGGTGAAGCACATCATCTGCTCTTAGTGTTGTTCATTGAATGACCTGAATAGTAGTAGATAAAGTACTGAATTTCTATCTAGACTCGTCTTCAGCTTCTAAAACTGTTTTATGCTCTTGCAAATCAATTTCTACTGCACTGAGATTTTGGTGGATTTTATGGGCATTCTGTTCAATAAAGCTTATTAGTAACTTATTGACCACTTGTACCTTCCATCTCTTGATGTCTTTCAATTGTTCTCACTTAACTATTAGTAAGTAAAGTGATGAAGTAGTAAGCCAAGGACACGGTTATTGTGGGGGAGTATTTAAGTAGTACATTCAAGGCCATGGTAATTTTGTGGGTGTTTATTAATGTACTGTGTATGTGTGTGTGATTTGCATTTTTAACATAGCTTTAGCAATTTTGCAGTCATATCGCAACGATGTCTGCAGTTTGACAGTTTATTCTGGTGTCTAGAACTGAGACATCATGCCGCAGATATAAAGCATCATGTCCAACCCAGTCACATTATCCTGACACCAAACCGACTTTTTAGGGTTTACTATTATTTTGACACATTCACTACATCCCGAAGCATTAAATGTTATGTATTCTTCACTAAATGACGGATCACAACCAGCGAGGCTTAGAAAAGTTTACATTTTCTGGGTATGCAGATCATAAAGTCTGAATAACAACAAAACAAATTTTGGATTTGATGTGTGCAAAAGAGCACATAGTCAGTAAAGTACATAATTCATTGCAAATGCTCTGTTTCCTAAATAAAGGAATACGTAAATTAATAATGGCAATAATAAATGTGCAAATAAATGTTTCGGGGATAGACAGACAGACAAAGAGATAACTCGACAGCGAGATAAAATCATCTAAGTCGGAAAGCATTACCAACATATTTACCTAAGTATTTTAGAGTTGTTAAAACTTCATTTTGGGGTAATTAAAGTAATTTGTACATGCTTGGTTTCTTCCAATAATAAGGACCAATATAAGATTCCATATGTGAGAGGAATGCAGGACAGCTTAAAACAAAATGATATTCATACATTCGTCGAAATTTACTTAGTCTTTTAAGCAGAGAGATGTGGGGTCGTATATCTATCACATCATGGCATGTTTGCTTTAATCTACGGAGACTACAAGCGAATACGAAGCTGCAGAAAATTACTGTTCGTGGTCTTATATTTGCCAAAGAATGTTCCCTGAATCTCAATTATAAGTTTGACATGTAAAATGGTATGAATCATTTCTTGTAGCTTGTTATTATTACGGTCTCAAAATCTATCAAAAAGACAAAGGGGATGCACCATCTTGCAGCAAGGAATCATTTCATATAACCATTCATCAGAGCAAATGGATAATCACTATTGTCAGAGACACGTTCTCGGCAGCACACTGTCACCTACTGTCCACTTCGATGATGAAACGGCAGGATTGGCAAAGCAAGTGTGGCCTTTGGCAGAATACGCACAAACGTGTGGTAGCGAAGAGGTATCAGTCTACACGTAAAACTGAAGGCCTAAAAAGCCACCGTGTTGCCAAACTTGTTATATGTTAGCGTATGCCACGATGTTCAACGGTTTTCTCATTGGCTGTTGAGGAAACTCGTGAGGATAAGATGGCAGAACAGGGTCGCAGGATCTGAGTTTCTCAGACGCGCAAACATTCCAATTATACACACTGTGCTGATGAAATTACAGTGGAGACAGGCAGGCCCCATCGCCAGGATATCAGGATCTCAGAGGGGCTACTAACAAGAAGATCGTCTATGCTGAGCTCAAGGAGGGAAAGTGATCTCACAGTGATTATAATTAACAATTCACATATTCCTTCAAGTCATCCTTAAAATACTTCAACACTGTTCCTGAGCATTTGGATGATCTCGCACAAGATCCCTCCCCTGGGGCAGTCTAATCCATGCTGGAGCTAAAGACTTTGAACTGATGAAAATTGAAAAGTCAGACAGAAAGGTGAACAAGGTAAATCTCGAAAATACAGCACATCCTGCATTGATCAAGCAAACACATCCGGCATTTGCTGTCGAGTGTACAACAGACTGTTGGAGCACAACTTGACCTGATCTTACGTACCCACACAACTCAAAACAGTTATTGATATCCTAGTTAACAATAAGTCAACTAATAAATTGGAAAACGCCTACAAGTTAAGACTCCGCAGGAAAACTGCAAAAATAATTAGTGTTTCGTGATTGATCTTTTGCAAGTAATAATTGATTTAGAAAACATTTGTAAATGCAAATTGCATTGAGAGCAATAAGGTTAATTATTTTCTTTCGTTATATTCAGCACAGCTTACTGATGTGATTAATGCGGGGATTTAAGTGAGTATAAAATGAGATGTGTCAGGTAAATACAAAATTAAATTTATCTTCGAGTATATAAATAGGTAATCATTTATTATATTACAAGCTAGTCGAAGTCTTTGATGCAAAATTTGTTCTAATAATAAACCTAGATAGTACTCGATTGGTACTATATTCCTGTATCAATTAAAGTAATATAATCGTTGGTTGTTTCATGATCCAAAAGGAGAAGATTTCATTGAGTAATAGTCTTTTAAGTCTTTTGTACAAATAAATTTTAAACAAGTTCGTCTTGACTAAAAGCGTTTTGAGGCTAGTTCCATCACAAAGTTGTATCTTAACACCTGTTGCTCAAATTGTGGAATGTATCAAGTCGTCACACTACCATGCATTTGAAAAATATGTTAATCGCTATTTGTAGCTTCTTGTTGAAGCCTTATCCATTCAGTTATTCACAAAATTTTAGCATAAGTCATAGATTTTGTTTGTCCCACAAGCATATATTCCTGAACTAAATAGAAGGACTTTAATAGGGTTGTATGCACTCCATAAGTCCACCGTAGGAACGAAAGGTGAAAACTTAAGATATCGTTAATAATTTCCTTAAACAGATAAAATACAAAAAAAAAACATTATGCTGTGACCTTCTGGAAAGTGTTAATTTAGACAAAAACTGAACTTAGTGTATTCTGAAATAGTGTAGTTTTGAGGAATAAGGAAAATTGGTATTATACGGTAAATAAGAGCAGGTGAAATCTAGTTATAAATACATGGTACTAAGCTTCACTTGGACACTTATTTGGAAGAAAGCAACGGAAGAATACCAAATGCTCGCAAAAGTCTGCACAAACATGCATTACAAGCTGTTGAATTGTTATTAATATGAACAGATTCGAACTAAAGAAGTCAAGTGTGTTACACAAGATAAGGGCATACAATTCCGACACGGTTTGGGTTATAACAGGTACGTACAGGTTGTTGGAGATGACAAAGTAGTTATATATATCTTCGGAAAATGATATCGTAAAGACAATTTAATTCAGAAATGGAATTAAAATGTAAAAAATGACAAAAAGCATTCCGATACAGTCAATTTTATATTTGTTCTGTTCTATTAAACGTAAATAAATACATACATACATACAGTCATACATATATATGTGTGTGTACGTTTGTAAAATGTGCGAAATGGGGACATCTATGTGAATACACACCAACAGTGCGGTACACACCTCGAAACCGGGATGTACACACTTTAGTAATTTCGTTTTAAATGGAATGCCAGTCCGGTACCTAATGATACAAACTTTGAAATAGGCGTATCTGAGCATGTCCCCGTTTTGTCGGTATTTTCTCAGATCATGTTATACACAACAATATACATGTACCACTCGACTCAAAACCTTGCGTGTATCATTTTGCAAACTGTGTTCACGTGTACGCGGTAAAATTTCACACTGTTTTGCTGTCTGCTTGCTCACTTTGCTTCCGAAATACTCACCGAAGATGGCATCAAGAAGAGCTAACAGGATTGAAATTATTTATGTAAACATAGACAGATATACATGAAATAGTTTCTCTTTTAACATAGAGAACAATATCGATATACATGTTTATTAAAGGTAGTCTAATATTCATAACACATTTCGCCAAATTAGAACGGGAACACAAGAAAACTGAATGAAATGTTTCATGCATATATTATGCACGGTTTTTCGAAGGGCAAGAGATTCTAGCCGTTCATCTGTTCCTCGTATATTTACCTTATATATAATTCTGAGCTATTGACATTTGGATAAGAAATACACGGGAAAATTTCAACATAGATTTTAGTTCATTCATATGTGGGTAGAAGAATAATAACGAACAGCCTACGTGTTTAAAAAAAAAACAACATAATACCATTTCTTTCCTCCAATTAACCGCGTTAGAGTTAAATCCGACAAGTTAAGCTTGAGCCAATAAGAAATTAAAACAAGTTTTGTAAAAACTTGTACATGACACCAGTCACGACGCTGAAAGTACAAGTGTTCATATTCACATTTAGTGTTTCTAGATGTATCTTAAATATGCATTCTGGCTGAAGTACAAATAATGTGAAACAAATTGATAATATAAATTGTGTTTGACTCAGACGTAAATTATCAAACATTTCTCATTCTTACCACTGTTAGTCAGTACCTTTTAATATTCTATCTCTTTCCGTCTGTCTGTATGTATGTCTCTCTCTCTCTCTCTCTCTCTCTCTCACTCTCGGCTCTGTTCCTTCTGTCTGTCTTTCTTCCGTCTTGCCAGTTTGATTTCTTTCTGGCTGTATGTCCCTTGTTTTGCCCTATTTCTAAGGACCCGATGACATTAGTTTATTAATTTGGATGGGAACTGTGTTCATGAGGTGAGATTACTGCAATATTTAGATGTGTATATCAAATTCGTAGTAAAATAGATCTTTATGCACCAAATTTGTTAAGATAAAAATCTCCCCGTTTTGATGGTAAAAGTCATATGTTCCCGTTTTGTATGTTTGACAAGAGCGTGTGTGTGTGTGTGAGTGTGTGTGTGACAGAAGAGTCAGGTATAATATGTTTATCTCCTTTCACAATGCCCATTTTCATCAGGTCTTGAAAACAGATTCACACCAATAACTTTCTTGGAAAAAAAATACCCTTGTTGTATCCACGTTTATGCGGTAAAAATTCACACAGTTTTGCTGTCGGCTTACACACTTTGCTTCAGAAATACTCACCAAAGATGGCATCAAGAGAAGCTAACAGGATTGAAATCATTTATGTAAACATAGACAAATATGTATGAAATATTTTATTTTTAACACAGAGTGCAATATCGATATACATGTATGTAAATGGCTAGTTCAACGTTCAGAACACATGTCGCCAAATTAGAACGGAATATTATACACGGTTTAAGATATTCTAGTCGTTCATCTATTATTGTATATTTAACTTATATTTAATTCTGAGCCATTCAAATCTGGACAAGAAATACAGAGGAAAAAATCAACATTGATTTTAATTCATTCGAATGTGGCTAGAAGCATAACAACGAATAGTATATATGGTAAAATAATATAATAACATCCTCTCCTCCAATCATCCATGTTAAAGTTAAATCTAACAAGAAAAGCTTGAGCCAGTAGGAAATGAAAATAAGATTTGTAAGAACTTGTACATGACACCAGTTAAGCTGCTGAAAATACAATTGTTCATACCATTATTTACTGTTTATCGATGTATCGTAAATGTGCATGCTAGCTGAAGTACAAATAATGTGAAACAAAACAATAATATAAATTTCGTTTGACTCAAAGGTAAATTATTGAACACTTCTCATTCTTTCCTGGTTTAGTCAGTACCTTTTTATATTCTCTCTCTCTCTCTCTCTCTCTCTCTCTCTCTCTCGACATTGTCCTCTCTCTGCCTTTCTTCCTTCTTGTTTGCTTGATTACTTTCTAGCTTTAAGTTCCTTATTTTGCCCTATCTCTAAGGACCCGATGACAACAGTCATTAGTTTCTTAATAGCGATGGGAACTGTGTGCATGAGGTGAGGTTACTGCAATATTTAGATGTATATACCAAATGCGTAGCCCATTATTTGTTAAAATAAAAACGTCCCCGTTTTCATGTTCAAAATCATATGTCCCCATTTTGTAAGCTTTACAAGAACGTGTGTCTGTGTGTTTGACAGAAGAGTCAGGTAGAATATGTTTGTCATCTTTCACAATGCCCATCTTATTCATATCTTGAAAACAGATTCACACCGATGACTTTCATGGAAACACATACTCTTATTAGGAAACCTTGTATTCTTTAACAACGTTTAATAATCTACTCGTAATATCTCCACTTACATCATATGTCTTGTTCGTATCCTTTAGAAGATTTTAAATGGACGCATAATTCTCTAATTATTATTGTTATTAACAACATATTTCTTTCATCTATATGTGATATGACAGCAATTCAATGTTATTTCCATATCATCTTGCCAGGTATTTCTGATATGGGTTCTTCACGCGTTTGCTTTTTTCATTTCACTGTTACAATTCGATTGTTGGAACATTATTATGCAATTGTTGAAATATATGCTTACGTTCTTCATTTACAAACAACTCTAATCGTTATCATTCAAATAGATAGTATCTGCAGCAGTAGGTAGATAAGGAAAACATTAGCAGCAGTTATTTTTGTCATGGACAATTTGTTTCATATTCTAGTGAATGGATGACAAAATGACCAAATTATCCTTTTCAAGTTTGCAATGCCTCAGTTACAATACATGACAAGAATGTTGTACAGGAGATAAAATCTATGAAAGATTTCACCACCAGCAAATATAGATGTTATCTATGCACATTTAGTTTTGATTATATTACTACCCCAACATTGTTGAAATTACATGTCCAAATAACGTAGAAAAGAACGAGGCGACATATTATATGTCCAACCCTAGTCAAAATCCTCCTTTTCCTTTATTTATCATATAAAACTAAAAGAGATTTTCATACAAAGTATTCTAGGAAGACCAAGAGATAGTACCAGCAACTCTGGAGGTTTCGTTTCTATAAAAATATAAAATTATTAATTATAGTGCATATAATTTATGGACCCTTCACCTAGAGTGTTTCGTTATCTCATAATCAATGGCATGATGACAAAGCCGATTCAAATGAATTTATAATGAATTGTTCATATCGGTCTTAGCATCTCGTCGACATGGATAATTAGTATTTACATCCCACCCCTTTTTGTTTATTGCCACTTATACATCTTAAAAACATGGACACACTTGTTAAACATTTCCATATCCAGCTATACACTAGAACAATATCTTAATGATAATGTTTTGTTCAATGGTCTTTACGTATTCTTTATTTCTTTTATGCTTAATTGTATTTTTTCAGCAGTAAGATTAAAGAACTTGAAAATAAAGTTATTTTTATTTTGAAATGCGAAATGGTTACTTATTGATTCTTCTCAAGTAATTGTTCAGGACGCTGTATGCTGCATTTCAGAGGAAGAAACGTTAATACTTCAAGTATTTATATCACACGCTGACTGAAGGTGTCATCTTTCTATGTCAAGTTCAAATGGTTAAAACAGAGTTCTCTTCCATATAGTGTGCACATGTTTCTTTTACGCTATAAATTTAAGTTTTGTATAATGCCTGTTGAGGATGTAAGTGTTGAAAAGTTTAAATAGTCAATATTAAAACTGACTAATATTCTGAACGATCCTGCTTTACTGGTTTAATGACCATCTCTTCCATCTATGGAGTGTAACTTGTATTTATCTCAACATACATGATCATAAATGTATCCGAAAATTGCAGCTCATTAAATTATATATATTGCTTTTCTTAGTGTTATTCACTTACACAATTATCTATTAATGCATTCATTACTTCAAATACAAATACATTATCAATTACAAGTTTACATTTAAAACATTCAGTTAATATGATTTAGACAGATACGCATGGCTACGTTCATTTTCCGTCTTTGATTCAATTTTGAATATCTCTTTTTCCTTTCTGTCGGTATTAATTTCATCAAGACTAACACTTAATGCATGTCTTTCTATCCATTTCTGTCTCGAGAGTACCTGTATCTAGTGTACACCTTTGTTCCAAATCATTTAAATGCTTCCTCGTTTGTTTAATTATGTTCTCTGTTTATTTAAAAACCACAATGCACCACACAGATATTAAGAGGACACTTCCCGATCTTCATAATTGTTTTGCATATGCCGCCTGCAATGTGTTGTAGAATTCTTTGAACGAAATATATTATGTCGTTATGATTTTTATCAGTCCAATCTAACACGAATAGACAGAGTTCATGTTACTTTCATAGATCTTATCATCAACTCGTCTACCTCCAAGTTTCTCTATATTTTCGTATCCTTTATATCCAGCCCGAAAACTGTGCTGTTGTTACCTTTTTGATATTGTTTATCCAGACCAGTAATTTATATGTTGAAATCATTCATCTTTGTATATCTCTTGATTGCTCAAGTTCAAATTAAAAGTGTCAGAATTATCCTGATATTTTTTAATTCTTTTTTTACATTTATTATTTCGTGGCCGAAAACATATATCTCTGTTTATCCTCGATTCGTTGGGTTGTATTTATTATGCAAGGTGAAGAGAATCGTCTGCTCTTAGTCTTGTCGATTGTATGACCTGAATAGTATTCGTTAAAGTAATGAATTTCTATTTTGACACGTCTTCAGCTTCTAAAATTGTTCTTCTCTTCTAAATCAATTTCGACAGTTCTGCGTTGTAAGTAAGGTCGTCAAGTAGTGAGGAAAACGACGATCTTATTTTGTTTTTATTTCGCATATAGAAAAGTGGTTCTGTTCTACGATATAAGACATGGAGGCGGTTTTGGTTTAACACAGTATAAAGGATGGTAGACCAGCATTGTTTTTGAGGGGTGTGGGTAGGATGTGGCTTGGGTGGGGTATTTATCACAGAGTACGGAAGTCGTTTCGTGCTTTTTTATTTGTATGCAGTTGCAATGAAAGTGACCACAATTTTTTTTACGGAGCTAGGACTCATAATTATCGTATAGTTATAGTAGTAACGAAAGTGGTTATATCCTTATATAAGTGCAATAGTGATGTCTTGATGTTGTTCTTGACGTTGTTTGTTTATTTTTCACATACTAGTACGATAAATTAGGTGTGCCAGTCCTTACCATTTCAATATATCTAAAGGCCACGTTCTCTTATATTTTCCTCTACTTTTGCCAAGTTTTTCTCCAGCATGCGGTAAAGTGATTAAAAGCAGTGCTGCTTTCAGACCACACTACTATTTTAAAACAAAAACCTGTCGAAAATAAATAACTCTGGTGCGTTTTTATTTTGATTATTAAAATGGTTGATATTTTAAATCAAATGACTCATTTGGGTAAGGTTCACTATTAAACAAGTATAAAAATAACCGGTCTGTGTTTTCATTTCGTACGATATGGTGTCAATTATGATTCTGATAATTACTGTTGCTCCATGTTTATTTCAATCACGGTGACCTATGCTACCTCGCAAAAAATTGCTTCAAAATAGGTTTTAAAATCTAGATGGAGGAATAACCTAAAAGTGTGTACAATCGTTTCCTCCAGAATAAACTGTAATTCAATCCTATGTAAACCTATATACTATAATGATGCCAGCAGTGACGAAACTAGTTCTATTTGCCTCATCCTTATTACAGTGATTTACGTTTGATAATTATACATCTTTCAAAATGAATATCTTCCCGATGTAACTTATTTGACTTTCTTACATGATATTGCCATGACAATAACATCTGAAACGAGAACTCCACATGAAATAAATGTTGACCAACATTTTATTGTCAATAACGAAACACGAACGTGCCGAGGTGGCCTTAGTGTTTACTCTTATTTTGATACACTCACCACATCCAGAAAAAATTAAATGGTACGTCCCTTGCACTTGTGATCTTCTTCACTAAATGAGGGATCACAACCAACGAGGCTCAGAAAATTTTACATTTTCTGCATATGCAGATAATAAAGTCTGAATAACAACAAAATAATTTTTGATATGATGTGTACAAAAGATGACATAGTAAATATAATCCATAATTCATAAAAAATGGTCTTTTGCATAAATGAATGAATACATAAATGAAAAAATGACTAAAATAACTGTGCACATAAATCATCGGGGACAGGCAAACAGAGAGACAGAAAACTCGACGGCAAGAGAAGATAATCTTATTTGGAATGCATTATACACATATTGATCTAGGTAAATTTAAAGTTGGTAATTTTCATTTTTGGGTAATTCAAGTAATTTGTACATGCTTGGTTTCTGCCAATAATAAGGACCAATATACGATGGTCTATGTGAGAGTTATAGAGGACAGATTACGACAAAACAATATCATATTTGCTCTCATTATTTACGCACAACTCAAACATTTGTTTATGTTATTATTTTCCTAATTGTCTACCAGTGTCGATATTTAAAGGTTTGATGAAACGCTCAAGTTACTTAAATATTTTCTGTGACTAGCATTAACAATTATGCCACGATACGAAGTGGTATTGAACACATCTTTTGAGGTTTCTACCTTGAGAAAGTTATTCTCGAAGCAGCTGCTCAACGAAAGTCAGAACGAAATATGACATTTAGTCTCTAGTTACAAAGTACAATAATAGCAGACTTATCCAAAAACGCTGAAGACAATATAATAGTCCTTACAATGAAAATTCAGTTTTTTTAATTCTTTCTTTCAAATCTGTAAACATTAATTGTTATATATTTTTAGACTGGAACTATTTGAGTTTAGCAGTTTGATTCAGTGCTTAAGTATACGTACCTGTAGGCTTAAATAAAGTGCTTGTCGGTCCAACTCTCCATTGTCAAATATAATGTTCATAGAAAGTTTAACATCTAGTATTAACATGCATTATTTTATATGTACCCGTCCTCTACTGCTTTCAAAATCCCGAAATATCACAGCCACGAGACACATTGACTGTATGCCATATGCTCGATGTACTGATTGTATTTCAATAAAGATATATGTGTGATAAATATTCGGGGTCATGAAGCAATTTCGCTTTCAAAAAACGGCAAATATATAAATGTTTCCACATCAAGCTGAATGAAGAAATGAAGTTTGAGTGACACTGATCATTCTTGGCTTGTCCTTAAATAACACTGGGTTGGCGCTTGCAAACGTTCACGGTTGCGATACAAACTTTTGTTGTAAGTGCACTGATAGAGTACATGTATTCGTTCATGTTTTATCATTTGCAGCAAACAAGAGTATTTGCATGGGTATTGACCCAATATCATGTAGTTCACACCAATTGCTTTCAAGGTAGCCATACAAACCTTTGTTGCACTGACACAGTAATCGTATTTATTGCTGTTTTATCTTCTGTTGCAAAGAACAGATTATCCACTATGATGTAGAACAAAACAATCGTAACAGGATCCGGACAAATTATTCAAATTCATCTTAACTCACGAGGTTTTCACTTATTTTCCTAATTTTTCGCCAAACACAGTGATATTTAACGCAATATCTGCACGTGCTCATCACACTGAAAGTCAGTCTCAGGGTCATTGTCAACTAGTATAAGCTATGTTTCACCTTTTTCTTAATCAATGATTGTTCTCTCTACCACAATTTACCTTCTAAGTAGTTAGCATCTATATAAAAGATTTATATAAGTTATCAGATCGAGAACGACAGTCTCGATCAAAGCTATTCTTGTGAGAGTGAGAATATTCAAAGAGCATAGTTCACATATCAAGATCAGTCTTAGCTAAAGACGTTCTATATTTTCTACCTATTTTTTGAAGATACAAGGAAAATAAAGCTAATTGTGAACTTCCTTAGGATATAAAAACTGACGTAACGTAAAGTGCATCTAAATTATATATTTGCTGCATAGGGGTTTTCAGGTTCAAAAAAGGGAACAGATGTATATCACTATTCATTGCACAATCTATTTTAATAGGATGTGTTACATGAGCCATTATAATACTATTACACCAGCTATTTCACTTGGATTGGTGTTTCAAGCATGTTTATGTACGTCAGTTGGACATCACATTAGGACCCTTCATACTAAAAATACAGTTTGGCATTATTATATATTTACCCAATATGCGTAAGATACTGCTGGAGACCTGTAACAAAAGCCTTTATTTTAAACAAAATGCTTTATTACAGAATTGTTTTTGCTGAGGGCGATAACTACATTTCAGCATTTTGTTTGGAAAACACAGCGAACTCTTTTAATTGTGGTAGTCGGTAGTTTCATGTCAATGACACAATCTTTTGCTTGTTTTAAATGAAAAAAGTACTTTCAAATACTCATAGAGCTCAGCGCTTAAAATGTGGGTCGGGCATTTCTCAGATTATGAATGAATATTTCGTTGGTCTTCACACCGAAAGAAATGTTATCTAATTTGCCTGAAAGAACATCGAGACCGCCAACGAAATGTGGCAATTTAGTTTGAAGATCCTGAATGACACTTAAAATTAATACTTAGCAACCTGCAGGATCCCGCCTGTCAATCCCGGAACGTTATGAAGATCGTCTGCTTAGTTGTATCGAAGCTGATATCATTTTGAATGGGGAAACAGTACTATCTCTTTTAGATGTATTTCATGTGCTTAGCACTTATATGAGCAGCCGCGAATAACAATATTATGTCTATCGCACACTCGAACTTGGTAATATATTGCTGGTTAAATATATAGAACAGTGCCCATGCGATTGTTAAAAAATCAAACTAAGTTTGGAGATAAGAAACGTTTAAATGCCTCAAGACAATGTTTTCTTTACACTAAGGGAGGTGAGGTTATTACAAAAACCTCATTTTAGTTGGAATAGTTAGCAGCCGTTGATTTGGTTTAACCTAAGTTAGGGTTATATGTGTATCTGACACGTCTACATTACTATTACAGGAACTAATTACGAACTTAAGGCTATGTTTTGTACTGATTGATTTTAAAAATGACTAATGAATATCCGACTTCGTTTCTTCTTTCAACTTTGTTCGAAAAATCATTATCTTTACGCAACATTCAGAAAGCTAAAATACTCAAAAGCCCACGAATACCTATCCCTACATAAATATCGCGATCAAATACAATCTTATATCAAACAGGAATATACTCAGAAATTGCAATAATATGGTCGTGTACCACCGTTATTCAGAATTTACCATCTGCGCATGTCCCATTTTGGAACCCTTGGTGGTTGTGAGCCCCCTTTTCAGTGTAAAGTTCAGTTCAGCCCCTTGTTAATTGATCAATATCACAAGTATAATGGACCTACCATTATTTTTCGTGGATGGGATGAGTGTGTCATAATAATAGATAAAGCTAAGGCCATCTCGTGCAAGGAGAGTTTATGTCACGGTAGGTAGTATTGTTAAAGGAGATTGCCCTGGGACGTGTGTGAATCACTATGTCAGCAATGAAGTTATTGGACAACGGTTATCATGAGGTCCTAGAGAAAAGCATGTCTTTAATGTAAAATATATTCTGAGGCGAGTGAGTCAACTGAATATGAATCTTGTTTACTCTTTTCATATTTAAATTACTGCAATTTCCAAGTTAGGTCCAGAAACTAGTGAAAAACAGGTCCGTTTTGGGCTCAATTAATTGACGTCTGCACTAGCAGACTTGGAGAGAATGCTGTTGATTTTTTAACAGGCGCTTGCACTGGGCCCGTGACTGAATAAAAACAATATTTTCTTTGATCTTTGTTGTATGATAGAATTGAAATACATTTAGACATAACTATCTGTATTCTTTTATCTTCAAATATTAACTGTTCATCATCTATTTACTTCAAAGAGAACACATAACATCAGCTCCCGGCGTAAGATCCAACGAAAGGCCCTGATCTACGTCGTTCAAAAAAAATTACATCACAGTTTACGTAAAAATGTTTATCTAGAACGTGAAACGCCAGTACGTTTCTTTCCATGTAAAGATATACATGTACGCATAGATCAAAAATATATCAGTAAAGCTTTCGACAGCCCTGTGGTGGTGGTGGTGGTGGTGGTGTGTGAGTGTGTGTTTGTGTGTCATTATAGATGACAAAACGTTGGTCTCCACAAGTAGTTTCAAAACGAATACGTTCTTGTTGAAAGAAGTTTAAATATGGACAGTAAATCAAGATGAGAATGGCGAAGGTGAAAACATATTGATTTATTTCACATATCCTGATTTTTTTAAATAGTGTGATCATATATTTGGCATTATAACGCCTCTTGAAAAAGAAAGAAACTGCATAGGTCACCATTCTTGAAATGAACATAGAGCAAGCACAATTAGTAAAATGGTAAATGAAAGCATATCGAATGTAATCCAAAACACAAGTCGGTATTTTTTAAATTCTGCTGCATATCATTGAATTAATTCGTTTCATTCTGAAAATCAATATTTTGGTAACAAAAATGCAAATAATACCAATTTAATTTCTTACTGACATCTTTTTGTGTAATGACGTCTTTGTAGTCTGAAGGAAACACTGTTTATTTTTAATCGCTTTAGGGCATATTAGAGACAGACTTAGTAAAGATCGAAAAATGTATAGAAGGACGAGGTCTTTTATAAATTTAAATAGTAAGAACTGACATAGACCATTTAAGGAACTACGGATTGAAAAGGAAATAAACTTCAACAAGAACAACAATAAGTCGACACTATCACGCTTCCATTAAGATTGAACCACTTTTCTTACTAATACAAATAAAAGATAAACACTGACTCATCTTCAGTTCAAACAGATAACATGTGGCCACTTTAATTTTTGTTGTTGCATACGTATAGGAATATTACGAGTCCACGTTCAAAACAGTATGTCCATACCTCAACCACAAGTCAGAAGCCACACCCCAAAAAAGAAAATGCTGGTCTACTTTCTGTATAACTTTGTAAAAAACAAAGAATACTACCACCATGGAGGAAGACATTCAGTACAAAATAATCAAAATATCACCATGTCCAATACGTCACTACGTGACTACTTTACTTGCTAGTGTATTAATGAACTCCCTAAAATAACCATTTCCCTGACATTCTTTGTGCAACAATTTACTTATTGCTAATTAAATGAGAACAGTATGCAAGACATCAGGACATGATTATAACAAGTTGACAATACATTACTAATGTAAGCATTATTGAACTGAATACGTACTGAGAGACACCAGAATCACAGAGCTGTAGAAACAGATTTACAAGAACAGAAGAAAGATTTTTATAAGCTTAAGACGTGTTTAACAGAGATTCGATACTCTATCTACTACTAAGTCATTCAATCGACTTGACATTGAGACAGCTGATTCGCATAATGTTCAATGATACGTATATATCCCATGGAATTCGGATAAACAGAGGAAAATATTATTGGAAAGCGACTAGCAGAAAATAAAAGCAAAATATAAAAAAATTAAAAATAACAACAAAAGGAAAAAGGTGTCTCTTTTAATGTTAACTTCAATACAAAATCAAAAGATGAAAGAAGATGAATAATTACAATACATTATTTAATGGCCTGGACAAACAACATCTTAGCAAACATTACACTTTGCAAAGTTTTCAGCAGCAAATTAAAAACGAAAAAATATAGCCATAAACCTGACGAAGCTGAACGAATAAATGGCTAGATCTATAGAAACAACATTCGGTCTATCCATTCATTTTTAGACTGGATTCATGTAGTCAAAATGAAAAAGCTTGTCACATTCAAACAATTAACAGCACATTAAAAGCCACCAAAGTAAAACACACATATGATTTGGTTATCTACGTTAATTATCGAATTATCAGTGATATAAGAGAGAAAGACTTAATCTTTCGATGTAACTTACTTTTGTGACATTTGTAACTGTTTCGACATATCCGACCATCAAGCAAGTCTGATTCAGCAAATCATCACATCAGGTTAACACTTTTATCAAGGAAATAAGCGGAAATAACTTCAAAGAGACGCCATCTGTGATCAACTTTATTGTCTTTTCTTAACAACTGCTGTAATTATTCCGGCCTTGTCCCTATTGCCACTGACCAGCAAATGGGACCGAGACTCGCATACATCTCCCTTTACATACATATACATAGGAGTACTTACACGGTTGAATACAACACTTGGAATAGGCAGCCATACTTTGGAGACATGCCAACCAGAACAGTGTTCTTAGTAACCATTCTATTTGCAGGTGGAACTCTAACAGATTTCTTTCTTGTTTTCATACCTCATGTGCATCCCAGTGATACATCTTTCCACATCTGTCTCCAGCTCAAGTAAAGTTTGCAGGGCGCATCAGGATATTCTTTGAAACGTTACAGAGCGTTGGATTGCTGACTATTTATGTGACAGTGTATGCCACACTCCAAAGCTGGAGCCTATAGTGTGTTAGAGGTGAATTTGGCCCAAGTCTTGAACATTGAGCCAGTACAGGTAATCTAAGTGCTTGTTTACAAGATCAAAATAAAACTATTTATATGCCTGAATATTCTGATAGATCCTTCATTTCTGCGACGTTGTATGTTTCATGCACTGGCTAGGATTCATGTTTATGTGACACAAGAAAATGCGGATATGTTTTCAAACATACTTCTGGAAATTGCATGCATCTGCTGTATATGCACATTTTTAAATACATTTAAGAAATGTATTGGTCACACCATATCTAGATAAACAGAGGCAATATATGTTAATGTCAGCTAATTCGTTTTTACCTAATGAAAGAAGCAAAGAAAAGAATAGTCATGGAGAAAATGGGACTTGCTAGGTTGATTGACAATCGGCAGAACTTTAAAGTGGATGTGAAAGCTAATATCACATATAAGCATGTCCAGATAGAAATGAAACAGGGCCTTGGACCTATTGCCACTGACCAGCAAATGGGACCGAGACTCGCATGCATCTCCCTTCAAATACATGTACGTAGGAGTACTTCCTGTGGGCCGAATCCAACACATGCAATAGGCAGCCATACCTTGGAGACATGCCAACCAGAACAGTGTTCTCAGTAACCATTATATTTGCAGGTGGAACTCTAACACATTTCTTTCTTGTTTTCATACCTCATGTGCATCCCAGTGATGCATCTTTCCGCATCTATGTCCAGATCAAGTAAAGTTTGCAGGGCGCATCAGGATACTCTTTGAAACGTTACAGAGCGTTGGATTGCTGGTTATGTATGTGACAGTGTATGCCACAGTCCAAAGCTGGAGCCTACAGTGTGTTAGAGTTGAATTTGGGTCAAGTCTTGAACATTGAGCCAGTGCAGGTAATCTAAGTGCTTGTTTACAAACTAAAACTAAAACTATTTATATGCCAGAATATTCTGATATATCAAACATTTTTGCGACGTATATTTCATGCACTGGCTAAGATTCATGTTTATGTGACACAAGAAAATGAGGATATGTTTTCAAATTTACTTCTGGAAATTGCATGCATTTGCTGTATATGCAAATAGTTTGAAATACATTTAAGAAACGTGCTGGTCACACCATATCTAGATAAACAGAGGAAATATATGTTAATGTTGCTCAGCTAATTCGTTTTTGCCAAATCAAAGAAGCAAAGAAAAGAACAGTCAAGGAGAAAATGGGACTTGCTAGATTGATTGACAATCTTCCGAACTATGAAGTGGAGGTGGAAGCTAATATCACATATAAGCATGTCCAAATAGAAATGAAACAGGGAGAACCTGACCGCCACTCACTATTTTGATGTGTGGCATGTTGCCATAGATGTGTTCATAGCACATTGTTTACTACACCTACTGATAATGGAAGAACCCTATTACTTTTACAGGGAAGAGACAAACAAAGAGCCCTACATCAAATCAGACAGAAGAATATGTCTTACTATGTTTAATTCCATGTGTAAAAAAATAAAAATTAGTTCATTGCCAGGGAACAATAATTTTAGGATCTGAGTAACCGAATTTACAGCATTTCAAAAAACGTCAATGGGTGTTTCCAACACTGATTTTAAAAAATTGTATAAGTACTTGAAATTCTTTTAACTTATCAATAACATATCTGTGACAGATAAATATTTTTCTATCGGAGGAGAGCGAGAATACTGGGTTGAATACAGCTGTTACGTAAATGATGTAGTAGAGTTTGTGATTGACATATTTGATTCGGAGCAATGTCTCTTCCTCCTTGTTTGATTCAGAGCAATGTCTCTATTCTACGTTGATAAGATTTACGTATATTCAAAATGTAAATATTTTAGGTATTTTTTCTGCAAAATAACCTACACAATATCTGGGGAAAATGCACACTAACAAAACATAATTATATGACTTTAAGAAACAGAGAAAGCAAGCTAAACCAATTTAGTAAATTTCAACAAATAATGTATTTCTCTAGAATACACAGGGAATTTAATGTTGTGAATTAAAATCCAAATAATTTTAACCTTTCTATCATAAGTCCAATAGTATAGAGTGCTTTGAATGAATTCCAGGTTTTTAATGTGCTTAAGGATCAATGGTGTTTAATGATCTGATATGTCAGCAGTCTTGATGTATCACAATGATATAAACTAGAAAATCTTTGAATGAATTCACAGTAATCCAATATAATGGTTTAGCCTAAAATGTCAGTGAGCACTTAGCAATTCCAATGAATAATATAATTAAATAATTCCTTTCAAATTATATCTCATACAAATAACAATAATCGTACAAGACTGAAGCTAAAATAGCAAAGACCAATTTGTTTACTTCAGAACCCTTTATAAAAGTATAAAACGCAATAAGATGTCAAGGATGATGATTATTTTCAATGGAAATTTCCATCAAATTCGTAAATATATTCATGTCTATTCGATTAAGCTTAAACAACTAACGAGACCAAATAAAATTTCCAACGAGAAAATCAGAGTACTGAACTCAAATCTAACTAAACATTTTGTTTTACAAATGAATATTATATAAAGGTAAAATCTACAATACTGGACATGTGCTATTTATATAATGTGTTGCATACAAATGACAGTAGCAATATACAGTCATGGACAAAAATTAAATACACAGTATAGATATACATAATATGAACCCATATCTTACTTGCTAATCACAGTGTACGTGTAAACCCCTAATTTCACGTGCTCTTTGTTTCTCGGGCATTAGTGTATCGATTAAACCATAACAAGTATGATCACTGCCTTTTGTTTCTCGGGTATTAGTGTATCGATTAAACCATGACAAGTGTGATCACTATGAGTAGACTCATACAAAGGAAAAGGACCGTCCAGATTGTTAAATATAGTTAGCGACGAAACGTTCCTTTTTCAATCGTTCACTCAAGTAGTCAAGTGTTTAGTTTTTACCGGTTTTCCATTTATTCTTTATTTCCTTCATGCCTTACTTATTTCTTCAGCATAATGATCAAATAACTTGAATCTAAGTTGTTTTTATTTTAAAATGCGAAATCTTTACTTATTGATTTTCCTGCAGTAATTGCTACTGAGGCTATATGCTTCATTCAACAGAAACAATCTTTGGTAATGCTCCTATTATCACATGCTGATTCAAGACCTTCTCTTTTGTTTTACTCTCAAATGAATAAAACAGAGTTCTCTTACATAGTTTCTTCATTTGTTTCTTTTAACGCTGTAAATTTAAGGCAATGATCTCTGCCTAATGTCATTTTCGAGTGGCAGTGTTGTATGATTTCGACGGTCCAATTGATAAAATCAAAGCCAAAATTATTTAAATTGTCAATTCTCAAATTGACAAATATTGTGAACGATCTTTGCTTTATTTTTTTAATGACGATTCTCCTTCATCTATACGGTATAAGATGTATTCAGCACATCATACAGGAGCATAAATAGATCCATAAAATGCAGCTAATTAATTTATATATTTCTTTGTTTAGTGTTATTCAGCTACAAAATTATCATTTAACGCATGTTTCAGTTGAAATACATTATCTCGTCTACAAATTGGAAATGTACATTTAATTAAATCAGTTGATATAATTTAGCTGGTATACTAGTGGCAAAGAATGCAATACAAAATTCGTAGAGCTATTTCAAAATAGTGTTATTTTCATTTTGCATAACATTCTTGTTTGATTTTGACAACTAAGTTTTCAAATTCACCCGTTTTTATTTATAATGTAATACTTTTTCCGTCTTTTATTCTATTTTGAATATCTCTTTTTCCTTTCTGTTGCCTTTAATTGCATTAAAGCTAGCACTTAATGCATACGTCTGTTAACCACTTGTGTCTTGAGTGAACCTGTATCTACAATAAACCTTCCTTACAAATAATTTAAATGTTTCCGAAAACACTGGCGAATTTTGGGTTTAAAAATGTTGGGTCCTAAAAATGATTTTTCTAAATCTGCATTTTCTAGATATTCCAGATTATTTGGTATCATTGTAGAGCTACATGTGTCTACCTTTCTATAATACCATCCACTATAGTGTATCATTCTACTGTTGTTTATTTCGTCAATACTATCATGCACCACGCTGATTTCAAGACACAACATCCCAATCATTTGCACACGGCTTTGACTGCATAGTTTTTGTTTTGTACTATTCTTTGAATCTAACATCTTATATCGTTCGGATTTCATCAATCCAGTCTAAAATGAATGGACAGTTTGCATGTCAATTTCTTAGATCGTAGCATGAATTCATTCACTTCTATTTCTTTAACTGCTGCCTGGAAATTGTCCTGTTGTTTGTGTTTGTTACGGTGTTGTTTGTAAAATGCCACTAACGCAAATGCTGAAATAATTCATATTTTTTCCATAACTTGATTCTTTTGTTCAAGTTGAGATTAAAAGGGTCAGAATTTTCTGATACTTTGGAATTCTTTTTTTTAAAAAATATTTCGTCGACAAGAACATATATATCTGTTAATCTTCGATTCCAAGGGTTATATATCAACGAAGGTAAAAAGAATCTTCTGAATTTATCTTGTCTATCCAGTGACTTGAAAAGTAGTCGATAAAGTTCTAAATTTCTATCTAGACACATCAACAGCTTCTAAAATTGTTCTGCTCTGGTGGATCTCTTTCTAAAGCCATGGAATTGTGGCGGCTTCTCTTGTCATTCTATTAAATAATGAATATTAGTAATTCATTGTCCACTTGTACCCTTCATCTATTGATGTCTTTTAAATCGTTTACTCTAAACTAGTAGTAAGTAAAGTAATCAAGTAGTAAATTCAAGGGCATGGTTTTTTGGGGTGTGTTTGTTATTGCAGTTGAAAGTGAGGTAATCATATTGTGAGGTAAAGGACGATCTGATTTGTTTCTTTATTTTACCCTAAGAAATACGCAATGTGGTTCTTTTGTACGGTAAATTAAATTGTGGTGGCTTTGCTTTGTTTATGATACAGTAGTGAGGAAGGTAGTCAGCTATTATTTGTGGGGATTTGCTGGGTACGATGTGGATGGATAGGGGTATTTTTTTAATATAAAAATCAAGTGACTCATTTGGGTAATGTGCAGTAGAATTAAACAAATTAAACTAAAATAACAGGACTGTGTTTTCACGGTATCATTTATGATTCTAATAATTAAGTTGATCCATGTCTATTTCTAGCACGGTGACCATCGTAGCTCCTTTAGAATTATAAAATTTATGCCACTCGAACAATTGCTTCCAAATAAGTTTTAAAATCTATATAGCAGAAATAAAATAATCATTTGCACACTCGTTTCCTCCAGAATCAGCTGTAATTTAATCCTATGTAAATTCATATGCTACACTTATGCCTACACTGAAGAAACTATTTCTGTCAGCAACATCATTGTCACTTTGACCTACGTTTCATTATAAAACATCTTTCAACATGTAACTTATCTGATTACCTTACATAAAATTTCCATGATAACAGGACCTGTAACGAGAACTCTACATGAAATACATGTAGACCAACGTTATATTCCCGATAACGCCACACGCACACGACCTGAAGTGGCATTAGTGTTTAGTATTATTTCGACACTCACCCCATCAAGAAAAATTAAAAGGTACGCCCCATGCACTTGTGATATTCTCCACTGAGCGAGGAAGTCAAAATCAACGAGGTTCCCAAACGTTCACAATTTCTGCATATGCTGATGATAAAATCTGAATAACAGAGCGAAACATATTTTTTTATTTGGCATCTGCAAAAGAACACATAGCCAATACAATACATGATTCATACACAATGCACTGTTGCATAAATGCCTGAATATACGAATAAATAATGGCTATACAAATGTGCGCATAAATCCTCGGAGATGGACAGACAGAAATAGAACTCTACAGCGAGAGACGATAATCTAAGTTGGAATGCATTATCAGCATATTTATCTAGGTGTTTTAGAGTTCTGAAATCTTCATTTTTGTGTAATTGAAGTAATTGGTACATACCTGGTTTCTGCCAGTAATAAGGATCAAAATAAATTAAAATGAAATATGTATTTTAGTCTCTGGTTACAAAACAATAAAAGGCAAGATATATGGACTGAATTAGGATATTACCAGATCTTCAAGACCGTGAAGTTAATAAAATAGTTCTCACACTGAAACCCCAATTTTTACAATTCTTTCTTTTAAAATCTTTAAGCATTAACTGCTATATTTTTTAACAATTTAATTATTTGTGTTTAGCAATCTGAATCGTTCTTAAAGATACGCACATATATAGTTGAATAAAGAGTATGTAGTCCAAACTATCCATTTTCAAGCATAACGTTGGCAGGATGTATAACATTTAGTATCTACATGCACTTTTTTTATGTACTTGTCCTACACTATATGCTTTCGAAACCTATACACCCATAAGACAATATTGGAGATTCAAATTAATCAAATAAATGAACCATTATATTCACCAAACATTCTAGAATGTTAGTATTATTCAGAAGTAATGTTTTCTATGTACCCGTCATATACTATCTGTTTTCAAAAAACCCTTATATCACAGTCATAAGACAATATTGGAGATGTGAATTTTCAAATAAATGAACTATATATTTACCAGACATTCTAGAATTTTAGCATTATTCAGAAGTAATGTGGCGCACACCTCTGCTCTTGCAAAGTCTGATTGTATGCCCTGAAGTCGGAGAGGCATTGATCATTATTCAAAATGTAATAACAAAACCAGTAGCTTCATGTTTGTAATTATTTCCTCTGATAGTACTGTTCACGTGTCACACATACAAAAACCACTCACATCGTATCGATCAAATCAGTTGCTACAACTCTGTAAACTAAATCAACTTAAAAATCATGTAATGATCTCATTTCCTTTCCAATTTGTACAGTAACTTTGTATTGGGGACTTTATTTATCTCTAATCACCTACCGTTGCTTAATTGTCAAACAACCACAGAGATACTGTTCGTGTCAGCAGTGTATTCCATATCAGAGTGAGCCATATATCCAATTATACTATTCTTGCTGTACAAGCAATAGTTAATTTTAGGTAACCAAAGAAACATGCAGAAAGTCTTTTATGCACTCAGCTATGGGGGTCCTATGACAAATTTCGGTTGCCCAGATAAATTCATCGTGATAATTCGGTAATCCTATCATGGCATGCACGCTCGTGTCATAGACGAGGAATAGTCATCTGAATCATTCCATGTCACCAATGTAGTCAAGGAAGGTTGTGAGTTGGCAACAATCTTCTTGAGTATGACGTTCTCTGCTATGCTTACTTATGCTTCCTGTGACCATGACAGTGGGATTGTATCCGATACCTCAATGATGGCAAGATCTTGAATCTATGGAGAGTGCAAGCGAAGGCTAAGACATAAAATTACTGTTCGTGGTCAACTCTTTGCCGACGACTGTTACCGGAATGCGTGATCTGAGTCTATGTATCGTTTGTTGTCAACTTGTAATTATTGCAATTATTATATTGTTTGGTTCGTGCTGTGAGTGATGCAGACCTAAACTGATAAGGAAAGGTGGTGGTTTTATGTTACAGTCCTAATCAATGATAAAACCAACACCAGAAATGCTAAAGCAAGTGTGGGCTTTTGCAGACTACGAGCAAACGTGTGGGAGAGAATTGTACAAAGAAGCTGAAGGTCTACAAAGCCGCTGTGTTGCCAATCCTGTTATATGTTTCCTACAACGCTATGTTAAGAAGCTTAATGATTTTCACATTGGCTGCTGTGGAAACTGATTAGGATACGATGGCAGGACATGGTTTCAGAAACTGAGCCTCTCACAAGGGCAAACATTCCAAGTATTCACATTCTACATTCTGCTGATGACATCACAGTGAAGACTGACAGGACCCATCGTCAGGATGGTAGAATGTCAGAAGAGCGACTACTTAAGAAGCATTTTTACGTTGAGCTGAAGCAGGGGAAGTGATCTCAGGGTGGTCAAAAGAAACGCTTCATAGAAGCCGTAAAGACATCTTTGAAGCACTTCATCTCTGACCACGAGCCTTGGGATGATCTCGCACAGGATCCCTCCCCTCGCGCAGTTTCATCCTTATTAGTGCTAAGGACGTTGAACAGATGACAATCGAAGAGGCATGAAAGTAGCGCCAGCAATGTAAATCTGGGAACTGCAGCACGTCCTGCATTGATCAATCTATCCGAACCTGCACATGCTTCCAAGTGTGACACAGTCTGTAAATAGCACACATTGACCTGATCTCACGTATTCACAGACTTCTAACCAGTTACTGATATCTTAGTCATCTTCGAAATCAGAGGATGCACAGCAAGTTAACTTATCAAATGGGAAATGTATAACTTACCACTGCACATGAAAACTGCAAAAAGCATAAGTGACTCGTTATTGCTACTTTATAAGTAATAATTGGCCTCGCAACCATTTGTAAAAGCAACCTGAATTGAAACCAATAAGGTTAATTGTTTCTTTCACTATATTCAGCACAACGTACTCTTGGGATAATACAGGAATTTTCCATTCAGTAATACACCTTGGTACAAATTAAATTTGACCTAGGTTTGTCTTCGCATAAAGGTGTTTGAAGGCTAGTTATATCACACAATCATTACTTATTACATGTTGTTCAAATTGTGGACGGTATCAAATCATCAATTTACCACACATTTGAAAAATGTGTTCATTCTTTATTTGTAGCTTCTTCTTGCAATCTTTTCTTTTTTGTTCCTCCTTAAATTTCAGAATAAGCCATAGATTTTGATGTCTAACAAATCAACATTCCTGCAATAAAAAGAAAGGCTTTTAAGGGAAGGTATGCAATCCATAGGCTCTCAGTAAGACATGAAGTGAACACTTAAGATAATGTAAAAAATTTCCTTAAACGGACAAAGTAACATAATATTATTGTGACGTTCTAGAATGGTGTAGTTTTGAGGAATATGGAAAAGTAATATTATACGGAAGATAAGTCCATATCATATTTGGTTATACATACATGGGACTAAACTTCTCTCGTACACTTATTTGGAAAAAAGTAAAGGAAGAATCCCCATTACATGCAAAGTGTCCACAAACATGGATTAAGTTGTACAATACAGTAGGCATATTTGAACTGTTATTAATATGATCACATTCGTATTAATGATGCCGCTGATATTTGGCTACAATATTCATAAGCAATTGAAAACGTAAATGGTAAGAGTTTTACTAGATATGGAATTTTCCTAGAAAACACGCATACTCCCTGCTGCCACAAGGAGAATACTGACCAAGTACGTCTTTATTTTACCTATTACTATAAATTAATACTGGGTTATCCTGGATGGTAATTGTTATCCATGACAATGTTATAAACACTGAAAATAAATGGATGAACCAGGTAAGTCAAAATGTGTTACAAATTTTAACAGCATACACTTCCCATATGGTTTGGGTTATAATAGGTACGTATAGGATGTAGGTGATGGCAAAGTTATCCTATTTTACCTATTACTGTAAATGTATTATTTACCATCTGAAACTATCATAAAGACAATTTAATGCAGAAATGGAATTCAACCGTAATCAAATGACATAAAGCATCCCAATACAGTTGCATTACACGTAGCAATTGAGTAACCAACGCATCTCTTAATAGCTTTAGAGTGGCGTATATATTGAGCATTGTGTGAGTGTGACACAAAGGCAAATATCATGTTTCACAATGTTCATTTTATTCAGATCGTGAAAACGGATTCTCCACAGGGATTTTCTCAAACGAATTCAGGCGTAATATCTCAACTTGCACCATATGTCATTTCAGCATCCCAGAGAAGAGCTTCAATGAAAATATCATTCACTAATTAGTACTTTTCACACCATATTTCTTTCACCCGTATGTGATATATATTTGATATTTTTCCAATGTCGTCTTGAAAAGTATTTCTACTATGGATTCTTCATTTTTTCCCTTTTTTCATTTTACTGTTACAATTGTGATTGTTGAACCACTGTTATGCAAGTGTAGGTTTATGCTCCTCATTTCCAAATATCCCTTTTCATGGACATTGCAATAGATAGCATCTGCAGCAGTAGGTATACAAACGAAATATTAACAGCCGTTGTCATTGATAACTTATTTTCACTTCTAGTGAATGGAGAGCAAAGTGACCATTATTTTTCTTTGGTTTTCAACGATTGCAATACCTCAGTAACAATGCATGTCAAAAATGATGTATACGAGACAAAACTATAAGAGTGTTCACCAGCAGCAGAAGGAGCTTTTCACTATTCACGTTTCGTTTTGATTATATTATTAGCCCAAAGTTGATGATATTACGTGTCCAAATAAGGCAGAAAAGAATGAGGCGACAGGATGTATTTCAAAACCTAGTTAACATTTTTTAATCATTATTAGTGATTTAGTACGGAACTTAATATTATACAGCAAACAAAATGTCATCCAAAGTAGTTTATGAAGGCCAAGAGATAGTACAGATAGCTCTGTAGGTTTCGTTTCTACGAAAATATGAAATTATTAGTTCTGGTGTATATTGAACTAGCTTTTAGCTCCAGTGTTTAGTTATGTTATTTCTGTATGCCAGAACTTAATTTCCTATTTGAGTATCACTATATTCATAGTGAGGTTAATTTGTGCAACTCACTGTGTTAGTTGGGCTGCAATTCGCCTCATTGGAGAAAAAATACTTTCTCGTCTAGAAAAATAGTTATCTTTTATGCTGACAAAGTCTATTCGGATGAATCTATAGTGGATTGTTTACATCCGTCTTATCATTCTTACCCAATGAAATCAATGCGTCGAACTGGATAATTATTATTCAAGCAACACCCCCTTTTTATGTATTCCCACTTATGTTTCTTATAAATATGGACAGCCCTCTTAAACATTTCCACATCCAGCTATACGCTAGAAAATCCTTAACTGAAAATGTTTTGTTCAGTGTTCTTTACCATGACAATGGTTCGCTTGTTCTTCGCTTTCCTGGCGTTCTCTAAATTGCTTACAAGCGGACATCCTCAAATTAATTGTGGAAACGTCACTTCATCTACATGCCAAAATGTCTGTTTTGGAAAACCAATTGACTGCCAGGTCATTTACCAAATGGGTTTTACAAAGACTGGAGGCTACATTATTTATCCCAAAGGACATCCTAATGGTATCTACGTTCGATGTGACATGCGTACAGCCGGTGGAAGATGGACTGTCATTCAGAGAAGAATCAGCGGAGATGTTGATTTCTTTCGTGAGTGGATTGATTATAAAGAGGGTTTTGGTGATCCAAATGGAAACATGTGGCTCGGAAATGACAATATACATGACCTCACGGCTCAGGCCGATTACCAGCTGCATATAAACTTGGCTGTTTCAAATACAAATACCAGCTTTGCCATGTATGATACTTTCTCGGTTGGAGACGAAAGTAGTGGATATCGTCTCATCGTAAAAGGCTACAGTGGAACAGCAGGCGACTCTTTCTCTTATCATTCTGATATGAAATTCACCACCAAGGATTGGGACAAGGACAAAGACAATTCGTCAAATTGTGCCAGTAAATACAAAGGCGGTTGGTGGTACAATGCTTGCCATTATTCAAACTTAAATGGAATCTACGGATCCACCAATTATGGAGAAGGAATAAATTGGCATGCATATGCCGGATATCACACATCCATGATAAATGCAGACATGAAAATAAGGAGAAAAGTTTCACAGTAAGAATGATACAAAATTATTAAGATGTCTTAGGAATAAAACATATTTGTACAAATAGGGTACTGCAAAATGAAGTAGGTCCATCTTGATTCGTGTTAATTGCAACTTCCGCATTACACCGCTTTAGTTATTTCAATATTTCTTCTTCATAAAGGGAAGCAGTTATGATCAATTTATAGAACCTTTTAATTTTGCTGTCCCTATTGCATTTGAAACGGATGCAGTTGTAATTCATGTGTTTGTCTGAATGGAGATAGTTTAAAATTAATATGTATATTTTACTGAAAGTATGATACTACATTTTTATTTTCTTTGTTTTGTTTTTTTATTATTATTCCCAAATTTTAATTTCACTATTTTGATGCTAATTGCAATAAACAGAACATGCGTTACATATACGATTGCAAATAACATCCTAGTTCCCTCCCCTCCCATACCGACCTAACGGATTGATCAAATGTTATAGAAACGTTTTGCATATTTATATATATATTTCAATTATTATCGCAAGTTGACACTCTTTCTGAATGGCAATGAAATTCCCTGTTCTATTAATGGATTTACACATGCATGAAAACGTACAATCGTGAGTCCACGATCCGAATAAGAATAATATCTGCACATATATATATTTCAACAAGCACCTTCCTTAGCATCTCAGTTAACAATATTGTTATGTATTGCAAAATGTGGCAAAATATTACATTTTAAGGAATGATAAAATATAATATTCATCCATATGTTCAGTGCTGCATAAAACATAGTTTCGTACAAGCAATGAAACATGAGCAGCTTAGGTTCTTTTGTTGGGGAATGGTTGCTGTTTTTAGACTCCTGAGAGTTTGTAAAGGAAAATAAAGAAGACTTAGGAGACAATTGTTTTCTTAGAGTCGAACCTTTCCGTTCAGATCCCGTGACCTTAATTGTGACGTCACGGAAAGTTACTATATTAGGTAAAATCAGACCCATATGACTCTTTGGCATACTCGAGTGCATTGCTAACTAGGAAAATCCACGAAGAATATGTAATACAATATACAAAAAATTCCATTTTCATCATTTATGAAAGAAGACAAATAAAATAAAAAAGGTACACAAAATCTGAAAGTATCAAATCCAGAAATAACGTTAAGTACCGGAAAATTTACAACGATACTAAAATGCAGTCCAGTATACAACATTGATCGCCTTTCTCAGTTAATCAAGAAGTTCAAAGTTATTAGTTTCACACAAGAAAAAAATAAGTTATTATACCTTGCGCAGATTCCGTATTTAAATCTCCGAAATTTCTAAAGTGTCATGAACTTCAATATCATTGGGTTGGCGCTTTCACAGTTGCTATATAATAATATTAATAATAATAATAATAATAATAATAATAATAATAATGAGGACTTTGAATAGCGCATAATCTTTAGAAGCTCTAAGCGCTTTACAACTTTAGACAACACCTATAAGATAAAAACATATAATAATATTATTACAAAAACAAACAACATGAAATTAGAAAAACATTAAAAAATAAAAAACATGTTGAGAATATTTCAGGTAGGAAACATTATTAGGTCTTTAAGTTTGTTCTTGCAGTCGAAATAAGTGAGTTTTGAGATCCCTCTTGAATCTGATCACTGTGTCTTTGTGTCTAAGTTCAGTTGGCAATTCATTCCACGTTGCTGGGCGCTGTTATGCAAACGAACGCTGGCCATATGACTTTGTTTCATAGTGGGAATAATGAGTATACGATTGTCAGAAGAGGAGCGTAAGTATCTTGCTGGTATGTACACATTGGTGAGGTCAGATAGGTATGTTGGACTAGAGTCCGACAGTGAAACGTGGCAGAGAGAACAAATTTTGTGTTTGATTCTGGATCGAATGGATAGCCAGTGTAGGGTACAGAGCAGCGGGGAGGTGTGCTCTGATCGTGATACTCTTAATATGATTCGAGCAGCTGTGTTTTGAACTTTTTGAAGTTTCTGGAGTAGATATTGAGATGAACCAGACAAAACTGACTGACAATAGTCCAGTCTTGGAAGTAGTAATGAATACACAAGTGTTTTAGTGGCATCAACTGAAAGATATTTGCGAATTGAGATGCTGCGTCTCAGCTCAAGACATGCAGCCTTGCATATGTTCATGACATGTTCGTGCAATGTGAGGGTACTGTCCAGAGTGACACCTAGGTTTCGTACTGATTGTGTGAATTTAATGTTGGCGTTGCTGATATTTATTGTTTGAGGTAAAGGATGTGAATGAGAAAGTCTTTGTTTTGTGATCAGAATGGCATCAGTTTTATCCTCATTCATCTGCAGCTTGTTACATGTCATCCATGATTTCACATCAGAAATGCACCTCTCTACAGCTTGGTTGGTAGCATCAACTTCAGTTGGGTGGCTAGATTTGTATATGTGGGTGTGATCAGCGTACAATTGGTGAGACACTGAATGATGATCTATGACACTTGAGAGCGACTGAGTGTACAGAATGAAGAGAACAGGTCCAATAACAGCCTGTTGGCCAAGTAGGACTTGAACCACAGTAAGGCTATATTATGAATGCCAAATACATGCTGGAGACGGTGGAGACGGTGAAGTAATATATCATGGTTATTGTGCCAAATGCTGCTGACAAATCAAGGAGGGTGAGGACTGTAATCATTCCTCTATCCAACACAGAGAAAATGTCATTAACTACTTTTACAAGAGTAGTTTCAGTATTGTGGCAAGGGCGACTCATGGGGTCGATTAAAATGAAGATCGGGTATCTCTCAGATTACGAATGATTATAATTTGTCTGAAAGGAACATTTGACCCCGCCACAGAAATGCTGCATTTTAGTTTGAAGGTCTTGAAAGACACTTAAAAGCATTAATACTTTAGCTCCCTGCAGGACCCCGTCGGTAAATCCCTCAACGTTTAAAGATCGTCTGCTAAATTTTATCCACATCAAAATTCTTCATTGTGTACAAAATTGAAGCAGGTATCATTTGAATGGGGAAAGAGTATTATCTCTTTTAGACGTCTTTCATATGCTTAGCACTTACATGAACAGCCTCGAATAACAATATTCTGCCTATTACTCACTCGAACGTGGTAATATATTGCTGGTTAAATATATACAGCAGTGCCCATGCGATTGTTTGACAATCAAACTAAGTTAGGAGATTAGAAACTTTTAAAATCCCACAAGACAATCTTTTTCTTTATTCTAATGGTCCTGGGGTTATTACAAAAAATAATTTAGCTCGAAGACTTGGTAGCCGTTGATTTGATTGCTACTGAGTTAGTGTTGTCTTTATATCTGACACATTCCTATTACAGGAACTAATTACGAACTTAAAGCTACTTTTTCTAATGATTGATTTCAAAATTATTAATGAATATCCGACTTCGTTTCTTGTTTGAACTTTGATCAAAAACTCGTTAGAAAGCGAAAATACTCAAAGGCTCCCGAATGCCTATCCCTACATAAATATCGTGATAAAATACAGTGTGTACATCAAACAGTGGATATAGTCAGAAATTACAAGAGCATGGTTGTGTAGCTCAGTTATTCAGAATTTACTATCAGCGCATGTGAAATTTTGGAAACCTTCTTCGTTGTGGTCTAATAGTTCAGTGCCAGTTCAGTTCAGCGCCTTGTTCAGTGAGCAATATCACAAGTATAAGGGACATACGATTATTTTTGTGTGGATGGGATGAGTGTGTCAAAATAACAGAAAAAGCTAAGGCCATCTCGGGCAAGAATATTTTAAGTCAGGGTAGGTAATATTGTTAAATGAAATTTGCACTGGGACGTGTGTGAAACACTATGTCAGCAATGGAGCAATTGGACAGTGGTTATTATGAGGTCCTAGAGAAAAACATTCCTTTATGTAAAATATATTCTGAGGCGAGTGAGTCAATTTAATATGAATCTTGTTTATTCTTTTCATATTTAAAGTACTGCCAATTTCAAGTTAGGTCCAAATACTAACGAAAAATAGGTCCGTTTGAGCTCAATGAATTGACGTCAGCACTAGTAGAATCGGAGACAGTGTTGGTGATTTCTACAGTCACTTGCACTGGGCAGGTGCCTGAATAAAACAAAATATTTTCTTTGAGCCTTATTATAAGCTAGAATTGAAATACACTTAGTCTTAACTATCATCATTCTTTTTCTTTTAGATGCTAACTGTTCATCATGAATTTACTTCAAAGAGAACACAGACCCGGCCTAAGATCCGACGAAACGTCTTGATCTACGTTGCTCAGAATTGTATTAGTTTACGTAAATGTTATCTCCAACATAAAACGTCAGCAAGTCTTATTTCCTACTGCATGTAGATGTGTACGCATAGCTCAAAAATGAGAAAGTAATGATTTCGACAGCCCTGTAAAATATATATGTGTACGTGTGGATGTGTTAGTGTCACTACTGAGAATAAAGCGTTGGTCTCCACAAGTAGTTTCATAATGAATATGTTTTTGTTCAAAGAAGTTTAAAGGTGAAAACTAAATCAAGCTGAGATACACGACTGTAACACATTTTGATTTCTTTCTCATATCCTGATATTTTGTTAATATTTTGAGGATATATTTGGACTGATATCACCTTCTGAAAACGAACGAAACTGCGTAGGTCACCATTCTTGAAATGAACATAGGGCAGGCACATTTAGTACAATGGTAAATGATAGCTTATCGAACGAAAAACAAAACACAAGTCAGTATTTGTTTTAAATTCTGCTGAGTATTATTCAATTGATTCGTTTGATTTTGAAAATAGTACGAATTTAATTTCTTATTGACAGCTTTTTATGCAATGACATCTTTGTAGTCTGAAGGCAACACTGTTTATTTTTCATCGCTTTAGGGCATGTTATAGATAGACCTAGTAAATGTCGAGGTCTATTTTTTAAAATTTAAATAGTAAGAACTGGCATAGACCATTTATGGAACAACTCTGTGCAAAGCCAACAAACAACAACTAGATCAACAACAAGACAACACTAGCACGCTTCCACGAGGATTCAGCCAATTTCTTTGCTAATTCAAAGACATGATAGGCACAAAACCACGTTCCATACAGACAGATAAAATGGCTGTCATTTTCATTTGATTTTGCGTAAAGAAAAGGACATTACGAGTCCACGTTCCATACAGTGCATCAATATCCCACCACAAGCCACCTCCCAAACAAGAAAATGCTGGTCTACTTTCTTTACTACTTTGTGAAAAACAAAGAATACTACCACCAAGGAAGAGAACAGATCACTTAACCTATTGCCGTTTATTTCAGTGCAAAACAAAACAAAAAATGTCACCATGTCCAATATCTCACTACGTGACTACTTTACTTGCTACTGTATTAATGAACTTCCTGACATTATTACTTCAGCAATTTACTTATTACTAATTAAATGAGAACAACATGAAAGACATCAAGGCATGATTGAAACAAGTTGACAGTACATTACTAATGTAAGAATTATTGAACAGAATAATAACGGAGAAAGACCAAAATCACAGAGCTGTAGAAACATATTTACAAGAACAGAGAAAAGATTTTTATATGCTAAAGAAGTGTTTAACAAACATCCAGCTTTCTATATACTGCTAATTATATCATTTGATCGACTTGACAAAGAGACAGATGATTCGCTTAACGTTCATTGATATATACAACCATGGTATTAAGGATAAAGAGAGAGAAATATTATTGGAGAGCGACAAGAAGAAAATAATATAAAAAAATAAAAATAGAAATTTAAAAATGGAAAAATGATCAGGAAAGTTGTGCCTCTATTAATATGAACTTGCAAAGAAGAACCAAAGATCGAAGAAGGTGAATGATTACAATAATGAATGGCCTGGATAAACAACATCGTAACAAGCCCTACCTCTTGCACAGTTTTCAGGCAGAGGAATGATCTTGCCATTTAATTCATGGATAGGTCTATAGAAACAACACTCAGACTATCCATTCATTTTCAGATTCCAGTGATTTAATCAAAACGAAACAAAATGTTGTATTCAAAGAATTTACAACGCATTACAAGCCACAATCTAAACCACATGCAAACGATTATGAAGAAATTGGTATCTTAATATTGATGTTTTGCATGGTAGTATTTGGGAAAAAGATAACATAACGATAGAATGAGAAAACATTTAAATGATTTCGAACAAAGTTCACAATGGATTTAGGTGGAATCAATACGCAGTTGGATGAAAATATGTATGCATTAAGTGTTAGGCTTCATGCAATTAAAGCCGAAAGAAAGGAAATACAGATATTCAGACCGAATCAAACACGGAAAATGGGCATCAAGAATATTCCGTTTAACGTAAAATGGTGAATTGAAAAATCGATCAATAAAAACAAACAAGAGAGTTCTGCAAAATGAAACTAATACCAGTGTTATATTGTTTTACAATTTTCGCATTTGTTCCTGGTCATGACTATCCTGATTTTCAAAATATTATCCGATTTACTTAAATGTACACTTGTATTTAGTAGACAAGAAAATGTATTTCAAGTTATAAATGGGTTTTTTGGTACTATAACAAAACAATACAAAACAAAGAAATATATAAATTAATTAACTACAATTCACTGATCTAACTATAATTTCACGTTTTGCTGAATACAAGTGTTACGTTCAATAGATGAAGGATAGTTTTCATTAAAACCAAAGAACTTTTACAACTTTTATCAAGTTCAGTATTGACCATGTAAAAGTACAAGTGTTCATACTCATAGTTAGTGTTTCTAGATGTATCTTAGATATGCTTTCTAGCTGAAGTACAATTAATGTGAAACAAAATAATAGTATAAATTTTGTTTGACTCAGACGTAAATTATCAAACATTTCTCATTCTTACCACTTTTAGTCAGTACCTTTTAAATATTCTCTGTCTTTCTGTCTGTCTGTATGTCTCTCTCTCTACCTCTCTCTAGGCTATGTTCCTTCTGTCTGTCTTTCTTCCGTCTTGCTAGCTTGATTTCTTTCTGGCTGTATGTCCCTTGTTTTGCCCTATTTCCAAGGACCCGATGACATTAGTTTGTTAATTTGGATGGGATCTGTGTTCGTGAGGTGAGATTACTGCAATATTTAGATGTATATATCAAATGCATAGTAAAATAGATCTTTATGGACCATAATTTGTTAAGATAAAAATCTCCCCGTTTTGATGGTAAAAGTCATATGTACCCATTTTGTATGTTTTACAAGAGTGTGTGTGTATGTGTGTGACAGAAGAGTCAGGTAGAAGATGTTTATCTCGTTTCACAATGCCCATTTTCATCAGATCTTCAAAACAGATTCCAATAACTTTCTTGGAAAAAAAATACCCTTGTTTTATCCACGTTTATGCGGTAAAAATTCATACAGTTTTGCTGTCGGTATGCACACTTTGCTTCAGAAATACTCACCGGAAATGGCATCAAGAAGAGCTAACAGGATTGAAATCATTTATGTAAACACAGGCAAATATGTATGAAATATTTTATTTTTAACAGAGAGCGCAATATCGATATACATGTATGTAAATGGCTAGTCCAACGTTCAGAACACATTTCGCCAAATTAGAACGGAATATTATACACGGTTTAAGATATTCTAGTCGTTCATCTATTATTGTATATTTAACTTTTATTTAATTCTGAGCCATTCAAATTTGGACAAGAAATACAGAGGAAAAAATCAACATTGATTTTAATTTATTCGAATGTGGCTAGAAGCATAATAACGAATAGTCTATATCGTAAAAATATATAATACCATCCTCTCCTCCAATCATCCACGTTAAAGTTAAATCCAACAAGACAAGCTTGAGCCAATAGGAAATGAAAATAAGATTTGTAAGAACTTGTACATGACACCAGCAAAGATGCTGAAAATACAATTGTTCATACTCTTATTTAGTATTTATCGATGTATCTTAAATGTGCATGCTAGCTGAAGTACAAATAATGTGAAACAAAACAATAATATAAATTTCGTTTGACTCAAAGGTAAATTATTGAACACTTCTCATTCTTTCCTGGTTTAGTCAGTACATTTTTATATTCTCTCTCTCTCCCTCTCTCTCTCTCTCTCTCTCTCTCTGTCTGTCTCTCTCTCTCTCTCTCTCTCTCTCTCAACATTGACCTCTCTCTGCCTTTCTTCCTTCTTGTTTGCTTGATTACTTTCTGCCTCTAAGTTCCTTGTTTTGCCCTATCTCTAAGGACCCGATGACAACAGTCATTAGTTTCTTAATAGCGATGGGATATGTGTTTATGAGGTGAGATTACTGCAATATTTAGATGTATATATCAAATGCGCAGCCCATTATTTCTTAAAATAAGAACGTCCCCGTTTTCATGGTCACAATCATATGTCCCCATTTTGTAGGTTTTACAGGAACGTGTGCGTGTGTGTTTGACAGAAGAGTCAGGTAGAATATGCTTGTCATCTTTCACAATGCCCATCTTATTCAGATCTTGAAAACAGATTCACACCGATGACTTTCATAGAAAGACATCCTCTTACTAAGAAACCTTGTATTCTTTAACGTTTAATAATCTACTCGTAATATATCCACTTGTATCATATGTCTTGTTCGCATCCTTTAGAAAATTTTAAATGGACGCATAATTCTCTAATTCTTATTGTTATTAACAACATAGTTCTTTCACCTATATGTGATATGACAGCAATTCAATGTTATTTCCATATCATCTTGCCAGGTATTTCTGATATGGGTTCTTCACGCGTTTGCTTTTTTCATTTCACTGTTACAATTCGATTGCTGGAACATTATTATGCAATTGTTGAAATATATGCTTATATTCTTCATTTCCAAACAACTCTAATGATGATCATTCACATAGATAGTATCTGCAGCAGTAGATAGATAAGGAAAACATTAGCAGCAGTTATTTTTGTCATGGACAATTTGTTTCATATTCTAGTAAATGGATGGCAACATGACTAAATTATCCTTTTAAAGTTTGCAATGCCTCAACTACAATACATGGCAAGAATGTTGTACAGGAGATAAAATCTATGAAAGATTTCACCACCAGGAAATATAGACATTATCCATGCACTTTTAGTTTTGATTATATTACTACCCCAACGTTGTTCAAATGACATGTCCAAATAACGTAGAAAAGAACGAGGCGACATTATATGTCCAAACCTAGCCATAATCCTCCTTTTCCTTTATTTATTATATAAAACTAAAAGTGATTTGGTATGCGACTTAATATTATACCGCTAACATAATTTTCATACAAAGTATTCTAGGAAGGCCAAGAGATAGTACCAACAACTCTGCAGGTTTCGTTTCTAGAAAAATATAAAATTATTAATTATAGTGCATATAATTTATCGACTTTTCACCTAGAGTGTTTCGTTATCTCATAATCAATGGCATGATGACAAGGCCGATTCAGATGAATTTGTAATGAATTGTTCATTCGGTCTTAGCATCGCGTCGACATGGATAATTAGTATTTAAATCCCACCCCTTTTTGTTTATTGCCACTTATGCATCCTAAAAACATGGACACACCTGTTAAACATTTCCATATCCAGCTATACACTAGAACAATTTACTTAATGATAATGTTTTGTTCAATGGTCTTTACGTATTTTTCATTTCCTTTATGCTTGATTTTATTTTTTCAGCAGCAAGATTAAATAACTTGAAAATAAAGTAATTTTTATTTTGAAATGCGAAATGGTTACTTATTGATTCTTCTCAAGTAATTGCTCATGACGCTGTATGCTGCATTTAAGAGGAAGAAACGTTAATACATCTAGTATTTATATCACACGCTGACTTAAGATGTCATCTTTCTATGTCACGTCTTCCATATTGTGTGCATAGGTTTATTTTACGCAATAAATTTTAAGGCACTGAGTTTTGTACAATATCTGTTGAGGATGTAAGTATTGAAAGGTTTAAGTTGTCAATATTAAAACTGACTAATATTCTGAACGATCCTGCGTTACTGGTTTAATGACAATCTCTTCCATCTATAGAGTGTAGCTTGTATTTATCTCAACATATATTAGCATAAATGTATCCGAAAATTGCAGCTAATTAAATTATATATATTGCTTTTCTCAACGTTATTCACTTACACAATTATCTATTAATGCATTCATTACTTCAAATACATTATCAATTACAAGTTTACATTTAAAACATTCAGTTAATATGATTTAGACAGATACTCATGGCTACGTTCATTTTCCGTCTTGGATTCAATTTTGAATATCTCTTTTTCCTTTCTATCGGTATTAATTTCATCAAGACTAACACTTAATGCATGTCTTTCTATCCATTTCTGTCTTGAGAGTACCTGTATCTATTGTACACCTTTGTTCCAAATCATTTAAATGTTTCCTCGTTTGTTTTATTATGTTGTCTGTTTATTTAAAAACCACAATGCACAACATTGATATTAAGAGGACACTTCCCGATCTTCATAATTGTTTTGCATATGCCACCTGCAATGTGTTTTAGAATTCTTTGAACGAAAATAAAGGCTCCTACAAGAAACTTTACGTAGAAAGGCCCCAATTTCAAAAATAAAGGCTGCCACGGGACGTTATTTTTGATAAAAACCTTGATGCGTGACATAGTGTGTCATAAAAATATACCCGTGCAGGCAAATTTTGTTTCGTTAATTAAGCCCCGTATTATGGTCTCAGCCTCTCTGCTGCTGTGCAATTGTTAAAATATTTGGTCAGTAATTTTTATCATTATTAAAGTAAATTATTTTGTATATCATGAGCGTTGGAGAACCACATTCAGCCAGATTAGCACGAGAGCGATTAGCAGCATTAAGAAAATTAATTCCTGTTAGAGAATCTGTCAAAAGAAAAATACGAGCATATGAAGATGAGAAACTCGGATTTAAGGATTTTTCAGCAGAGTTATTCGAGCCAGTAACTAAAACTATCGAGCGGGTTTTACTTGGAGATGTCGAAGATCCTGATGTGAAAAAAAAGAGGTATTCTTCCTGTATTAAAGAAAATTGAAGAACAAACTACTATACGTGTGCCTGCATCTGTAGTTGAACCTCAGGCTGATATTGAGGAGGATGAAGAAGAAGGAGCTGTTGGTGGGGTTTCCGGAGCTGAAAAATTTACCGATGATGCTATTAATGAAATAAAATCATTGAAAGTAGCTGATTTAGTTAAATTTACCAGCGATAATTTTGACATAGATAAACGAAAATTTTTTATGAACGGTGAATATTATAAAAATATTTCTGCAGAAAAATGGGGAAGATGGATATTCTACGTGCATAAGGGTGTTAGCTCGGTCAAATCTGATGATCTTGAATATAATCAGTTCATTACTTTGTTAAATTTGTATGAAACACAGAAAAAAAGACAATTATTGTTACCAAAACCGTTATCAGCTTCTTTTCCTGCACAGCCCAGAAAAAAATTGCCTCATGAAATATTTACCAAAGAAAGTTTAGATAAACTTGAAAATAGAGATGAACTGATTAATATCGCTATTACTGGTTATAAAGATAGGGATAAATATCTAAGGGAAGATGCCGAAAAACTTGAACCTGGTGATTGGATTCCAGCGGTGTATTTTGCCAGCAAAAGAAAAAAAATCAATATAAAAGATCCAGAATATACAAAATTTCTTAGTGAGTTATCCAAGGCAAAAAAATGTCAACAACAACCTCAGAAAAAACCTTTTGATTTATTAGGAGATATTTTTAAAGAACAACCTGAGGAGGATGAAGAAGAATTTTACTCACTATCACATTCACCTACCCCTGGCGCTACCGGTAGCGGTTATGGTACAATTTGCCCTGACAGTGTTGTCAACGACGTGTCTCGATTAGAGGCTCTTATTGGGGGAAAACGAGCAGGAAATAACTCACGCGAAATAACCAACGAGGCTGCTGATATTTGTAAGCGATTATTTAGCGGTAAAATTATAAATATTCACGTTTACAGAAACCTCATTGATGAAATTATTGAAGGGTATAGCGATTAGTTGTTAGATAAAGATATATAAGATATGATCGTGCACAAACATCATCGTAGACCCGCTCAGATTCGTGTTGTTAATTCCCGATTGCCCGTATTTAAACTTGTTCACAGCAACGGAATTACAAGCTTCGTTACAAGAATAGCACCTAAAGTCGGACCGATTGCTAAACAATTAGCGATGAAAGCGATCGGATTCGTTCGTGATAAAGCTACTGCTGCTGTTGGTGATTTAGCTGGTAAGGCTTTTAGTGCCATTAAAGATAAAATCGCAAAATTAGTGCGTAAAAAGGCCAAATTACCTAGCACCGCTATAATGCCTAGCGTTATTAGTAAAATTATTAATGGTGCTGCAAATCAGAAATTAACTGAGTTAACAAATAAATTAGTAAACCAAGAAATTACCCAACCGGTAAATACCAGCTTTATATCAGGCAGCGGTCTTCGTTTTAGAAGATAATAATTATAATAAAATGTTTGCAAGAACATCAAACGAAGCGTTTGACATGGACGAACCGGTAAGTAAAGACACGTCGTTGCGCGATTATCAATATTATTCGTATGACGCTGTAACGCCAAATAGCCAAAATCGTGTTGAAGTTCAGGTTCATGACACGACCAGATATTTTCTTCCATCCGAGGCGTTTATTGAAGTTATTGGTGAGATTTTAAAAGCGGATAACACTAATTATGGCGAGAATGATAAGATCGGATTTGTAAATAATGGTATTATGGCGTTATTTAAGAGCGCCACATACATGGTTGATGGATGAGAAATTGAATCAATTACTAATGACGTTGATTTAGCTACGACAATTATAGGCCTGGCGAGATATTCAGATGATTTTACTAGATCAGCTGGTCCTAGCATGATGTTTGCCAAAGATAATACTGATACAGCTGATCATGTGCAATTTATTTCTGCTATACCAAGAAACGCAGCTAACAACGCTGATGCTACTAATGCAGCAGTACTTACAGATACTAACGCCAATTTTAACTTTGGTTTTGCCACGCGAAGAGTAATGTTAAAAATACCAGCAGGAGGAGGTAGCATGAGATTTTCATGCGCGATTCCGTTATCGCATATATTTGGATTTTGCAGAAATTTCAGAAAAGTAATTTTCGGAGCAAAGCACACTTTAACTCTTATTCGAAACGGTAGTGATAATGCCATCTGGCGAGCTGATGCTGTTGCTGCTGGTAAAGTTCATATAACTAAATTTACCTTGTGGATGCCAGCGCTAGTTCCATCAGCAATTGAGGAAGAAAAATTATTATCTTTCATGGATCACGGTGGTAAATCAATAATGTCATGGCTAACAACAACTACTGACGCTACCACCGTTAATATTAATGGCGATTATACTTGGCGTATTGCAGCTCAACAAGGTGTTTCAGCACCTAGACATATTTTTATTGCCTTTCAAAATAATAACAGATACGATCAAACTCACAGTCATATGATATTTGATCACGTTGGCGTTACTAATGTGTCGTTGAGAATAAACGGGCAACAACAACCATCTGAAGAAATATCGATAAATTTTGCAACTTATTCAACAGCTCGTGCATATCATCGATTGTTAAGTTATATGGGGCGAGATCAAAATATTGATACGGGATTGCAAATATCGCAGTTAGATTTTAATACTCGTTATCCGATCTATTATTTTTCGCTAGAACATCTTGATCTGATAAAACAATCTGTCGTTGATATACATTTTAAGGCAAGAATTAATACAGGTGGAGCCTTCCACAAAGTAATCGCGGTGATACTTAGCGATAGAACAATGATTTTAGAAGGAATTAGCGGCAGAATGAGGGTTGTTGATGCGCCTGTAGAAAAAAATGTGAATTTAAATTGAATTTCATAAATATAATGCCATACGATCACGTTAGTGTAACTCTGACTCCGGGTCAGATAAAAAACTTCAATCAAAAAAAGCCAGCTCGGTGAAATTAACATTAAAAACTCACAAATTCACGGTGGGCCAAATAAATTAGCGTTAACTAAAACTCAGCATAAGCGCTTTAACAAGGCCAAATCGGCAAATACTGGAGTTCACGTTAATCTTAGTCCGGGCGCTATCAAAGATATGGTTAAAGTTGGTGGATTTTTCCCATTACTAGGATTAATTCCTGGATTAGTTGCAAAAATTGCTGCTATTGCTGCTCCGTTAGCGGCGAAAGCTGCAGTGGCGGCTCCAATTATAGCAGCAAAAGCGGCAAAAGCTGCTGCGTTAGGTGCGGCTGGAGTCGCAGGTAGTAAATTAGCAGAAAAAGTATCGGGAGGACGATACGGTAAAAAAAAGGTCACGGACTGAGATTGCCAGGAACTTACTACGGCCGCGGTCTAAGATTGCCAGGAACATTCCCGTAGCAATGTCGAATTTAGACTTATTTAACGAAGTAAAAAACAAGAAAATTAAATTTTTTAGAGGTATATTTATGCGAGATCAACTACCAGCCAAACCAAACTTCACCGAGACAGGAATTATAAACCTCGATAACAGTATTGGCCCAGGGACGCATTGGGTTGCTTACGGAATTAATCCACGTGAAATTGTTCATTTTGACTCGTACGGATTAGCTCCACTGATTGAATTTATCAATTACGCAAAACAGTTAAAAACTCCGATTTGGTATTCGACGTTGCCAACACAAACTTTAACTGATCCACCAATCTGCGGCAGTGAGGTAATTAATGTTCTTGATGCGATATCAAAATCGTCGCTGCCGTATCACAAAATCGTGCTTAAATATGCGTCCGATAACTTAAATCAGTCACAAATTAATAATGGTTGACATTTATGGAAGGTCCTTAATAAGAGAGAAAATATCTGATGCTGATTTATCAAAATACGCAACAAAAGATGACCTTAATAATTTATTATCAATATCAGGAATAGATCCTGATGAGATTGTTATTTTTTCAACATCAACATGGGAAATTAAAAACTAGCAATGTCAAATTAGCTGACGTGATTCAGCGGCACGAACATCTCGCGCATGTGAATGAATTTACTGGCTTGCAAGGAACTGTTGCAGAAGCTAACAAAAAAATTACAAAATTTCAGGGTGATTTTACTAGTCATGTAACTGAATTTATTGGCTTGCAAGAAACTATTAGAAAAGCCGACGAAGAAATTAAAAAATTTCATGCAGATGATTTTGGAATAACCCAGAGAGAAATTACCAAAATTAACGAGGTTAACAAAGAATCAGATAAAAATATCAAAAATATTAATGAATCAATCGGGCGGATTAATGAATCTATCGGGAGGATTAATCAGGCAACAAACGAAGCAAAAACAAATATCGTAAATACTGCTACGAAAATTAATAATGGTATCGCCGAGGTAGATAAAAAATATCAGAAATTAAAACAAAAATAATTGATGATATCTCAAAAAATCAGAAGACATTTAATGAAATTGATACCAACGCCGCAGCTATTAAACGAATTGATAATGCTATCGCCGAGGTAAATAAAAAAATTGAACAAAATCTTGAGCAAGGTCTTAAAGATGTTCTTCAAAATTTATCATTAGCGATTGGAAAAAGATTTGATAAAATTCAGGCTGAAGTGGCAGCTATCGAAATTAAAATTCCACCTTCCATGAAATCGCATGTTAAAAATTTAACTTTTACGGCAGCATCAGGTTTAAGGACCTGGACACCAGAAAATAATAGTTTTTCTTACACGGCAATGATTACTGGCGCGTATCAACTACATTTTTTCTCCAAAATAAGATTTAAGATATCAACTGACAAATATAAATGGCGACGTGAGAGCGACAGATATTTAAGTTTTTTAAGTATTTTGCTGAACAAAGACGTTGAAGAAACATTTACACTAGAACCACCAGATCGAACGACAACAACGCCAACTGAATATTTCTGGTGTTTAGAACTTATCACCGAAATATCATCATCATTTAATCAATTGTAAAATTAATAATGACCGCATCCGAGTACAGATATAATCAAGTTTGATCGTGGCAGGACTCGCTAAAACTCACCATGGGCGTGTGCTTAGCAAAGATAAAAAAATATCAACGACGATTAGTCATCATTGATGTTGTTGTTTATTCAGTTAGTGCCGCTGTTGCTGGCGCCGGAATAATATTATCCGCGATAACGATGATGGCACCGATCGCTGTCACTATCGCAGTTTGAGCAACAACAACCGTCGCTGGTGTTCTTAATATCATCGCAAAAAAAATATCATCATGCACGAGCGAAAAATTAACTTCATATATTAATAAACTTAACGCGGTAACAATCACGTATACAAAATTATCTTCGTTGCTGTCAGAAAGTCTCAACGTTGGGGTTTTATCTGATAACGAATTTACCGAGATGGTAAAAATTTACCATGTTGAAGTTATTGATAATAATAATGTCAGAGCTGGCACAGATCGTAACAAACACGAATCTACGCAGAACAACAATGATATCAGCAAGCTCAACTAGGCCAGAATTTAGAATTAATTTTCCTATTCCGATCTTTGTTGACGAAATAGCGTTATCACAATTGCGTGTTTATCACAGCTGGCCCAATATTAGATCAAAATCATTTGGCAGCTTATTGTCAAATAATTCGTTTGTTATCGCTAATAAAAACCGCTCCGATGCTACTCCAGACTGGATTGTCATTGGATTACGAACAGGTAGTTATCAGATTGAGCAAATTAATGAAGAATTGCTGCATAAAATTACGAATATAACTGGCGATAAAGAACCTGGAGTAAAAATATCTGCACACGAACCAACATTAACCTCAATTATCGAGGTAAAATCACCATATATCGTTGATATTTATCAATCCTCAATTAGAACCGTGCTAGGTTGGCCTGAAATTGCACCAGTTTATCCACCAGCGCCACCAGAACCAAAAAAAATCTGATTTTACCACCGATATACAAGGTTATCATAAGCTACAAGATTATGAACCTATACTGCGCCGCATGGTTTATCCAAAAAATACTGAGTTTAAATTTTTATCAAGAAACAATATAAGTTGGACTTTCACCTTCTCACCCTACGCCCCTGCAACATTTACTTTAGATCGTATTGATGAATTATCAAAAAAATATAATAATAAACACAAGGAATTATTACAACAAATGCGATGTTATTTTCAGGAGTGTATCATTAATGTATCAAGCTCATGCAGAGAAGAAATTATCAGACAAGCCGAAATGATAAATAAGATTACAAACGACATGAATTTTATGCACGAGAAAATTATTCAGATAATAATTAACGATAAAACTGACAATAAAAATAGATTTATGGCCGAATACGGACTAACCGATGTGACGTTGGTAAATTTTAGATTTCCCAGCTACAATGTGCCTGAATTAAAAAAATCCGTCACTGATACCGTTGATGAGCTATTTTATCAATTACACGCCGCATGGAAGGAGAAATTACCACCAACATCTGTACTTAAGCACAATAATAATCCAGAAGGCGGCGGTAGGCATATTTCACCAAATATCGTAAATATAACTGACGTTATCGCGGTAAATCTTCACGCGGATATCGTTGATGGTAGTTATAGCGCAGATGCGTCAATATCAAGTCAGGTCCAACAAGGATCTGTTATTTATTCGTTTTCACCAACAACACCGCCAGGATCTTTAATCGTAAAAGAACCAATTAATCCTGTTTATGTCAGGTGCCATAATCAGTTATTGCCAAGAATTAATTTCAAATTAACTAATCAGCGAGGGGTTTTACTTGATATTCGCGGAGAAACGTTAAATATTAATTTGTTGGTGAAGTATTAAGTTTAAGGATCTTAAGATCCTGAGATCCTTAAGGATCTTTCCACTATGGAAAAAATGACAAAAAAATAAGATAAAAATCAGCAAAAGTTAATGTTTTTTTTTAATTTCCAGTTTTCAAATTTTAAATTTAAATATCCTTAAGGATATCAGTTTCACTTACTAATTTTTTTAGTTGCCTCGCTCGGGTATTAATAATGTTTCTTGATTCGTATTCGTCCGATAATTCTGATCTGATTTTCTCAATAATGTTAGATAAATGAACAAAATCTTTAATTTGTTCCTCGCTGACAGATGCTAGTGATTGATACATCGCAGTTTGAAGTTTCTTGATAAATTTATATTCAGATGGCAATACGTATCTGCAATCTAGCTTATTCTGATCTTATCAGAATTTAACTCTGGTGATAATTTTATATTTTTATTTTCCAATTTTTCGATAGCGTCAATGATACAATTGATATTATTCTTGTTCATGTTATAGTAATTATTTTATCTCTAAAAAAATATTATTGTAAAATTACTGCTGAAATTTATTAATCTAAAATTAGCGGGATGTAGGAAAACTTAATCCACTCGTCAAATTTATAAGAAAATGCCGAGTTAATTATTTTATCTGCAGCTCGCCTCACTGATGCGCGATGAATATTAAAGTATCTACCAGCAGATGTCATTGATTGAAATATCATTTCCTAGTTAGTTTCTAAATTTATTGATTTAACCGCTTTGGCATGTTTTGAACCTCTACCAGCGTTACCTCGTGATGAATTTTCACTTGGAGTGACCACCTGAAGATTAGATAATTTATTATTGAGTTTATCCCCGTCGACGTGGTCAATTACAAAACCATCTTGGATTAATCCCTTATAGCATTCGTATACAAATCTATGACAGGAGTAATTTTTTTCTCCAGCATTAAATCTGAGATAACCAGCATTATCAATAGTATCGACTGGGTTTTTCATTCTGCAATTTCTAACAACGCCGTCGCATGATGCTTCGTAGTTATCAATGATTGGATGAGTCTTGAATATCTGGCTCATATACAAAATATCATTTGTCTAAATTATTGTTTGTTTGAAACCTATTAAGATAATCCTCCTCACATTTGATTATCCGATCATCAACGTTAATATTTTTGTCATAGTGTCGCTTTAACTCTCGATAGCATTTACCGCCACAATTTAAGCACAATCTTGTTTTTCCTCGCAATCCAACGCTACATTTTATACATCTCTGCGGTCTGTAATTGTTTTTACGAACACACTGTATATGCTCGCCACAATATTCACGTTTGCATGATTTATCGCAGCAATTTAACGAGCCAACAACGTTCCATTTGCATTTATTCATTTATAATTTAGATATTTGTCTAAAATATAATATGAAATTATTTGACATTGATGAGATTGATTACGTTATTCATGAAACTGATCAAGCGAAGAAAGAATTTTACGATGATGGAGCAATTCACACTTGGTCGACCTGGAAAACTAACTTAATCGATAACACAATGACAGATAAACGAGCCAGTGAGATAATTAATTATATTCGAAATAATCACGGCGAAGAGCAATTTATATTTGGGATAAAATTTATTGCACAAATAAACGATGATGTATGGATAATTCGCGATAAACGAGATCCTATAGTTAGAGAAAGAAAAAATGTGATTTTATCCGCGCGAAGTCGACCAGGATTATTAACAGGTATAGACAAACCGTATTATGCCAGATCTTACCCTGTTAGTGCTGTTGTTTATGGAATTTATCGGCTAAATGATAAACCAGATGTTAAAAATTAACTTTAATGAAAGTTTCTTCGGTAATTAATTGTGTAGATGAGCGAGTAATGGAACACTTGAAAAATGCAAAGCGCGGATCAGGCTTAACCGAATTAAGATTAACAAAAATAAACAATTGGGCCGAATCGGTTGTTAATGGCGCATCAATAACTGACGTGGCTGCGTTATCGTGTAAATTAAAATTTCCCATGGTAGTAAAAACTATCACAGGTGAGATTTTATACGAATCAGCGTATAAATCACGAGGTGCTCCTATAGAAATTATCGATCATAATTCCCATGCTTGGTCAAGCGCGGTAACGATATTTCCTCGAGATCGTGTTGTTAAATTCTATACCGCAGAATTATCTGCCGCAGATATTTCTGCGGAAGATTCTCTGTTGGATAATTCATTAAACATGTTTAAATTTATTCACGATATAAGTAAATCCGATCCTGTTTCAGTTTGGTTATTTAGCAGCGAAGATAAATATGATCAGTTTGTGCGACCTAATGGTGATATTTATCGAATAAAATCATTACACGATTCAATGACAGAATTAATTGATAAATACTCGACAAGTTCTGAATTATTAACTAATTGTTTTACTGTTTCGTCTGTTGCTGCTCACGCCGCTAGGGAGCAAAACTCATGGAGACCAACGCGAAATGAATTTCTCAAGAATATTCAGATGAGTTGCGTTGAATACGGTCATGGCGGATTATGGAACACCAAATACGATTACACAAATATGATATCTGTTGATATGGCAGCGTGTTATCCTGGAAGTTTTTTAGGATTAGGAGATTGCGGTAAATATTTTGCCAAATTCGGTCATCCAACAAACGAAATGACTCGTGTTGCGATTAACGGACCATTACCAGATTTTCCCTTAACGGGATTTGCTCGTGTTGTATCATTTAAATTTACTGAAAATCTGCATAAAATCTGCTACATTTGGTTTGGGAAGCATTTCTCGTGTCAACGCTGGGTTAACATAGCGCTGCTGCAATAAATGTTAGATTCAGCCATGTTAACTTCGCTAACGGTTAGTGAGGCGATTATTTTGTATAAAAAACAAACAACAGTTTGGCTGCCAACACGCGACGAAAACGCAAAAGATTTAGGTAGAAAAATTATAGGTAAATTCACTCAAGGTGGCGCTTATGATCATAAACGACATCACTCTAGATTAATTATGGATGACGCTGAGTTAGATTTTATAATTGCCGATACAACGTCGAAAGGTACATTCTGTAATCGCGAAAATATTTACGTCAATGATATGAAAATTGGTACCGTAGTTAACTATGTTGAGGGAGAATCACCGCAGTATACGCATTTAAGATCTTCAATGCTAGCTTATGTAAGTATAAATTTACTTTCAATGATAAATAAATTTCCTAAATACGCGGTTACAGTAGCAACAGATTCATTTTATATCGACGAAAAACACGCATCATTGTTAGAAAATTTAACCGGAGATGGTAGTTGGGGTACTTGGAGAATAAAGAATGAAAATATTTTAAACTATACGTTATCTGATGATGTTGCTGATGCTGATGAATATCATACAAATACAATGCCAGATATCTCTGTAGCGCCATCTGTTTATGATCCTATTTCTCGACATAAATTCGTATACATAAACGGACCAGGTGGCAGCGGAAAAACAACACGAACTATCGAATTATTAAAAAACTCTGATTTAATCGTATTAACGCCGACACACAGATTAGCAAAAGAAATGAAACAGCGCGGCGTTGCTTCTTGCACCTATCACAGCTTTTTCAAATATAGCGGAGGCGCATGGAATTGTTCGAGGATGGGAGAAAAATATATAAACAAAAATATAATTATCGATGAAGTTTGCACAATAAATCTAACAACATTAAAATTATTCCTTGAGTTTTTATCGACAAAAAATACCGCCGTGATAATGTGTGGCGATCACGGTCAACCAAACCCTATTGATGGAGAATCACCGCATAATTGGTTAAAAAGTTTTGTTGATTATTACGATGAGGTTGATACTGATTATAGATCTTTAGATGGATCACTAACTGAATTTAAGAAATTAATTCGACTACAACCAGATCAAATTCAATGTGACGTTATGAGAAAAAAAATTGATGAAACGTCAATGAAAGATTTTCTAAATTTATGGCAGCCTAATCATTTAGTTGTTGCTAGCAGAAAAATAATCCGTGATGATCTTCAACAGAAGCTTTTACAACATCATCGAGAGAAATTTCCAACACTACCTGTACCTTTATGTTATCGACCGATTGATACGCGACGACAAAATATTGATGTAATTTTACCAGGAGGAGAAATAAAAAATTTAGTTTTAAATGATATTGTTCCTGTTGATATTAATCTCGTTAATGACGCGTTAAGTGCTGAAAAATCTCCGTGGAAATTAGGATACGCCATGACGATACATTCATCACAAGGATTAACTATCGATAATATTGTTTGGATTATTGATGACCGAATTATGTGGTCAAATTTAGTTTTTTTTAGCTGTATCAAGAGTTAGAAAATTATCTCAATTACGACGAATTGTTCTTGATGAATCGATAATTAATGACGAAACGAAAATATAATTAAGAAAAAAATATTTAGCTATAATCGATACGACAAGAAAATAACTACCAATCTGACCTTGATGTAGATTTCATAATGATGCTTCGACGAGAACAAAATAATCATTGCGCGATTTGTAATTGCGTAATGGCGTGGCAATATCAGAAAAATGATCCTCGACAATTTACCGTTAACAGGAAAAATAACAATATCGGTCATTTACGAAGCAACGTTACTTTGGCGTGTCTGGAGTGCAATAGACGTGTTATCTAAGTGATTTTGGTGGCAATTGAGTATCAGGAGGAATTACTTGTAATTCTTCACGAGTAAAACCGCGTTGAGGCGCCAACGAATCAAGAATATAAATCGCAGGTCTTCCTGACGATCTTGTTACGCCAGATATTTTATGTGATGTTACGCTCCAATTTGGGTCAGTTTCTCTTTTTCGGCCACCTTCAGCCTCGCCTTGCTTATATAAATATCTAACGATGATACTACCTAGCACAGGTTGTTTTGAAAAATCACGCCTAATTATTGGTATATTTGATTTTGTGATCGCCACAGCTGGCTTCATCTTTATTGTTCGTGTTTTTTCATTTTTAATCGCATTAATAACTTCAGGTAACCTTGATACCCATTCCTTGGATCGTTCGTCTGAGATAAATTCTTTCGCGTATTGATATCCAAATAATCGCTCAGCTAATGTTTTGTTAAATCTTTCAACAATTGCCTGATTTTTGTGAAGTCCAGCACCACCTCGTCGTATATTTGTGTTATTTTTTTTCATTAGCGATAAAACAGCACCAAAAAATTCTCTACCTGGATCAACCTGAAGTAAATTTGGCCAGGTTAGTGGTCCTTGTTGATAAATTCTGCTAAATGCGTTTGCTACCTCGTTAGCTGTTTTAGTTGCTAACGGTTCAGCTTCTTTGTATCTGCTAGCGATATCTACAATAGTTAAAACGTATTTGTAAGTTTTACCGTTAACGGTATCGTGAGGCAAAAACATTATATCGGCCTGATGACCTCCGTTAGGTACACTAACGTCAAAATGCGCGTGCTCAGTTTTCTTAGGCGGAGGAAGATAAATTTGCCAAACTGCTTGTTTAGATAGCCAGGATGCCGCTACATGATTTTTTACTTTAGCAGCCTTGGCAAGTTTGGCAATTGCTGCTTTTCCTCGCCAAAATCCACGAGGAGAATAATATATTAACTCCATATTAATTACCTTCGCCAAATATTAATTTGCCTTTCATTGCTGTCTTAATTAACCATGAAGCTAATTTTTCTTTGAAAGTTTTATCAGGGATGGAATTTAATGCGTGAAGTAATTTTACATCAGCTATATGTCTCTGCGCTAAATCTCCGCTACGATAAGCAAAATCATGAGCATAACTCGCGCCATCAATAGCATTTACCGGAATTTCACCCTTTTTCGGATTATTATTGTTATCGAGTCTAAGATCAAGCCGTGTACCAGGACCGCAATAATTATAACTAGGCAAATGTTTTTCTCCAGGATATTTTGCCCAAGGTAATCCAGGCAATGATGTTAATCCTGCGGCAATGTCACCGCCATGTCTTTTTTTTTCGAGATAAATCTAAACTTCTTTGTTCCGCATATTTCACACTTGCCTGTCATCGCTGATCTGCCGTTACGTGTTGTTACCTCATTTACATCTAATGTTGGAGTATGCGAGCGACATTTAACACAATATAAATCCATGAAATATTAATATATCATGAATGTAATTGATTTTTTGGCTACAAAAAAGCGCGAGCAAGTGAAGCATCACGCGGCATTACCAAACTCAATCAGGATGATAATAATCGGGCCATCAGGTTCTGGTAAAACCCAATTGTTGCTAAATCTGATAATGAGATCGCTAAAATGGGATAAATTATATTTAGTTGCCCCGTCTGTTGACGATCAGCGCTGTTATCAGGTTCTTAAAGATTTTAGCGATAATACGTCAGAAATTAGTGATAATATCATTGAATTTATCACAGATATTGATGAAGCGCCATCTGTTGATGATCTTGATGGAGAAATTAATAATTTAGTCGTGTATGATGACGTTATCTTAGACAAACAAGCAAATCCAGCCAGGATATTTTCCCGTGGGCGACACAAAAACACGGATGTTATTTATGTAACGCAGAGATACACGCAAATACCAAAGGTAATTAGAGATAATTGTAATATTTTAGCGGTATTTAACGGAGTTGACACGCACACGTTAAGGAATATTCACCAAACCTGGTGCAACGGCGATATGGATATTACAAAATTTAAAAATCTGTTTAGTCGCGCTCAATCGACACCGCACGGATTTATAACGATAAATTTACATGATCCACGATCACGATGTCGAGTCGGGCTTGACCAAATATTTTAACAATTGTAAGGCAGCAGAGAGGCTGAGACCATAATACGGGGCTTAATTAACGAAACAAAATTTGCCTGCACGGGTATATTTTTATGACACACTATGTCACGCATCAAGGTTTTTATCAAAAATAACGTCCCGTGGCAGCCTTTATTTTTGAAATTGGGGCCTTTCTACGTAGAGTTTCTTGTAGAAGCCTTTATTTTGGCGAACGGCCCTGGTCTGTTTAGCCTCTCTGCTGCTTTACTTTCATAGATCTTATCATCAACTCGTCTACCTCCAAGTTTCTCTATATTTTCGTTTCCTTTTTATCCAGCGCGAAAACTGTCCTGTTGTTACCTTTTGATCTTGTTTTTCCAGGCCAGTAATTTATATGTTGAAATCATTCATCTTTTTATATCTCTTGATAGCTCAAGTTCAAATTAAAAGTGTCTGAATTATCCTGATATTTTTTAATTCCTTTTTTACATTTATTATTTCGTGGCCGAAAACATATATCTCTGTTTATCTTCGATTCGTTCCGTTGTATTTATTATGCAAGGTGAAGAGAATCATCTGCTCTTAATCTTGTCGATTGTATGACCTGAATAGTGTTCGACAAAGAACTGAATTTCTATTTTGACATGTCTTCAGCTTCTGAAATTGTTCTGCTCTTCTAAATCAATTTCTACAGTTCTGCGTTGTAAGTAAGGTCGTCAAGTAGTGAGGAAAATGACGATCTTAGTTTGTTTTTATTTCGCATATAGAAAAGTGGTTCTGTTCTACGATATAAGATATGGAGGCGGTTTTGGTTTAACAGAGTATAAAGGATGGTAGACCAGCATTGTTTTTGAGGGGTGTGGGTAGGTTGTGGTTTGGATATGGTATTTATCACAGAGTACAGAAGTCGTTTCTTGCTTTTTTTTGTATGATGTTGCAATGAAAGTGACCACAATCTTTTTTCGGAGCTTTTTATCGTGTCGTTGTAGCAGTAAGGAAAGTGGTTCTATCCTTATGTAAGTACAATAGTGTTGTCTTGATGTTGTTCTTGTCGTTGTTTGTTTCTTTTTCACATACTAGTACGATAAATTAGGTGTGCCAGTCCTTACCATTTAAATATAGCTAAAAACCACGTTCTCTTTTATTTTCCTCTACTTTTACCAAGTTTTTCTCCAACATGCAGTAAAGTGATTATAAGCAGTGCTGCTTTCAGACCACACTACTATTTTAAAACAAAAACACTTTGAAAATAAATAACACTGGTGCGTTTTTATTTTGGTTATTAAAATGGTTGATATTTTACATCAAATGCCTCATTTGGATAAGGTTCACTATTAAACATATATAAAAAATAACCGACCTGTGTTTTCATTTCGTACGATATGGTGTCATTTATGATTCTGATAATTACTGTTACTCCATGTTTATTTCAATCACGGTGACCTATGCTACCTCTCAAAAAATTGCTACAAAATAGGTTTTAAAATCTAGATGGAGGAATAACCTAAAGGTGTGTACAATTCTTTTCTCCAGAATAAACTGCAATTCAGTCCTATGTAAACCCATATACTATAATGATGCCAGCATTGACGAAACTAGTTCTACTTGCCTCATCAATATTACAGTGATTTACGTTTGATAATTATACATCTTTCAACATGAATATCTTCTAGCTGTAACTTATTTGACTCTCTTACGTGATATTGCCATAACAATAACATCTGAAACGAGAACTCCACATGAAATAGATGTAGACCAACATTTCATTGTCAATAACGAAATACACATGTGCCGAGGTGGCGTTAGTGTTTACTCTTATTTTGATACACTCACCACAAAAATGTAATGGTATGTCCCTTGCACTTGTGATCTTCTTCACTAAAAAAGGGATCACAACCAACGAGGCTCAGAAAATTTTACATTTTCTGCATATGCAGATAATAAAGTATGAATAACAACAAAGTAATTTGTGATACGATGTGTGCAAAAGGCGACATAGTCAATATAATCCATAATTCATATAAAATGGTCTTTTGCATAAATGACTTAATACATAAATGAAATAATGACTAAATAAAACTGTGCACATAAATCATCGGGGAGAGACACACAGACAGACAAAAATCTCGACGGCAAGAGAAGATAATCTTATTTGGAATGACAAATTCACATATTGATAAAGGTATTTTAAAGTTCTTAAATTTTCATTTTGGGGGTAATTCTAGAAATTTGTACATGCTTGGTTTCTAGCAACGATAGGGACCAATATACGATGGTCTATGTGAGAGGTATAGAGGACAGATTACGACAAAACTATATCACATTCGTTCTCATTATTTACGCACAGCTCAAACATTTGTTGATGTTATTATTTTCCTAATTGTCTACCAGTCTCGATATTTAAAGGTTTGATGAAACCCTCAAGTAACATAAATATTTTCTGTGACTGGCATTAACAATTATGCCAAGATACGAAGTGGTATTAAACATATCTTTTAAGGTTTCTACCTTGAGAAAGTTATTTTCGAAGCAGTTAAGTTGTATCGAAGCTGATATCATTTTGAATGGGGAAACAGTACTATCTCTTTTAGATGTATTTCATGTGCTTAGCACTTATATGAACAGCCACGAATAACAATATTATGTCTATCGCACACTCGAACTTGGTAATATATAGCTGGTTAAATATATAGAACAGTGCACATGCGATTGCTTGACAATCAAACTAAGATAGGGGATAAGAAACATTTAAATGCCTCAAGACAATGTTTTCTTTACTCTACGGGAGGTGACGTTATTACAAAAACCTCATTTTAGTTGGGATGGTTGGCAGCCGTTGATTTGGTTTATACTAAGTTAGGGCTATCTGTGTATCTGACACGTCTACATTACTGTTACAGGAACTAATTACGAAAGTAAGTCTACGTTTTGTACTGATTGATTTTAAAAATGACTAATGAATATCCGACTTCGTTTCTTCTTTCAACTTTGATCGAAAAATCATTATCTTTACCCAACATTCAGAAAGCTAAAATACTCAAAAGCCCACGAATACCTATCCCTACATAAATATCGCGATCAAATACATTCTGATATCAAACAGGAATATACTCAGAAATTGCAAGAATATGGTCGTGTACCACGGTTATTCAGATTTTACCATATGCGCATGTCCCATTTTGGAACCCTTGGTGGTTGTGAGCCTCTTTTTCAGTGTAAAGTTCAGTTCAGCCCCTTGTTCGTTGATCAATATCACAAGTATAATGGACCTACCATTATTTTTCGTGGATGGGATGAGTGTGTCATAATAATAGATAAAGCTAAGGCCATCTCGTGCAAGGAGACTTTAAGTCAGGGTAGGTAATATTGTAAACGGAGATTGCCCTGGGGCGTGTGTGAAACACTGTGTCAGCAATGCAGTTATTGGACAATGGTTATTATGAGATCCTAGATAATAGCATGTCCTTTATGTAAAATATATTCTGAGGCGAGTGAGTCAGTTGAATATGAATCTTGTGTATTCGTTTCATATTTAAATTACTGCAATTTCCTTGTTCGGTGCAGAAACTAGTGAAAAACAGGTCCGTTTTGGGCTCATTGAATTGACATCTGCACTAGCAGACTTGGAGTGAATGCTGTTGATTTTTTAACAAGCGCTTGCACTGGGCCCGTGACTGAATAGAAACAATATTTTCTTTGATCTTTGTTGTAGGATAGAATTGAAATACATTTAGACATAACTATCTGTATTCTTTTATCTTCAAATATTAACTGTTCGTCATCTATTTACTTCAAAGAGAACACATAACATCAGCTCCCGGCGTAAGATCCAACGAAAGGTAGTGATCTACGTCGCTCAAAAAAAAGTACATCACAGTTTACGTAAAAATGTTTATCTAGAACGTGAAACGCCAGTACGTTTCTTTCCATGTAAAGATGTAAATGTACGCAAAGATCAAAAATATATCAGTAAAGCTTTCGACAGCTCTATGGTGGTGTTGGTGGTGGTGGTGTGTGTGTGTGTGAGAGAGAGTCTGTGTGTGTGTGTGTGTGTGTGTGTGTGTGTGTGTCATTATAGGTGACAAAACGTTGGTCTCCACAAGTAGTTTCATAACGAATACGTTCTTGTTGAATGAAGTTTAAATATGGACAGTAAATCAAGATGAGAATGGTGAAGGTGATACGTATTGATTTATTTCACATATCCTGATTTTTTAAATAGTGTGATAATATATTTGGCATTATAACACCTCTTGAAAAAGAAAGAAACTACATAGGTCACCATTCTTGAAATGAACAAAGAGCAAGCACAATTAGTAGAATGGTAAATGAAAGCATATCGAACGTAACGCAAAACACAAGTCGGTGTTTGTTTTCAATTCTGCTGCACATGATTGAATTGATTCTTATGATTTTGAAAATCATTATTTTGGTAACAAAAATACAAATAATACCAATTTAATTTCTTATTGACAGCTTTTTGTGTAATGACGTCTTTGTAGTCTGAAGTCAACAATGTTTATTCTTAATCGCTTTAGGGCATGTTAGAGACAGACTTAGTAAAGATCGAGGAATGTATAGAAGGACGAGGTCTTTTTTAAATTTAAGTTGTAAGAACTGACATAGACAAGTTTATCGAACTACTGATTGAAAAGAAAATAAACTTCGACAAGAACAACAGTAAGACGATACTATCACGCTTCCATTAGGTTTGAGCCACTTTTCTTACCAACACAAAGAAAAGATAAACACTCACTCATCTTCAATTCAAACAGATAACATGTGGCCACTTTCATTTGCTGTTGGATATGTATAAGGATATTGCTAGTCCACGTTCCATGCATGTATCAATACCTCAAGCAAATGTCAGAAGCGACACCCTAAAAAATAAAAATATTGGTCTACTTTCTGTATAACTTTCTGAAAAACAAACAATACTACCACCATCGAAGCGAACATATCACTTTAACACTTTCCATATATTTCAGTGCAAAATAAACAAAAATATTACCATGTCCAATACTACACAACGTGACTACTTTTCTTGCTAGTGTATTAATGAACTCCCTGACATTGTTACTGCAACAATCTAATTACTACTAATTATATGAGAACAATATGAAAGATATCAAGGCATGGTTATAAGAAGTTGACAATACATTACTAATGTAAGAATTATTGAACAGAATACGTACTGAGAGACACCAGACTCACACAGATGTAGAAACAGATTCACAAGAACAGAAGAAACATTTTTATCACCTTAAGACGTGTTTAACAGAGATTCGGAGCTTTATCTACTAATATCTAAGTCATTCAATCGACTTGACATTGAGACAGATGATTCGCATAATGTTCAATGATACGTATATATCCCATGGAATTCGGATAAACAGAGAAAATATTATTGGAAAGCGACTAGCAGAAATAAAAATAAAATATCAAAAAAATTAAAAATAACAACAAAAGAAAACAAGTGTCTATTTTCATGTAAACTTCAATAAATGAATCACAAGAAAATGAAGATGAATGATTACAATACATTATTTAATGGCCTGGACAAACAACATCGTATCAAACACTACACTTTGCAAAGTTTTCAGAAGCAAATTTATACGTAAAAATATAGCCATAAACCTGATGAAGCTGAACGAATTAATGCCTAGATCTATAGAAACAACATTCAGTCTATCCATTCATTTTTAGACTGGATTCATGTAGTCAAAATGAAAAAGGATGTCACATTCAAACAATTAAAAGAACGTTAAAAGCCACCAAAGTAAAACACACATATGATTTGGTTATCTACGTTAATTGTTGAATTATCAGTGATATAAGAGAGAAAGACTTAATCTTTCGATGTAACTTACTTTTGTGACATTTGTATCTGTTTCGACATATCCGACAATCAAGCAAGTCTGATTCAGCAAATCATCACATCAGGTTAACACTTTTGTCAAGGAAATAAGCGGAAATAACTTCAAAGAGACGTCATCTGAGGTCAACTTTATTGTCTTTTATTAACAACTGCTGTCATTATTCCGGCCTTGTCCCTATTGCCACTGACCAGCAAATGGGACCGAGACTCACATGCATCTCCGTTCAAATACATGTACATAATAGTACTTCCTGTGGGCCGAATACAACAGTGTCTTCTCAGTAACCATTCTATTTGCAGGTGGAACTCTAACATATTTATTTCTGTTTTCGTACCTCATGTGCATCCCTGTGATACATCTTTCCACATCTATGTCCAGCTCAAGTAAAGTTTGCAGGACGCATCAGGATAGTCTTTGAAACGTTACAGAGCGTTGGATTGCTGACTATTTATGTGATAGTCTATGCCACAGTCCAAAGCTGGAGCCTATAGTGTGTTAGAGTTGAATTTGGGTCAAGTGTTGAACATTTATCCAGTGCAGGTAATCAAAGGGCTTGTTTACAAAAAAAAAATCATACATTTTTGCGACGTTGTATATTTGATTCACTGGCTAGGATTTGTTGATAGGACACAAGAAAATGAGGATATGTTTTCAAATTTACTTCTGGAAATTGCATGCATTTGCTGTATATGCAAATAGTTTGAAATACATTTAAGAAATGTATTAGTCACACCATATCTACATAAACAGAGGAAATATATGTTAATGTTGCTCAGCTAATTCGTTTTTGCCAAATCAAAGACGCAAAGAAAAGAATAGTCATGGAGAAAATGGGACTTGCTAGATTGATTGACAATCTTCCGAACTATGTAGTGGATGTGGAAGCTAATATCACATATAAGCATGTCCAGATAGAAATGAAACAGGGAGAACCTGACCGCCACTCACTATTTTGATGTGTGGCATGTTGCCATAGATGTGTTCATAGCACATTGTTTACTACATCAACTTGTAATGGAAGAACCCTATTACTTTTACAGTGAAGAGACAAACAAAGAGCCCTACATCAAATCAGACAGAAGAATATGTTTTAATACGTTTAATTCCATGTGTAAAAAAAATAAAAATTAGTTGATTGCCAGGGAACAAGAATTTTAGGATCTGAGTAACCGAATTTACATCATTTCAAAAAACGTCAATGGGTGTTTCCAACACTGATTTTAAAACATTGTATAAGTACTTGAAATTCGTTTAAATTATCAATAACATATCTTTGACAGATAAATATTTTTCTTTCGGAGGAGAGCGAGAATACTGGGTTGCATACTGCTGTGTACGTAAATGGTGTAGTAGAGTTTGTGATTGACATATCTGATTCGGAGCAACGTCTCTTCCTCCTTGTTTGATTCGGAGCAATGTCTCTATTCTAAGTTGATAAGATTTACGTATATTCAAAATGTAAATATCTTAGGTATTTATTATGCCAAAAAACCTACACAATATCTGGGAAAAATGCACACTAACAAAACATAATGATATGACTTTAAGAAACGGAGAAAGCAAGCTAAACCAATTTAGTAAATTTCAACAAATAATGTATTTTTCTAGAATACACAGGGAATTTTAAATAGAATTTAATGTTGTGAATTAAAATCCAAACAATTTTAACCTTTCTATCATAAATCCAAAGTATACAGTGCTTTGAATGAATTCCATGTTTAATGTGCTTAAGAATCAATGGTGTTTAATGAACTGATATGTCAGCAGTCTTGATGTATCACAATGATATAATCTAGAATATCTTTCAATGAATTCACAATAATCCAATATAATGATTTAGCCTAATATATCAGTGACCACTTAGCAATTCCAATGAATAATATAATTAAATAATTCCTTTCAAATTATATCTCACACAAATAACAATCATCGTACTAGACTGAAGATAAAATAGCATTACCAATTTTTTTACTTGAGAACCCTTTATAAAAGTCTAAGACGCAATAAGATGTCCAGGATGATGATTATTTTCAATGGAAATTTCCATCAGATTCGTAAATATATTCATGTCTATTCAATTAAGCTTAAACAACTAACGAGACCAAATACAATTTCCAAGGAGAAAATCAGAGTACTGAACTCAAATCTAACTAAACATTTTGTTTACAAATGAATATTATCTAAACGTAAAAATCTACAATACTGGACATGTGCTATCTATATAATGTGTTGCATACAAATGACAATAGCAATATACAGTCATGGACAAAAATTAAATACACAGTATAGATAAACATAATATGAACCCATATCTTACTTGCTAATCGGAGTGTACGTGTAAACCCTTTATTTCATGTGCATTTTGTTTCTCGGGTATTAGTATACAGATTAAACCATGACAAGCATGATTATTGCTCTTTGTTTCTCGGGTATTAGTGTATCTATTAAACCATGACAAGAATGATCACTATGAGTAGACTCATACAAAGTTAAACGACCGTACAGATTGTTAAATATAGCTAGCGACGAAACGTTCCTTTTTCAATCGTTCACTCAAGTAGTCAAGTGTTTAGTTTTTACCGGTTTTCCATTTATTCTTTATTTCCTTCATGCCTTACTTATTTCTTCAGCATTTCGATCAAATAACTTGAATCTAAGTTGTTTTTATTTTCAAATGCGAAATAACTTGAATATAAAGTTGTTTTTATTTTAAAATGTTAAATCTTTACTTATTGATTTTCCTGTAGTAATTGCTACTGAGGCTATATGCTTCATTCAAGAGGAACAAACATTGGATCTGCTCCTAGTATCACATGCTGATTTAAGACCTTCTCTTTTGTTTTACTCTCAAATGACTAAAACAGAGTTCTCTTACATAGTTTGTTCATTTCTTTCTTTTAACGCTGTAAATTTAAGGCAATTTTGCCTAATGTCTTTTTCGAGTGGAAGTGTTGTATGATTTAAACGGTCCTAATGATAAAATCAAAGCCAAAATTCTTTAAATTGTCAATTCTCATATTGACAAATATTGTGTACGATCTTGATTTATTTTTTCAATGACGAATCTCCTTCATCTATACGGTGTCAGATGTATTCAGCACATCATAGAGGAGCATAAATAGATCCATAAAATGAAGCTAATTAATTTATATATTTCTTTGTTTAGTGGTATTCAGCTACAAAATTATCATTTAAAGCATGTTTCAGTTGAAATACATTATCTCGTCTACAAATGGCAAATCTACATATAATCAAATCAGTATAATTTAGCTGGGACACTAGTGCCAAAGGATACAATGCAAAAATCGTAGAGCTATTTCAAAATAGTTTTATTTTCATTTTGCATAACATTCTTGTTTGAGTTTGACAACTAATGTTTCAAATTCACCCGTTTTTATTTACAATGTAAAACTTTTTCCGTGTTGTATTCTATTTTGAATATCTCTTTTTCCTTCCTGTTGCCTTTAATTGCATTAAAGATAGCACGTAATGCATACGTCTGTTAAGTACTTGTGTCTTGAGTAAACCGGTATCTACTATAAACCTTCCTTACAAATCATTTAAGTGTTTCCTCGTTCGAATCCTACTGTTGTTTATTTCGTCAATACTATCATGCACCACGCTGATATTAAGACACAACATCCCGATTATTTGCACACGGCTTAGAATGCATAGTTTATGGTTTATACTATTCTTTGAATCTAACATCTTATACCGTTTGGATTTCATCAATCCAGTCTAAAACGAATGGACAGTTTGCATGTTAATTTCATAGATCTTAGCATGAATTCATTCACTTCTATTTCTTTAACTGTTCTATTTTTTTCAAAGTTTCTTTTTCTGCTGCCTGGGAATTGTGCTGTTGTTGGTGTTTGCAAAGGTGTTGTTTGTTCCAGGCCAGTAATGTATATGCTGAAAGCATTCATCTTTTACCATAACTTGATTCTTTTGTTCAAGTTGAGATTAAAAGGGTCAGAAATTTCCGATATTTTGGAATTCCTTTTTTTAAAAATATTTCGTCGACAAGAACATATATATCTGTTAATCTTCGAGTCCAAGGGTTATATAACATCGAAGGTAAAGCGAATCTTCTGATGATTGTCTTGTCTATCCCATGACTTGTAAAGTAGTCGATACAGTTCTGAATTTCTTTCTTGACACATCAACAGCTTCTAAAATTGTTCTGCTCTGGTGGACCTCTTTCTACAGCCATGGAATTGTGGCGGCTTCTCTTGTCATTCTATTAAATAATGATTATTAATAATTTATTGTCCACTTGTTCCCTTCATCTCTTGATGTCTTTTAAAACGTTCACTGTAAACTAGTAGTAAGCAATGTAATCAAGTAGTTAATTCAAGGGCATGGTTTTGTTGGGGGGTGTTTGTTATTGCAGTTGAAAGTGAGGTAATCATGTAGTGAGGCAAAGGACGATCTGATTTGTTTCTTTATTTTACCCTAAGAAATACGGATTGTGGTTCTTTTGTAAGGTATATTAAATTGTGGTGGCTTTGCTTTGTTTATAATACAGTAGTGAGGAAGATAGTCAACTATTATTTGTGGGGGTTTGCTGGGTAGGATGTGGATGGATTGGGGTATTTTTTTATATAAAAATCAAGTGACTCATTTGGGTAATGTGTAGTAGAATTAAACAAATTAAACTAAAATAACAGGACTGTGTTTTAATGGTATCATTTATGATTCTAATAATTAGGTTGCTCCATGTTTATTTCTAGCACGGTGACCATCGTAGTTCCTTTAGATTTAAAGCATTTATACCACTCAAGCAATTGCTTCCAAATAAATTTTAAAATCTAGATAGCAGAAATAAAATAATCATTTGCACAATTATTTCCTCCAGAATCAACTGTAATTAAATCCTATGCAAATTCATATGCTACACTTATTCCTACAGTGACGAAACTATTTCTGTCAGCAACATCATTGTCACTTTGACCTACGTTTGATTATAAAACATCTTTCAACATGTAACTTATTTGATTACCTTACATAACATTTCCATGACAACAGGACATGTAACGAGAACTCTCCATGAAATAGATGTAGACCAACGTTATATTCCCGATAACGCCACACGTACACGACCGAAGTGGCCTTAGTGTTTAGTATTATTTCGACACTCACCCCATCAAGAAAAATTAAAAGGTACGTCCCATGCACTTGTGATATTCTTCACTGAGCGAGGAATTCAAAATCAGCGAGGTTCCCAAAAGTTCACAATATGTGCAAATGCAGATGATAAAATCTGAATAACAGAGCGAAACATACTTTTTTATTTGGCATGTGCAAAAGAACACATAGCCAATATAATACATGATTCATACATAATGCACTCTTGCATAAATGCCTGAATATATGAATAAATAATGGCTATACAAATGTGCGCATAAATCCTCGGAGATGGACAGACAGAAATACAACTCTACAGCGAGAGACGATAATCTAAGTTGGAATGCATTATCAGAATATTTACTTAGGTGTTTTAGAGTTCTTAAATCTTCATTTTTGTGTAATTGAACTAATTAGTACATACCTAGTTTCTGCCAGTAATAAGGATCAAAATAAATTAAAATGAAATATGTATTTTAGTTTCTGGTTACAAAACAATAAAAGGCACGATATATGGACGGAATTAGGATATTACCAGATCACCAAGACCATGAATTCAATAAAGTAGTTCTCACAATCAAACCCCAGATTTTACAATTCTTTCTTTTGAAATCTTTAAGTATTAATTGCTATCTTTTTTAACAATTTAGTAATCTGAACCATTCTTAAAGATACGCACATATATATTTAAATAAAGAGTATGGGGGCCAAACTATCCATTTTTAAGCATATTGTTGGCAGGATCTATAACAGTTAGTATCTACATGCACTTTTTCCTATATACTCGTCCTATACTATATGCTTTCGAAACCACCCACCCATAAGACAATATTGGAGATTCCAATTAATCAAATAAATGAACCATTATATTCACCAAACATTCTAGAATGTTAGTATTATTCAGAAGTAAAGTTTTCTATGTACCCGTCATATACTATCTGTTTTGAAAACCCCCAAATATCACAGCCATAAGACAATATTGGAGATGCTAATTTTCCAATAAATCAACCGTTATATTTACCAGACATTCTAGAATTTTAGCATTATTCAGAAGTAGTGTGGCGCACACCTCTGCTCTTGCAAAGTTTGACTGTATGCTCTGAAGTCGGAGAGGCATTGATCATTATTAAAAATGTAATAACAAAACCAGAAGCTTCATGTTTGTAATTATTTCCTGTGATAGTACTGTTGACGTGTCACTTATACAAAAACCACTCATTCGAATCGATCAAATCAGTTGCTACAACTCTGTAAACTAAATCAACTTAAAAATCATGTAATGATCTCATTTCCTTTACCATTTGTACAGTAACTTTGTATTGGGGACTTCATTTATCTCTAATCACCTACCGTTGCTTAATTGTCAAACAACTACATAGATACTGTTCGTGTCAGCAATGTATTCCATATCAGAGTGAGCTATATATAAAACTATATTATTCTTGCTGTACAAGCAATAGCTAATTTTATGTAACCAATGAAATATGTAGAAAGTCTTTTATGCAGTCAGCTATGGGATCCTATGACTAATTTCGGTTGCCCAGAAAAATTCATCGTGATAGTTCGGTAATTCCATCATGGCATGCACGCTCATGTCATAGACGAGGAATAGTCATCTGAATCATTCCATGTCACCAATGGAGTCAAGCAAGGTTGTGTGTTGGCCCCAATCCTCCTGAGTATGATGTTCTCTGCTATGCTTACTTACGCTTCCCGTGACCATGACACTGGGGTTGTATCCGATACCACACTGATGGCAAGATCTTGAATCTATGGAGAGTTCAAGCGAAGACTAAGACATAAAATTACTGTTCGTGGTCAACTATTTGCCGACGACTGTTACCTGAATGTCTGATCTGAGTCTTTGGATCCTTTGTGTCAGCTTGTAATAATTGCAATTATTATATTGTTTGGTTTGTGCTGTGAGTGATGCAGACGTAAACTAATAAGGGAAGGTGGTGGTTTTATGTTACAGTCCTAATCAATGATAAAACCAACACCAGAATTGCTAAAGCAAGTGTGGGCTCTTGAAGAATACGAGCAAACGTGTGGAAACGAATTCTACAAATAAGCTGAAGGTCTATACAGCAACTGAGTTGCCAATCCTGTTATATGTTTGCTAAAACGCTGTGTTAAGAAGCTTAATCATTTTCACATTGGCTGCTGTGGAAACTGATTAGGATACGATGGCAGGACATGGTTTCGGAAACTGAGCCTCTCACAAGGGCAAACATTCCAAGTATTCACATTCTACATTCTGCTGATGACATCACAGTGAATACTGACAGAACCCATCGCCAGGCTGGTAGGGTGTCAGAAGAGCGACTACTTAAGAAGCATTTTTACGTTGAGCTGAAGGAGGGGAAGTGATCTCAGGGTGGTCAAAAGAAACGCTTCATAAAAGCCGTCAAGACATTTTTGAAGCACTTGATCTCTGACCACGAGCCTTGGGATGATCTCGCACAGGATCCCTCCCATGACGCAGCTTCATCCTTACTGGTGCTAAGGACGTTGATCAGATGACAATCGAAGAGGCATGAAAGAAGTGCGAGGAACGTAAATCTCGGAACTGCAGCACGTCCTGCATTCATCAATCTATCCGAACCTGCACATGCTTCCAAGTGTGACACAGTCTGTAAATAGCACACATTGACCTGATCTCACGTATTCGCAGACCTCTAACCAGTTACTGATATCTTAGCCATCTTCGAACTCAGATGATGCACAACAAGTTAACTTATAAAATGGGAAATGTATAACTTACCACTGCACATGAAAACTGCAAAAAGCATAAGTGACTCGTTATTGCTACCTTATAAGTAATAGTTGGCCTCGCAACCATTTGTAAAAGCAACCTGAATTGAAAGCAATAAGGTTAATTGTTTCTTACACTATATTCAGCACAACGTACTCTTGGAATAATACAGGAATTTTCCATTCAGTAATACACCTTGGTACAAATTAATTTGGATCTAGGTTTGTCTTCGCATAAAGGTGTTTGAAGGCTGGTTATATCACACAATAGTTACTTAATACATGTTCTTCAAACTGTGGACGGTGTCAAATCAGCACTATATCACGCATTTGAAAAATGTGTTCATTCTTTATTTGCAGCTGCTTCTTGGAATGTTTACTTCTTTTGTTCCTCCTTAAATTTCAGAATAAGCCATAGATTTTGATGTCTAACAAATCAACATTCCTGCAATAAAAAGAAAGGCTTTTAAGGGAAGGTATGCAATTCAAAGGCTCTCAGTAAGACATGAAGTGAACACTTAAGATATTGTAAAACATTTCCTTAAACGGACAAAGTAACATAATATTATTGTGACGTTCTAGAATGGTGTAGTTTTGAGGAATATGGAAAAGCAGTATTATACGGAATACATGTCCATATCATATTTGGTTATAAATACATGGGACTAAACTTCTCTCGTACACTTATTTGGAAAAAAGTAAAGGAAGAATACCCATTACACGCAAAGTGTCCACAAACATGGATAATTGTGTACAATACATTAGGCATATTTGAACTGTCATTAATATGATCGCATTCGTATTAATAGATGCGGCTGATATTTGGCTACAATATTCATAAGCAATTGAAAACGTAAATGGTAAGAGTTTTACTACATATGGAATCTTCCTAAAAAAACACGCATACTCCCTGTGCCACAAGGAGAATACTGACCAAGTATGTCTGTATTTTACCTATTACTGTAAATTAATACTGAATTATGCTGGATGGTAATTGATATCCATGGCAATGCTAAGAACACTGAAAATAACTCGATGAACCAGGTAAGTCAACATGTGTTACAAATTTTAATAGCATACACTTCCCATATGGTTTGGGTTATAATAGGTACGTATAGGCTGTAGGTGATGACAAAGTTGTCCTATTTTACCTATTACTGTAAATGGAGTAGTATTCACCATCTGAAACTATCATAAAGACAATTTAATTCAGAAATGGAATTCAACCGTAATCAAATGACATAAAGCATCCCACTACAGTTGCATTACACGTAGCCATTGAGTAACCAACGCATCTCTTAATAGCTTTCGAGTGGCGTATATACTGAGCATTGTGTGCGTGTGAGTGTGAGACAGAAGGCAAATATCATGTTTCACAATGCCCATTTTATTCAGATCGTGAAATCAGATTCTCCACAGGGATTTTCTCAAACGAATTCAGGCGTAATATCTCAGCTTGCACCATATGTCATTTCAGCATCCCAGAGAAGAGCTTCAGTGGAAATATCATTCACTAATTAGTACTTTTCACACCATATTTCTTTCACCCGAATGTAATATATAGTTTATATTTTTCCAATGTCGTCTTGAAAAGTATTTCTACTATGGATTCTTCACTTTGTCGCTTTTATCATTTCATTCTTACAATTGTGATTGTTGAACCATTGTTATGCAAGTGTAGGTTTTTGCTTCACATTTCCAAATATCCCTTTTCATGGACATTGCAATAGATAGCATCTGCAGCAGTAGGTATATAATCGAAATATTAGCAGCCGTTGTCACTGATAACTTATGTTCGCTTCTAGTGAATGAATAGCAAAATGACCATTATTTTTCTTTGGTTTTAAATGATTGCAATATCTCAATCACAATGCATGTAACAAATGATGTATACGAGATAAAACTATACGAGTGTTCACCAGCAGCTAATGGAGATTTTAACTATTACGTTTCGTTTTGATTATATTATTAGCCCAAAGTTGATGATATTACGTGTCGAAATAAGGCGGAAAAGAATGAGGCGACAGGTTGTATTTCAAAACCAATTTGATATTTTTTCCCATTCTTTATCTTATAACACTAAAAAGCTGCCGCTTGTGAAATTCACAGTCTCTCTTCAAGTTCCATATTTCACTCCAAATCTAATGTATTTAAATACGAGTGATTTAGTACGGAACTTAATATTATATAGCAAACAAAATGTCATCCAAAGTACTTTAAGAAGGCCAAGAAATAGTACATATAGCTCTGTATGTTTCGTTTCTATGAAAATATCAAATTATTAGTTCTGGTGTATATTGAACTAGTTTTTAGCCGCGGTGTTTAGTTATGTTATTTCTGTATGCCAGAACTTAATTTCCTATTTGAGTATCACTATATTCGTAGTGAGGTTAATTTGTACAACTCACTGTGTTAGTTGGGCTGCAATTCGCATCATTGAAAAGAAAAATACTTTCTCGTCTAGAAAAATAGTTATATTTTATGCTGACAAAGTCTATTCGGATGAATCTATAGTGGACTGTTTACATCCTTCTTAGCATTCTTACCCAATGAAATCAATGCCTCGAACTGGATAATTATTATTCAAGCAACACCCCCTTTTTGTGTATTCCCACTTATGTTTCTTATAAATATGGACAGCCCTCTTAAACATTTCCACATCCAGCTATACGCTAGAAAAAACCTTAACTGAGAATGTTTTGTTCAGTGTTCTTTACCATGACAATGGTTCGCTTATTCTTCGCTTTTCTGACGTTCTCTAAATTGGTTACAAGAGGACATCCTCAAATTAATTGTGGAAACGTCACTTCATCTACATGCCAAAATGTCTCTTTTGGAAAACCAATTGACTGTCAGGACATTTACCAAATGGGTTTTACAAAGACTGGAGGCTACATTATTTATCCTAAAGGACATCCTAATGGTATCTACGTTCGATGTGACATGCGTACAGCCGGTGGAAGATGGACTGTCATTCAGAGAAGAATCAGCGGAGATGTTGATTTCTTTCGTGAGTGGATTGATTATAAAGAGGGTTTTGGTGATCCAAATGGAAACATGTGGCTTGGAAATGACAATATACATGACCTCACGGCTCAGGCCGATTACCAGCTGCATATAAACTTGGCTGTTTCAAATACAAATACCAGCTTTGCCATGTATGATACTTTCTCGGTTGGAGACGAAAGTAGTGGATATCTTCTCATCGTAAAAGGCTACAGTGGAACAGCAGGCGACTCTTTCTCTTATCATTCTGATATGAAATTCACCACCAAGGATTGGGACAAGGACCAATACAACTCAACAAATTGTGCCAGTGTATACAAAGGCGCTTGGTGGTACAATACTTGCCATCATTCAAACTTAAATGGAATCTACGGATCCACCAATTATGCAGAAGGAATAAATTGGTATGCATATGCCGGACATCATACATCCATGATATATGCAGACATGAAAATAAGGAGAAAACTTTTACAGTAAGAGTGATACAAAAGTATTAAGATAACGCGGGAATAAAAAATATTTGTACAAATAGGGTACTGCAAAATGAAGTAGGTCCATCTTGATTCGTATTAAATGCGCCTTTCGCAATACACCTCTTTTGTTATTTCAATATTTCTTCTTAAAAAAAGGGACGCAGGTATAATTAATTTATAGAACGATTTAAATTTGCTGTCCCTATTGCATTTCAAACGGATGCAGTTTCAATTCCTTTGTTTGTCTGAATGGAGATAGTTTAAAATTAATAAGTATATTTTATTGAAAGTATGATTCTACATTTTTAATTTTGTTTGTTTCGCTTTCTTATTATTATTCGCAATTTGGACTTTCAAAATTTTGATGTTAATTGCAATAAACATAACATGCGCTATATACGATTGCAAATAACATCCTAGTTCCCTCCACTCCCATACCGACCTAACGGATTGATCAAATGTTATAGAAATGTTTTGCATATTTATATATCTACGTCAATTGGCAACGAAATTCCCTGTTCTATTAATGTATTTACACATGCACGAACACGTGCAATCGTGAATCCACGATCTGAATCAGAATAAAATATAGGTATTGTTAGGTATTTTAAAAAGTGGCAATATATTACATTTTAAGGAATGATACAATAAAATATTGATCCATATGTAGTCCTGCATAATTGTGGTTTTCAAACATAGTTTCGTACAAACAAACATGAGCAGCTTACGTTCTTTTGTTGGGGAATGGTTGCTGTTTTTACACTCAAGAGAGCTTTTAAAGGACAATTAAGAGGACTTAGGAGACAATTCTTTCCCCTGCCATTCAAACCTTCGGGTTGATGTCCTTGATTCATTCAGAGTCTGTGGCCTTAAATTGTGACGTCACAGAAAGTTACTATATTTGGTAAAATCAGACACAAATGACTCTTTTGCATACTCGAGTGCATTGCTAACTAGGATAATCCACGAAGAATACACAAGATACCAAAAATTCCATTTTCATCATTTTTCCGAAAATAAATCCACTGCTTTAAAATTATGAAAGAAGACAAATAAAATAAAAAGGTACACAAAATCTGAAAAGTATAAAATCCAGAAATAATGTTAAGTACCCGAAAATTTACAACGATACTAAAATGCAGTCCAGTATACAACATTGATCGTCTTTCTCAGTTAATCAAGAAGTTCAAAGTTATAAGTTTCACACAAGAAAAAATATGTTAATATACCTTGCGCAGATTCCGTATTTAAATCTCCGAAATTCCTGAAGTTTCATGAACTTTAATATCACTGGGTTGGCTCTTGCAAACTTTCACACTTGCTATATAAACATTTTGTTGCAATGACACAGTAGTCGTATTTGTTGTTGTTTTATCTTTTGTAGCAAACAAGTGTTCTTGCATGACGATTGACCCAAATCATGTAGAATGCCCCAACTGCTTTCACGGTAGCCATATAAACCTTTGTTGGACTAACACAGTAATCGTATTCGTTGCTGTTTTATCTTCGGTTGCAAATAAAAGTTATTACAAGGTAATTTATCAAATATCATGTAGAACAAAACAATCGTGAATGGATCTGGAATAATTATTGCATTTCAACTGAATTCACGAGATTTTTTACTTATTTTCCTAAATTTGTCGCCAGACACAGTGATATATGACGCATCATCGGCACGTACTGATCACACTGAGAATCGATTTCAGGGTTATTGTCAACTGGCATTAACCTATATTTGATCCTCTTGTTTATCAATCATTGTACTCTAAACCACAATTAGCCCTCTAAATGGTTAGTATATAACTTATCAGCCTGAGAACGATATTCTCGATCAAAGTCATTGAAGTAAGAGTTAGAATTTTCACGAAAACATAGTTCGCTTGTCAGGACCTGTCTCGCCTATAGAGGTTCTAATATTTGCTACCGATAGAACTTCTATATATTGAGGATACAAGTAAAAAAAAAGTAATTTTGAACTTCCATAGGAAACAAAAATATCTAAAACATATTTGCTGCATCGGGGTTTTCAGATTCAATCAAAGCGAACAGACATGTATAAGTATTGATTTCACAAAGAACGATATTTTAAGAGAATATGTTACATTGACAATTATGATATTTGGCTTGGATCGGTGTTTCATACATGTATATGCATTCCAACTGGAAGTCCCGTTATGATCCTTCATGCCCTAAGTACAATTTGGTATTATTATTTTTTAATTAAGTAGGCGTTAAGTATCACTGGAGACCTGTAATAAAAGTCTATATTATAAACAAAATGCTTTATTACGAAATTTTGTTCTAGATCAGTAATCAATCTGTACGAGGAGGAATACAGTTCTGAGAACCAAGGCCCTTCTTATAATCTATTCAGTCATGAAAGAACTCATCATCACTTTTGACGCTTCTTATGAAAGAATATCCGTCCTCCACCAGTAGTATCGATGTCACAGCTAGCGTAGAAACCGTTACGATCCCCGTTGGATAAATGATGAAGACGCCTATCCTATCAGTCTTCTGTTTATCTAAGCAGACATTGTGCAGTGTAGGAATGGCTCTTTTTGGTTCTGCCAGTCTAAGCAGTTGCACATGCAAGGACAATAGTTTTGTGTAGTTCTGCTCAGAAACAATGCTGCTAACAACCGGTTGGAGAGGACAAAGCCGTTTCCTTGTTTCAGTGAATATGACAATGATACGGAATGACCATTCTAGTCGATATTTGAATAGAGTTATTAATCCAAGGCAATATGAATGTTTTATTCTGTTTGATGTTCATCACAGTTTTCCGACTATGTTAAGGACAGCGGTAAATTGCCTTACTCCAGTAAGATTAGTTTCTTTTTAAAACGAAAGAAACTCATTAATTAATTATGAACATAAAATTAGAGGGTTCTGACATTCAGTTATATTTGCACTGTCTAATTAGCTGTAGCTGTAAGGTCGTTAGAGTAGCCATCTACAACGATATTTACCACCTTCTTCTCATATAATGACCTTCGTTCAGACAAGTAACTTCAGTTCATCAGTCTATCAACACCCCTAATTATGCATCAACATACCTTAATAATTCTCTCAAAGACGCATACATTCTTTTATGTGGTTGAGCTTATACCACCTGATGACGTACTGTTGATATTACTCTTGGAATGGAAGCTTTTAGAGCTTACGGCATGTCAATAACCGCTGAGTACAAGGAAGGGACTGTTATTTTTCTCGAATGAATTATGGCAAGTGTTCAAGAGTCCAATGATTATATAATTTACAAATATATCTAGCTAGCTATTTACCCAGGTTTATTTTTTTATTTGCTTTGGGAGATTTCATTATTTTGGTTGGAAAACACATCGAATGTTTTTAAGTGTGATCGTCGTTAATTTCATATCAAGGACACCATCGTTTGCTTGTTTTAGAAAGGTAATCAGATAGCTCGACGCATGGGGTCTCGTAAAAAATGGATCGAGTATAAACGTTAGAAAGATCGTCTGCTTAATTGTATTCACATCAAAATTCTTCTTTGTGTACAAAATTGAAGCAGGTATCATTTGAATGGGGGAAGAGTATCGTCTCTTTTATACGCATTTCATATGCTTAGCATTTACATGAACAGCCACGAATAACAATATTCTGTCTATTACTCACTCGAACTTGGTAATATATTGCTGGTTAAATAAATAGGGCAGTGCCCATGCGAGTGTTTGACAATCAAACTAAGCTCGGAGATTAGAAACTTGTAAAACCTCTCAAGACAATCTCTTTTTTTTTTACTCTAAAGGTGCTGAGGTTATTACAACAAAAAACAATTAGCTCGAAGACATTGTACCGTTGATTTGATTGCTACTAAGTTTGTGTTATCTGTATATCTGTCACGTCTACATTACTATTACAGGAACAAATAATTACGAACTTTAGGCTACGTTTTGTACCGATTGATTTTAAAAATGTTTAATGAATATCCGACTTCGTTTCTTGTTTGAATCTTGATGAAAAAATCGTTACAAAACGTAAATACTCAAAGTCCCCAGAATACCTATCCCTACATAAAAATCGTGATACGATACAGTCTGTACATCAAACAGGGGGTATAGTCAAAAAAGCAAGAACATGGTCGTGTACCACAGTTATTCAGAATTTACCATCAGCGCATGTGACATTTTGGAAACCTTCTTGGTTGTGATCTCCTTGTTCAGTGACCAGTTCAGTTCAACCCCTTATTCAGTGGCCAATATCACAAGTATAACGGAGATACCATTAATTTTTCGTGGATGGGGTGAATGTGTCAAAATAAAAGAAAAGGTTCGTTTGAGCTCAATGAATTGACGTCAGCAATAGCAGAATTGGAGACAGTGCTGGTGATTTGTATACGGTCACAAGCACTGGGCAAGTGTCTGAATAAAACAAAATATTTTGTTTGAGGCTTAGTATAAGCTAGCATTGAATTACACTTAGACATATTTATCTGCATTCTTTTTCTTTTAGATGCTAACTGTTCATAATGAATATATTTCAAAGAGAACACAGACATTGAGCCCCGGATTAAGATCCGACGAATGGTCTTGATCTACATCGCTCAAAATAGCATAAGTTTATGTAACAATTATCTCGAACATAGAACGTCAGCACGTCTTATTTCCTACTGCAGGAGATGTGTACGCATAGTTCAAAAATGAGACAGTAATAATGTCAACAGTCTGTAAATGTTTATGTGCACGTGTGGATGTGTTAGTGTCATTACTGAGAATAAAGCGTTGGTCTCCACAAGTAGTTTCATAATGAATACGTTCTTGTTGAAAGAAGTTTAAATATGGAAACTAAATCAAGATGAGAATGGCTAATATGACACATTTTGATTTATTTCTCATATCCTGATATTTTGTTAATATTTTGAATAAATATTTACAATGATATCACCCTTTTAAAACGAAAGAAACTGCATAGGTCACCAATCTTGAAACGAACATAGAGAAGGCACAATTAGTACAATGGTAAATGATAGCAAAACACAACTCGGTATTTGTTTTAAACTCTCCTGCGCATTATTCAGTTGATTCGTTTGATGTTGAAAATCAATATTTTTGTAAACAAAAATACAAATAGTACGAATTTAATTTCTTATTGACAGCTTTTTATGTAATGACGTCTTTTTTTGTAGTCTGAAGGCAACACTTTATTTTTACTCGCTTTAGGGCTTCTTAGAGACAGACTTAGTAAAGGTCGAGGAATGTATAGAAGGATCAGGTCCCTTTTAAATTTAAATAGTAAGAACTGGCATAGACCATTTATGGAACTATTCTGTTCAAAGTCAATAAACTACAACAAGAACAACAACAAGACGACACTGGATTCAGTCACTTTCTTTGCTAATTCAAAGACATGATAGCCACGAACCCACGTTTCATACAAACAGATAACATGGCGGTCACTTTCATTTGATATTGCATAAATAAAAGGAAATTACGAGTCCACGTTACATATAGTGTATCAATATCCCACCACAAGTCACAAGCCACACCCCAAAAACGAAAATACTCGTCTACTTTCTTTACTACTTTAAGTTAAACAAAGAAAACTACCAACAAGGAAGAGAAGAGACCACCTAACCATTTTCCGTACATTTCAGTGCAAAGCAAATAAATGTCACCATGTCCAATATCTCACTACGTGACTACTTTACTTGCTACTGTATTAATGAACTCCCTAAAATTACCATTTCCCTGACATTGTTAGTGCAGCAATTTACTTGCTACTAATTAAATGAGCACAATATGCAAGACATCAGGACATGATTGGAACAAGTTGACAATACATTACTAATGTAAACATTATTGAACAGAATAAGTACTGAGAGACACCAGAATCACAGAGATGAAGAAACAGATTCACAAGAACAGAAGAAAGATTTTTAGAAGCTTAAGACGTGTTTAACAGAGATTCGGTACTCTATCTACTACTATCTAAGTCATTCAATCCACTTGACATTGAGACAGCTGATTCGCAAAATATTCATTGATACGTATATATACCATGGAATTCGGATAAACAGAGGAAAATATCATCGGAAAGAGGCTAGCAGAAAATAAAATTAAAATATAACAAAAATTAAAAATAACAACAAAAGGAAAAAGGTGTCTCTTTTAATGTTAACTTCAATAAAAGAATCAAAAGATGAAAGAAGATGAATGATAACAATACATTATTTAATGTCCTGGACATACAACATCGTAGAAAACACTACTTTGCAAAGATTTCAGCAGCAAATTAAAAACAAAAACATATAGCCCTAAACCTGATGAAGATGAACGAATTAATGGCTAGATCTATAGAAACAATATTCAGTCTATCCATTCATTTTTAGACTGGATTCATGTAGTAAAAATGAAAAAGGATGTCACATTCAAACAATTAACAGCACATTAAAAGCCACCAAAGTAAAGCACACATTTGATTTGGTTATCTACGTTAATTATCGAATTATCAGTGATATAAGAGAGCGGCACTATTTTTTATGACTTAGTATTTGAATGTAACTTACTTTTGTGGCATTTGTTACTGTTTGGACATATCCGACCATCAAGCAAGTCTGACTCAGCAAATCATCACATCAGGTTAACACTTTTGTCAAGGAAATAAGCGGAAATATGAAGTCAACTTTATTGTCTTTTATTAACAGCTGATGTCAATATTCCGGCTTTATCCCTATTGCCACTGACCAGCAAATGGGAAAGAGACTAACATACATCTCCCTTTAAATACATGTACATATGAGTACTTCATGTGGGCCGAATGCAACACTTGGACTAGGCAGCCATACCTTGGAGACATGCCAACCAGAACAGTCCTCTCAGTAACCATTGTATTTGCAAGTGGAACTCTAATAGATTTCTTTCTGTTTTCATACCTCATGTGAATCCCAGTGATACATCTTTCCACATCTATGTCCCGCTCAAGAAAAGTTTGAATGGCGCACCAGGATAATCTTTGAAAAGTTACAGAGCGTTGGATTGCTGACTATGTGAGAGTCTATGCCACAGTCCAAAGCTGGAGCCTATAGTGTTAGAGTTGAATTTGGGTAAGTCTTGAACATTGAGACAGTAAGTGCTTGTTTACAAGATAAAAATAAAACTATTTATATGCCTGAAATTGCGGCATATGCAAATTTTTCAAATACATTTAATAAATGTATTGTTCACACCATATCTTTTTTTGCCAATTCAAACAAGCAAAGAAAAGAATACTCATGGAAAAATTGTTACTTGCTGATTGACTTACAATCTTTCGAACTATGTAGTGAATGTGGAAGCTAATATCACATATAAGCATGTCCAGATAGAACTGAAACAGGGACAACCTGACCGCCACTCACTATTTTGATGTGTGGCATGTTGACATAGATGTTTTCATAGCACATTGTTTACTACACCAACTGATAATGGAAGAACCCTATTACTTTTACAGGGAAGAGAAAAACAAAGAGCCCTACATCAAATCAGACAGAAGAATATGTTTTAATATGTTTAATTCCATGTGTGAAAAACACAATCATTTGATTTACAGGGAACAAGAATTTTAGGATCTGAGTAAACGAATTTACAACATTTCAAAAAACGTCAATATGTATTTCCAACCCTGACTTTAAAAAAATTGTATAAGTACTTGAAATTCGTTTAACTTATCAATAACATATCTGTGACAGATAAATATTGTTCTATCGGAGGAGAGCGATAATACTGGGTTGAATACTGTTGTGTTCGTAAATGATGTAGTAGAGTTTGTGATTGAGATAGTTGATTCGGAGCAATGTCTATTCAATCTTGTTTGATTCGGAGAAATATCTCTATTCTAAGTTGATAAGATTTACGTATATTCAAAATGTAAACATCTTAGGTATGTATTGTGCCACAAAACCTACACAATATCTGGGGAAAATGCACACTAACATAATGTTATGACTTTAAGAAACAGAGAAAGCAAGCTAAACCAATTTAGAAAATTTCAACAAATAATGTATATCACTAGAATACACAGGGAATTTTAAATAGAATTTAATGTTGTGAATTAAAATCCAAACAATTTTAACCTTTCTATGATAAGTCCAAAGTATAAAGTGCTTTGATCGAATTCCAGGTTTTTAATGTGCTTAAGTATCAATCTTGTTTATGAGCTGATATATCAGCAGTCTTGATGTATCACACTGATATAATCTAGAATATCTTTCAATGAATTCACAATAATCCAATAGAATGATTTAGCCTAAAATGTCAGTGATCACTAAGTAATTCCAATGAATAATATAAATAAATAATTCGTCTCAAATTATATCTCATACAACTAAAAGTAATCTTACTAGACTGATGATAAAATAGCAAAGACCAATTTGTTTCCTTCAGAACCCTATATAAAAGTGTAAGACGCAATAAGATGTTCAGGATGATGTAATTTTCAATGGACATTTCCATCAAATTCGTAAATATATTCATGTCTATTCGCATAAGCTTAAGCAACTAAGGAGTCCAAATACAATTTCCAAGGAGAAAATCAGAATACTGAACTCTAATCTAACAAAACATTTTCTTTACAAATGAATATTATCTAAAAGTAAAATCTACAATACTGGACATGTGCTATCTATATAATGTGTGGCATACAAACGAAAGTAGCAATATACAGTCCTGGGCAAAAATTAAATACACAGTATCGATATACATAATATGAACTCATATCTTACTTTCTAATCACAGAGTACGTGTAAACCCTTTATTTCACGTGCTGTTTGTTTCTCGGGTACTAGTGTAAAGGTTAAACCAGAACAAGTATGATCACTATGAGTAGACTCAAGGACCGTCCAGATTATTAAATATAGTTAGCGACGAAAAGTTGCTTTTTCAATCGTTTACTCAAGTAGTCAACTGTTATTTTTTACCAATGTATCTCATTTATTCTTTATTTCCTTCATGCCTAACTTATTTCTTCAGCATAACGATCAAATATCTTGAATATCAAGTTGTTTTTATTTTAAAATGCAAAATCTTTACTTATTGATTTTCCTGTAGTAATTGATACTGAGGCTGTGTGCTTCATTCAAGAGGAACAAACTTTGGTTCTGCTCCTAATATCACATGCTGATTCAAGATCTTCTCTTTTGTTTTACTCTCAAATGACTAAAGAGAGTTCTCTTACATAGTTTCTTCATTTGTTTCTTTTAACGCTGAAAATTTAAGTCAATGATCTTTGCCTAATGTCTTTTCCGAGTGGAAGTGTTGTATGATTTCCACGGTCCAAATAATAAAATCAAAGCCAAAATTATTTAAATCGTCAATTCTCAAATTGACAAATATTGTGAACGATCTTGCTTCATTTTTTAATGACGAATCTCCTTCATCTATAGGGTATAAGATGTATTCAGCACATCATATAGGAGCATAAATAGATCCATAAAATGCACCTAATTAATTAATATATATCTTTGTTTAGTGTTATTCAGCTACAAAATTATCATTTAATGCATGTTTCAGTTGAAATACATTATCTCGTCTACAAATTGGAAATGTACATTTAATTAAATCAGTTAATATAATTTAGCTGGGATACTAGTGGCAAAGGATACAATGCAAAAATCATAAAGCTATTTCAGACTAACATTCTTGTTTGCTTTTAACAACTAATTTTTCAAATTCACCCGTTTTTACTTACAATGTAGCAATACTTTTTCCGTGTTGTATTCTATTTTGAATATCTCGTTTTCCTTTCTGTCGCCTTTAATTGCATTAAAGCTAGCACTTAATGCATACGTCTGTTAACCACTTGTGTCTTGAGTGAACCTGTATCTTCTATAAACCTTCCTTACAAAGCATTTCAATGTTTCCGAAACACTGGCGAATTTTGGGTTTAAAAAAGTCGGGTCCTAAAAATGATTTTTGTAAATCTGCATTTTCTAGATGTTCCAGATTATTTGGTATCATTGTAGAGCTACATCTGCCTACCTTTCTATAATACCACCCACTACAGTGTATCATTCTACTGTTGTTTATTTCATCAATAGTATCATGAACCACGTTGATATCAAGACACAACATCCCGATCATGTGCACGTGGCTTAGACTGCATAGTTTATGTTTTGTGCTATTCTTTGAATCTAACATCTTATATCGTTTGGATTTCATCGATCCAGTCTAAAATGAATGGACAGTTTGCATGTCAGTTTCATAGATCTTAGCATGAATTCATTCACTTCTATTTCTTTAACTGTTCTATTTTTTCAAAGTTTCTTTTTCTGCTGCCTGTGAATTGTGCTGTTTTTGGTGATTCCAACGGTGTTGTTTCTTCCATGCCAGTAATGTAAATGCTGAAATCATTCATCTTTTTTCCATAACTTGAGTTGAGATTAAAAGGGTCAGAATTTTCCGATATTCTGGAATTTTTTTTTTTACAAATATTTCGTCGATAAGAACATATATATATGTTAATCTTCGATTACAAGGGTTATATATCATCGAAGGTAAAGCGAATCTTCTGATGATTGTCTTGTCTATCCAATGACTTGAAATGAAGTCGATACGGTTCGGAATTTGGATCTAGACACATCAACAGCTTCAAAAATTGTTCTGCTCTAGTGGATCTCTTTATACAGCCATGGAATTGTGGCGGCTTCTCTTGTCATTCTATTAAATAATGATTATTAGTAATTATTGCCCATTTGTTCCCTTCATCTCTTGTTGTCTTTTAAATCGTTCACTCTAAACTAGTAGTAAGTAAAGTAATCAAGTAGTAAATTCAAGGGCATGGTTTTGTGGGGGGTGATGGTCATTGCAGTTGAAAGTGAGGTAATCATGTAGTGAGGTAAAGGATTATCTCATTTGTTTTTTTATTTTACCCTAAGAAATCCGGAATGTGGCTCTTTTGTAAGGTATATTAAATTGTGGTGGCTTTGCTTTGTTTATGATACAGTAGTGAGGAAGATAGTCAACTATTATTTGTGGGGGTTTGCTGGGTAGGATGTGGATGGATTGGGGTATTTTTTGTATATAAAAATCATGTGACTCATTTGGGTAATGTGTAGTAGAATTAAACAAATTAAAATAAAATAACAGGACTGTGTTTTCATGGTATCATTTATGAGTCTAATAATTAAGTTGCTCCATGTTTATTAATGACACGGTAATTATCGTAGTTCCTTTAGATTTAAAAAGTTTATATCACTCAAACAATTGCTTCCAAATACGTTTTAAAATCTAGATAGCAGAAATAAAATAATCATTTTGCACACTTGTTTCCTCCAGAATCAACTGTAATTAAATCCTATGTAAATTCATATGCTACCCTTATGCCTACAGTGAAGAAACTATTTCTGTCGGCAACAGCATTGTCACTTTGACCTACGTTTCATTATAAAACATCTTTCAACATGTAACTTATTTGATTACCTTACATAAAATTTCCATGACAACAGGACCTGTAACGTGAACTCCCCGTGAAATAGATGTAGACCAACGTTATATTCCCGATAACGCCACACGCACACGACCGAAGTGGCCTTAATGTTTAATATTATTTCGACACTCACCCCATCAAGAAAAATTAAAAGGTACGTCCCATGCACTTGTGATATTCTTCACTGAGCGAGGAATTCAAAATCAACGAGGTTCCCAAAAGTTCACAATTTCTGCATATGCAGATGATAAAATCTGAATAACAGAGCGAAACATACCTTTTTATTTGGCATGTGCAAAAGAACACATAGCCGATATAATACATGATTCATACACAATGCACTATTGCATAAATGCCTGAATATATGAATAAATAATGGTTATACAAATGTGCGCATAAATCCTCGGAGATGGACAGACAGACAGAAATAGAACTCTACAGCGAGAAAAGATAATCTAAGTTGGAATGCATTATCAGCATATTTAAATGGGTGTTTTGGAGTTCTTAAATCTTCATTTTTGTGTAATTGAAGTAATTGGTACATACCTGGTTTCTGCCAGTAATAAGGATCAAAATAAATTAAAATGAAATATGTATTTTAGTCTTTGGTTACAATACAATAAAAGGCAAGATATATGGACTGAATTAGAATATTTCCAAATCTCCAAGACCGTGAAGTCAATAAAATAGTTCTCACAATGAAACCCCAGATTTTACAATTCTTTCTTCAAACATCTGTAAGCATTAATTGTTATCTTTTTTTAACATTTTAATTATTTGTGTTTAGCAATCTCAACAATTCTTAAAGATACGCACATATATATTTAAATAAAGAGTTTGGGGACCTAACTATCCATTTTCAAGCATATTGTTGGCAGGATGTATAACATTTAGTATCTAGATGCAATATTTCCTATGTACTCGTCCTATACTATCTGCTTTCAAAACCACCCAGCCATAAGACAATATTGGAGATTCAAATTAATCAAATATATGAAACATTATATTCAACAGACATTCTAGACTGTTAGCATTATTCAGAAGTAATGTGACGCACACCTCCTCTGCTCTTGCAAAGTCTGACTGTATGCCCTGAAGTCGGAGAGGCATTGATCATTATGCAAAATGAAATAACAAAACCAGTAGCTTCATGTTTGTAATTATTTCCTCTGATAGTACTGTTGACATGTCACATATACAAAAACCACTCACTTCGTATCGATCAAATCAGTTGCTACAACTCTGTAAACTAAATCAACTTAAAAATCATGGAATGATCTCATTTCCTTTACCATTTGTACAGTAACTTTGTATTGGGGACTTTATTTATCTCTAATCACCTACCGTTGCTTAATTGTCAAACAACCACATAGATACTGTTCTTGTCAGCAATGTATTCCATATCAGAGTCAGCCATATATCAATTTATATTATTCTTGCTGTACAAGCAATAGTTAATTTTAGGTAACCAATGAAATATGCAGAAAGTCTTTTTTGCAGTCAGCTATGGGGCTCCTATGACAAATTTCGGTTCCCCAGAAAAATTCATCGTGCTAGTTCGGTAATTCAATCATTCCATGCACGCTCGTGTCATAGACGATGAATAGTCATCTGAATCATTCCATGTCACCAATGGAGTCAAGCAAGGTTGTGTGTTGGCCCCAATCCTCCTGAGTATGATGTTCTCTGCTATGCTTACTTACGCTTCCCGTGACCATGACACTGGGGTTGTATCCGATACCACACTGATGGCAAGATCTTGAATCTATGGAGAGTGCAAGCGAAGACTAAGACATAACATTACTGTTCGTGGTCAACTATTTGCCGACGACTGTTACCTGAATGCCTGATCTGAGTCTATGGATCGTTTGTTGTCAGCTTGTAATTATTGTAATTATTATATTGTTTGGTTCGTGCTGTGAGTGATGCAGACCTAAACTGATAAGGAAAGGTGGTGGTTTTATGTTACAGTCCTAATCAATGATAAAACCAACACCAGAATTATTAAAGCAAGTGTGGGCTTTTGCAGACTACCAGCAAATGTTCGGTAGCGAATTCAACAAATAAGCTAAAGGTCTACAAAGCCGCTGTGTTGCCAATCCTGTTATATGTTTGCTAAAACGCTGTGTTAAGAAGCTTAATCATTTTCACATTGGCTGCTGTGGAAACTGTTTAGGATACGATGGCAGGACATGGTTTCAGAAAATGAGCCTCTCACAAGGGCAAACATTCCAAGTATTCACATTCTACATTCTGCTGATGACATCACAGTGAAGACTGACAGGACCCATCGCCAGGATGTTAGGATGTCAGAAGAGCGACTACATAAGAAGCATTTCTACGATGAGCTGAAGGAGGAGAAGTGATCTCAGGGTGGTCAAAAGAAACGCTTCATAGATGCCGTCAAGACATCCTTGAAGCACTTGATCTCTGGCCACGAGCCTTGGGATGATCTCGCACAGGATGCCTCCCCTGGCGCAGTTTCATCCTTATTGGTGCTAAGGACGTTGAACAGATGACAATCGAAATGGCATGAAAGAAGCGCGAGCAACGTAAATCTCGGAACTGCAGCACGTCCTGCATTCGTCAATCTATCCCAACCTGCACATGCTTCCAAGTGTGACACAGTCTGTAAATAGCACACATTGACCTGATTTCACGTATTCACAGACTTCTAACCAGTTACTGATATCTTAGTCATCTTCGAACTTATAAAATGGGAAATGTATAACTTACCACTGCACATGAAAACTGCAAAAAGCATAAGTGACTCGTTATTTCTACTTTATAAATACCACCGTTGCCTCTATATTATATTCCTTTATCATTCCCTTTTCCAAGTCTTAGAAGACTTCCTAGAAGGCGGTGACTCAACGGGTCAATCGGGGGGTAATTTTACCGACCTTAGAAATTGGCGACTTCAGGGTCAATCAAAGGTAATTTTATCAACTGAGTATGGCATCTGTGTATCCCTGACACTTGAAAAGTGTCCCCTTGTTGGGCTCCTTGGTGGGTGGGGAGCACGGGTGCTGAATTTTATTCAAACCATCATGGATAATTCCACCAAAAAAAAAAAAACAAACGTACCAAAACTGGACCAGAGTCGGATGATGAGCCATGTAGTGTGGAATCCTTTCCTCGCTTCATGGTCATCCAATCGAAAAATGAGGCTAAACAACTTGCTGCACTATCGCCATTTATAGTCGAAAATACTATACTTGGATTAGTCGGCAAGCCGAAAAGTGTAAAAAAAAAACTAAAATCATCCGGCCTACTTGTAGAGTGTGTTCGCAAAGCACATACTGAAAATATCCTAAAAATTAAGACCTTTCACGATATTCCAGTAACCTGCTTCGCCCACTCTACACTTAATACATCAAAAGGCGTCATTCGTTGCCGTGACCTAGCTGAAGTTAGCGACAAGGAAATCGTCGAGGGCGTGAAAAATGAAGGTGTCACTGCAGTCCGCAGAATTCGTATCAAACGAAACAACAATCTGCAGGACACCAACACTATTATACTAACTTTCAATAAGCCAACAGTACCTAAAGTGGTCAAAGTTGGATTCTTACAAGTTAAGGTTGAGATATACATACCAAATCCCCTCCGATGTTACAAATGTCAAAAATAAGGTCATCATGAAGACAGATACTCTAGAAGTCAATTATGCGGCCGATGATGCGACCCCTCCCATCGGGAATCAGAGTGCAAAGCCACTCCGCATTGTGTCAACTGCGGCAAGGAACACCATGCTAGTTCCAAGGAATGCGACACATGGAAACAAGAGAAGGAAATCCAGAGGGTTAAATACACATCCAACATCCCCTATCCAGAGGCCACGAAGCTTCTTCAAGCTAGATCACTCCCCGGCCCATCCTTCTCAACTGTAATGAAAAGCAGCCAAAAAGCAACGTAAGACGCCCAAACTCAAACGAACCCACCTGAATCCCATTCCGACTCGAACATTCCGCACTACAAACCCCAGAAAAACTCAACATCGACGCAAACAACACTCAACAATACTCCACCACCAAGATCACCAAATAGCAAGGAAAAGTCACAAACAAATAGACAGCATAAAGCTGCACAATAGGTTTGCAGACTTAGAGGACATGGATGCAGAAGAATCTGCTCCATGTCCTCAAGGTAGCTCCAGACCTAACAACAAAACATTCACCCCCGTACTTCCTTCAGAGAAAAAACCAGATTGCCTATGCGAAAGGTCTCACCTAGCTCCAGAATACTCAATATAAACTTATAATGAAGAATACAATCATACAACGGAACTGTAGAGGACTTAAAGCCAACTACCATGATATTCTTCTGCTTCTAAACGAACATGATCCTGCAGTACTATGTCTTCAGGAAACTCTTTGAAAGCTACGGAGAACATCACACTTAAAACCTACTCCCTGTTTAACACCTACTCACAGAATGTTGACAGGGCCTCAGGAGGAGTCTCTGTTTGTGTAAACAACAGAGCCCCTCATAGCTTCATCCATTTAAACACCAATTTGCAAGCCATTGCTGTAAGCGTCACTCTACATCGAGTGATTACATTTTGCTCTATTTACGTACACCATACACTAACCTAGTACCAAACGAACTCGACACTCTTGTTCAACAGCTTCCAGCACCCTTTGTTTTACTCGGGGGTTTTAATGCCCATAACATTTTATGGGGATCAAATCATATAAGTGACAGAGGTCACAAAGTTGAAGACTTTATTTCTAGACACGATATGTGTCTATATAACACCAAAACACCGACATATTTACACCCAGGCACGGGTACATACACATGCATCGATTTGACAATTTGTTCTCCTTCGCTGCTTTTGGACTATGAATGGAAGGTCGCTGATGACCTTCACAGCAGCGATCACTTCCCAATCTCCCTTGTATATCTTAACTCTACAATTGATGAAGTAATTCCACAATGGAATTTAAAGAAAGCCGACTGGGCCAAGTTTGAAACACTCTGTAAAACTAGGCTGAATGAGGATACAGTTTTCAATGTTAACGACCCCATTCAGCATTTTACATCTTTTTTAACCGACATTGCAGAAGAATCTATCCTCAAGTCCTCAACAAACTCAAAAAGAACCCTAAAACCTTGGCTCACTAAGGAATGTAAGGAAGCCATACGACAACGCCTAGAAGCCTTGAAAAAATTTAACAATCATCCGACGCCCGAGAATTTAAGTAAATATCGTATTATCCGGGCCAAAGCTCGCCGCACAATCAAAGAAATTAAACTAGCATCATGGAAGAAATATGTTTCCTCTTTAAACTCTCGTTCCTCAATTAGGAAAGTTTGGGACACAATCCGCAAAATAAACGAAAAGAGAAAATATTTTTCTTTCCGACATCTGAAACTGAACAATAACAATTTTAGCTCAAAACGTGACATAGCAAATGTTCTTGCTGATACAGTCTCTAAAAATTCCTCATCATCTAATTATTCCGAAGCCTTCCAAAAATTGAAAACTCAGAAAGAAAAGTCACGTTTAAAATTCACATCCAACAACTCGGAAAGTTACAACCAATTGTTTTCACTATCAGAACTTACCGAGGCTTTAGACAAGGCCCATGATACTTCCGTCGGGCCTGACGAAATACATTACCAGTTTTTAAAACACTTCCAGAATCATCTTTAACATCTCTTTTGAAACTCTTCAATGATTTATAGATTACCGCTAATCTACCTAAGATATGGAAAGAAGCAACAGTAATACCAGTTCCCAAACCCGGTAAAGATAGCGAAGATCCTACCAAATATCGACCTATTGCACTCACAAACTGCGTGTGCAAAACAATGGAACGAATGATCAATTCTCGGCTTGTATGGTACCTAGAAACTAACAATTTAATATCTCCTTTCCAATGTGGCTTTCGTTATGGACGGAGCACCAACGATCGTCTGGTTAGACTAGAAACATTCATTCGCGATGCATTTATCAAGAAAGAACATATAGTAGCGGTTTTCTTTGATTTAGAAAAGGCCTATGACACAGCATGGAAGTACGGGATACTAATAGACCTGCACGATCTAGGTATAAAAGGCCGTCTGCCCTCTTTCATATCCAACTTCCTCTCAGACAGAGAATTAAAGGTACGAGTGGGCTCTACTCTATCAGATTTGCACGAGCAAGAGACGGGTGTGCCCCAGGGCAGTATTTTATCTGTGACACTTTTCAATATCAAAATTAATAACATCACCAAGTGTTTGACTCCTGGTGTGGATTGCTCACTATATGTTGATGATTTTCTCATATGTTATCGGTCAAAGCACATGCATACAATTGAAAGACAACTGCAGCAGAATATCAACAAGATTCAAAATTGGGCTAGTACGAATGGCTTCAAATTTTCGAAATTAAAAACGGTATGTATGCATTTCTGTCAATTACGACGACACCACGATGAACCTAAACTCACGCTGGACGGAACACCTATTCCAGTTGTTGAGGAAACAAAATTTTTGAGTATTATCTTTGACAGAAAACTGACTTTTATTCCACACCTAAAAAACTTGAAAGCCAAATGCTTAAAAGCTCTTGACCTAATTAAAGTAGTAGCGCACACTGACTGGGGTGCTGATAAAAAAAAGTCATCCTGAATTTATATAGAACGTTTATTCGCTCCAAACTAGACTATGGTTGCGTTGTGTATGGTTCAGCCCGAAAGTCATATCTTAAAATGCTTGATCCAATTCATCATCAGGGAATAAGACTGGCTCTGGGAGCATTTAATACATCCCCGTGTGAAAGCCTTCTACCTGAGTGAACGAACCACCGTTATCGCATCGTAGAGAAATGCTTTCCGCACAGTATGCTCTCAAATTAAAATCAAACCCTCTGAATCCTGCTTTTTCGGCTGTTTTTCAACCCAAATACAAAACTTTATACGAAAATCAACCAAACGCCATACCTTCCTTTGGCATTAGAATATCCTCCAGCCTTGACACTACAAATATAGATCTTTCTAAAATTCAGAAAACGTCTATCTCCGAAACACCACCCTGGCTAATTAAACAACCAAAAGTACGTTCTACGCTACACGATGGTAAAAAAATCGAAACAAACCCTTCTGTCTTCCACAACTCTTACCATGAACTCCTCACCGAATTTAAAAACTACACCAGAATTTACACTGATGGATCAAAGGATGATGAAAAGGCTACTGCAGCCTTCGTTTCTGGAAATCACACAACGCAAGTTCGCTTACCAAATGGAGCATCAATTTTTACAGCCGAAATCAGAGCAATAGACCTTGCTCTGCAACATATAGAAAAGAAACCTATTTTAAACAGTATCATCTTCTCCGACTCGCTATCAGTACTCCAGTCACTACACAATAGAAAACTGGAGAACCCATTATTGAAAAACATACTCGTCATAAATACCGAGCTGAGTGTCTCCCACAATATAATATACTGTTGGTTACCTAGCCACATTGGTATTAAAGGTAACGAAAAAGCAGATCGCGCTGCTAAAATGGCCCTTACTCAAGAACCATCTGATTTTAAAATACCGTATACTGATTTTAAACCTTGTATCAGAAAGTTCTTTCGTCGGAAGTGGCAGGCATCATGGAATGATGCATTGAATAACAAACTGCATGCAATCAAGCCAACTCTAGGAGAATGGACTCCTTCCTACAGAACCATTCGTAGGGATGAGATACTCATTGCAAGAATCCGAATTGGTCATACTTACATCACCCACTCCCACATACGAAAAGGTGAAGACCCACCAGAGTGCGTTTCTTGCAATGAACCATTGACTGTCAAACACTTTATGATAGAGTGCTTTGACCTGCAACCTACGCGCGATCGTTATTACCTTGTTCATGACATGAAAGAACTTTTTGATACTATAAACATCACTCGTATTATAGAGTTCCTGAAAGCAGTAAATATTTACTCTTTTATGATATCACCTTGTGCAGTTTTATGCAATATATATACCGTCCCATTTTAATACCTTTTCATCATTTTTCATTAACTTAGAATAATTACATCCCCCGTTGATCGGGAAGCTTTATTTTTCACCGTTACCGTCTTACCGTTTTAATTTCAACTATGTTTTTTATATCGCTGGTCGATATGAGATTTTTTATAATTTTTAAAAGATTATACAAATAACATTTTGTTTGGCGCTAAATAGCCTTACAGTGCTGATGCGCCGTTAAAAATAATCAATCAATCAAACAATCAATTTTTACTTTATAAGTAATAATTGACCTCGCAACCATTTGTTAAAGCAACCTGAATTGAAAGCAATAAGGTTAATTGTTTCTTTCACTATATTTAGCACAACGTACTCTTGGGATAATACAGGAATTTTTCATTCAGTATTACACCTTGGTACAAATTAATTTGGATCTAGTTTTGTCTTCGCATAAAGGTGTTTGAAGGCTAGTTATTTCACACAATCGTTACTTAATACATGTTGTTCAAATTGTGGACGGTGTCAAATCATCACTATATCACGCATTTGAAAAATGTGTTCATTCTTTATTTGTAGCTTCTTCTTGCAATCTTTTCTTTTTTGTTACTCTTTAAATTTCAGAATAAGCCATAGATTTTGGATTTCTAAAAAATCAACAGCCCTGCAATAAAAGGAAAGCTTTTAAGGGACGTTATGCAATCCATAGGCTCTCAGTAAGACATGAAGTGAACACTTAAGATATTGTAAAAAAAAATCATTAAACGGACAAAGTAACATAATATTATTGTGACGTTCTAGAATGGTGTAGTTTTGAGGAATATGGAAAACTGGTATGATACGGAAAAGTCCATATCATATTTGGTTATAAATATATGGGACTCGTACACTTATTTGGAAAATAGTAAAGGAAGAATACCCATTATACGCAAAGTGTCCACAAACATGGAGTATTGTGTACAATACATTAGGCATATTTGAACTGTTATTAATATGATCCATTCGTATTGATAGATGCCGCTGATATTTGGCTACAATATTCATAAGCAATTGAAAACGTAAATGTTAAGAGTTTTACTGGATATGGAATCTTCCAAGAAAACACGCATACTCCCTGCTGCCACTAGGAGAATACTGACCAAGTACGTCTGTATTTTACCTATTACTGTAAATTAATACTGGATTATGCTGGATGGTAATTTATATCCATGACAATGCAATGAACACTGAAAATAACTCGATGAACCAGGTAAGTCAAAATGTGTTACAAATTTTAATAGCATACACTTCCCTTATGGTTTGGGTTATAAAAGGTACGTATAGCCTGTAGGTGATGACAAAGTTGTCCTATTTTACCTATTACTGTAAATGTAGTATTTACCATCTGAAAATATCATAAAGACAATTTAATTCAGAAATGGAATTCAGCCGTAATCAAATGACATAAAACATCCCACTACAGTTGCATTACACGAAGCCATTGAGTAACCAACGCATCTCTTAATGGCTTTCGAGTGGCGTATATACTGAGCATTGTGTGCGTGTGAGTGTGAGACAGAAGGCAAATATCATGTTTCACAATGCCCATTTTATTCAGATCGTGAAAACAGATTCCCCACAGGGATTTTCTCAAACGAATTCAGGCGCAATATCTCATCTTGCAGCATATGTCATTTCAGCATCCCAGAGAAGAGCTTCAATGGAAATAGCATTCACTAATAAGTACTTTTCACACCATATTTCTTTCAACCGTATGTGATATATATTTAATATTTTTCCAATGTCGTCTTGAAAAGTATTTCTACTATGGATTCTTCACTTTTTCGCTTTTTTCATTTCACTGTTACAATTGTAATTGTTGAACCATTGTTATGCAAGTGTCGGGTTATGCTCCACATTTCCAAAAATCCCATGTCATTGACATTGCAATAGATACAATCTGCAGCAGTAGGTATATAATCGAAATATTAGCAGCCGTTCTCATTGATAACTTATTTTAACTTCTAGTGAATGGATAGCAAAATGACCATTATTTTTCTTTGGTTTGAAACGATTGCAATACCTCAATCACAATGCATGTCAAAAATGATGTATACGAGACAAAACTATAAGAGTGTTCACCTGCAGCAGAAGGAGCTTTTCATTATTTTCTTTTGGTTATATTGTTAGCCCAAAGTTGATGATATTACGTGTCCAAATAAGGCAGAAAAGAATGAGGCGACAGGTTGTATTTCAAAACCTAGTTAATATTTTTTCCCATTATTACTGATTTAGTACGGAACTTAATATTATATAGCAAACAAAATGTCATCCAAAGCAGTTTATGAAGGCCAAGAGATAGTACAGATAGCTCTGTGGGTTTCATTTCTATGAAAATATGAAAATATTAGTTTTGGTGTATATTGAACTAGTTTTTAGCTGCAGTGTTTAGTTATGTTATTTCTGTATGCCAGAACTTAATTTTCTATTTGAGTATCACCATATTCGTAGTGAGGTTAATTTGTGCAACTCACTGTGTTAGTTGGGCTGCAATTCCCCTCATTGGAGAAAAAATAATTTCTCGTCTAGAAAAATAGTTATATTTTATGCTTACAAAGTCTATTCGGATGAATTTATAATGGACTGTTTACATCCTTCTTAGTATTCTTACCCAATGAAATCAATCCGTCGAAATGGATAATTATTATTCAAGCAACACCCCCTTTTTGTGCATTCCCACTTATGTTTCATATAAATATGGACAGCCCTCTTAAACCTTTCCACATCCAGCTATATGCTAGAACAATCCTTAACTGAGAATGTTTTGTTCAGTGTTCTTTACTATGACAATGGTTCGCTTATTCTTCGCTTTCCTGACGTTCTCTAAATTGTTTACAAGAGGACATCCTCAAATTAATTGTGGAAACGTCACTTCATCTACATGCCAAAATGTCTCTTTTGGAAAACCAATTGACTGCCAGGACATTTACCAAATGGGTTTTACAAAGACTGGAGGCTACATTATTTATCCCAAAGGACATCCTAATGGTATCTACGTTCGATGTGACATGCGTACAGCCGGTGGAAGATGGACTGTCATTCAGCGAAGAATCAGCGGAGATGTTGATTTCTTTCGTGAGTGGATTGATTATAAAGAGGGTTTTGGTGATCCAAATGGAAACATGTGGCTCGGAAATGACAATATACATGACCTCACGGCTCAGGCCGATTATCAGCTGCATATAAACGTGGCTGTTTCAAATACAAATACCAGCTTTGCCATGTATGATACTTTCTCGGTTGGAGACGAAAGTAGTGGATATCGTCTCATCGTAAAAGGCTACAGTGGAACAGCAGGCGACTCTTTCTCTTATCATGCTGATATGAAATTCACCACCAAGGATTGGGACAAGGACAAAGACAATTCGTCAAATTGTGCCAGTAAATACAAAGGCGGTTGGTGGTACAATACTTGCCATACTTCAAACTTAAATGGAATCTACGGATCCACCAATTTTGCTGAAGGAATAAATTGGTTTGCATATGCCGGATATCATACATCCATGTTACATGCAGACATGAAAATAAGGAGAAAACTTTTACAGTAAGAATGATACAAAATTATAAAGATGTCGCGGGAATAAAAAATATTTGTACAAATAGGGTACTGCAAACTGATGTAGATCCATATTGATTCGTGTTAATTGCGACTTTCGCAATACACCGCTTTAGTTATTTCAATATTCCTTCTTCATAAAGGGACACAGTTATGATCAATTTATAGAACCTTTTAATTTTGCTGTCAGTATTTGGTTTGAAACGGATGCAGTTTTAATTTGTTTGTCTGAATGGAGATAGTTTAAAATTAATATGTATATTTTATTGAAAGTATGATACTACATTTTTATTTTGTTTGTTTTGTTTTCTTATTATTATTCCCAAATTTTACTTTCACTATTTTGATGTTAATTGCAATAAACAGAACATGCGTTACATATACGATTGCAAATAACATCCTAGTTCCCTCCCCTCCCATACCGACCTAACGGATTGATCAAATGTTATAGAAACGTATTGCATATTTATATATCCATATCAATTATTATCGAAAGTTGAAACTCTTTTTGAATGGCAACGAAATTCCCTGTTCTATTAATGGAGTTACACATGCATGTAAACGTACAATCGTGAGTCCACGATCGGAATAAGAATAATATCTGCATATATACATATATTTCAACAAGCACCTTCCTTAGCATCTCAGTTAACAATATTGTTATGTATTGCAAAATGTGGCAAAATATTACATTTTAAGAAATGAGAAAAGATAATATTCATCCATATGTTCTGTGCTGCATAAGTATGGGCGTAAAACATAGTTTCGTACAAGCAATGAAACATGAGCAGCTTAGGTTCTTTTGTTGGGGAATGGTTGCTGTGTTTAGACTCCTGAGAGTTTTTAAAGGAAAATTAAGAGGACTTAGGAGACAATTGTTTTCCTGGAGTCGAACCTTTCGGTTGATGTCCTTGATTTATTCAGATCCCGTAACCGTAATTGTGACGTAACAGAAAGTTACTATATTAGGTAAAATCAGACCCATGTGACTCTTTGGCATACTCGAGTGCATTGCTAACTAGGATTATCCACGAAGAATATGTAATACAATGTACATAAAATTCCATTTTCATCATTTATAAAAGAAGACAAATAACATAAAAAGGTACACAAAATCTGAAAATATCAAATCCAGAAATAATGTTAAGTACCGGAAAATTTACAACGATACTAAAATGCAGTCCAGTATACAACGCTGATCACCTTTCTCAGTTAATCAGGAAGTTCAAAGTTATTAGTTTCACACAAGAAAAAAATAAGTTATTATACCTTGCGCAGATTCCGTATTTAAATCTCCGAAATTTCTAAAGTGTCATGAACTTCAATATCATTGGGTTGGCGCTTTAACAGTTGCGATATAATAATAATAATAATAATAATAATAATAATAATAATAATAATGAGGACTTTGTATAGCGCCTAATCTTTAGAAGCTCGAAGCGCTTTACAACTTTAGACAACACCTATAAGATAAAAACATATAATAATATTATTACAAAAACAAACAACATGAAATTAGAACAAAATTAAAAAATAAAAGACATACTGAGAATATTACAGGTAGGAAACATTATTAGGTCTTTAAGTTTGTTCTTGCAGTCGAAATAAGTGAGCTTTGAGAGCCCTATTGAATGTGATCACTGTGTCTTTGTGTCTAAGTTAAGTTGGCAATTCATTCCACGTTGCTGGGCCCTGGTATGCAAAAGAACGCTGTCAATATGATAGTCAGAAGAGGAGCTTAAATATCTTGCTGGTGTGTACACATGGGTGAGGTCAGATAGGTATGTTGGACTAGAGTCCGACAGTGAAACGTAGCACAGAGAACAAATTTTGTGTTTGATTCTGGATCCAATGGATAGCCAGTGTAGGGTACACAACAGCGGGGAGGTGTGCTCTGGTCGTGATACTCTTAGTATGATCGGAAGAGCTGTGTTTTAAACTTTTTGACGTTTCTGGAGTAGATATTCAAATGAACCAGACAGGACTGACTTACAAAAGTCCAGTCTTGGAAGTACTAATGAGCACACAAGTGTTTTAGTGGCATCACCTGAAAGATATTTGCGAATTGAGATGATGCGACTCAGCTCAAGACATGCAGCCTTGCATATGTTCATGACATGTTGGTACAATGTGAGGGTACTGTCCAGAGTGACACCTAGGTTTCGTACTGATTGTGTGAATTTAATGTTGGCGTTGCTGTTATTTATTGTTCGAGGTAAAAGATGTGAATGAGAAAGTCTTTGTGTTGTGATCAGAATGGCCTCAGTTTTATCCTCATTCATCTGCAGCTTGTTACATGTCATCCATGATTTCACATCAGAAATGCACATCTCAACACCTTGGATGGTAGCATCAACGTCAGTTGGGTGGCTAGATTTGTGTATTTGGGTGTCATCAGCGTACAATTGGTGAGACACTGGATGATGATCTATGACACTTGACAGCGACTGAGTGTACAGAATGAAGATAACAGGTCCAAGAACAGACACCTGTGGAACACGACAACATAGATCAACTGGAGTGGGTTGTATTCCATTTGCAGATACAATTTGTGTCCTGTTGACCAAGTAGGACTTGAAACACATTAAGGCTGTATTATGAATGCCAAATACATGCTGGAAACGGTGAAGTAATATATCACGGTTTATTGTGTCAAATGCTGCTGACAAATCAAGGAGGGTGAGGACTGTAAACTAACCGCTCTCCGACGCAGAGAGAATGTCATTAACTATTTTTACAAGAGTAGTTTCAGTATTGTGGACAGGGCGACTCACGGGGTTGTTTAAAATGAAGATCGGGTATCTTCGAGATTACGGATCATTATAATTTGTCTGAAAGGAACATTGAGCCCGCCAAAGAAATGCTGCATTTTAGTTTGAAGGTCTTGAAAGACACTTAAAAGCATTAATACTTTAGCTCCCTGCAGGACCCCGTCTGTAAATCCCTCAACGTTTAAAGATCGTCTGCTAAATTTTATCCACATCAAAATTCTTCATTGTGTACAAAATTGAAGCAGGTATCATTTGAATGGAGAAAGAGTATCATCTCTTTTAGACATATTTCATATGCTTTGTACTTACATGAACAGCCTCGAAAAACAATATTCTGTCTATTACTTACTCGAACGTGGTAATATATTGCTTGTTAAATATATGCAGCAGTGCCCATGCGATTGTTTGACAATCAAACTAAGTTAGGAGATTAGAAACTTTTAAAATCCCACAAGACAATCTTTTTCTTTGATCTAATGGTCCTGAGGTTATTACAAAAAATAATTTAGCTCGAAGACTTGGTAGCCGTTGATTTGATTGCTACTGAGTTAGTGTTGTCTTTATATCTGACACATTCCTATTACAGGAACTAATTACGAACTTAAAGCTACTTTTTCTAATGATTGATTTCAAAATTATTATTGAATATCCGACTTCGCTTCTTGTTTGAACTTTGATCAAAAACTCGTTAGAAAGCAAAAATACTCCCGAATGCCTATCCCTACATAAATGTCGTGAAAAAATAGAGTCTGTACATCAAACAGTGGGTATAGTCAGAAATTACAAGAGCATGGTTGTGTAGCACAGTTATTCAGAATTTACTATCAGCGCATGTGAAATTTTGGAAACCTTCTTCGTTGTGGTCTAATAGTTCAGTGGCACGTTCAGTTTAGCGCCTTGTTCAGTGAAAAATATCACAGGTCAAAGGGACATACGATTATTTTTGTGTGGATGGGTTGAGTGTGTCAAAATAACAGAAAAAGCTAAGGCCATCTCGGGCAAGACGATTTTAAGTCAATCCGACAAGTTAAGCTTGAGCCAATAAGAAATAAAAAGAAGTTTTGTAAAAACTTGTACATGACACCAGTCACGACGCTGAAAGTACAAGTGCTCATACTCATAGTTAGTGTTTCTCGATGTATCTTAAATATGCTTTCTGGCTGAAGTACAAATAATGTGAAAGAAAATAATAATATAAATTTTGTTTCACTCACGTAAATTATCAAACATTTCTCATTCTTACCACTTTTAGTCAGTACCTTTTAATATTCTCTCTTTCTGTCTGTATGTATGTCTCTCTCCCTCTCTCTAGGCTATGTTCCTTCTGTCTGTCTTTCTTCCGTCTTGTTTGCTTGATTTCTTTCTGGCTGTATGTCCCTTGTTTTGCCCTATCTCTAAGGACCCGATGACATTAGTTTGTTAATTTGGATGGGATCTGTGTTCATGAGGTGAGATTACTGTAATATTTAGATGTGTATGTCAAATGCATAGTAAAATAGATCTTTATGGATCATAATTTGTTAAGATAAAAATCTCCCCGTTTTGATGGTAAAAGTCATATGTACCCGTTTTGTATGTTTTACAAGACAGAGAGAGAGAGAGAGAGTGTGTGTGTGTGTGTGTGTGTGTGTGTGTGTGTGTGTGTGTGTGTGTGTGTGTGTGTGTGTGTGTGTGTGACTCTTCTTGAAAACAGATTCACATCAATGACTTTCTTGGAAAGAAATACCCTTGTTGTATCCACGTTTATGCGGTAAAAATTCACACAGTTTTGCTGTCGGCTTGCACACTTTGCTTCAGAAATATTCACCGAAGATGGCATCAAGAAGAGCTAACAGGATTGAATTCATTTATGTAAACATAGACAAATATACATGAAATAGTTTATTTTTAACAGAGAGCGCAATATCGATATACATGTAAGTTAATGGCTAGTCCAACGTTCAGAACACATTTCGCCAAATTAGAACGGATATTATACACTGTTTAAGATATTCTAGTCGTTCATCTATTATTGTATATTTAACTTATATTTAATTCTGAGCCATTCAAATTTGGAGAAGAAATACATAGGAAAAAATCAACATTGATTTTAATTCATTCGAATGTGGCTAGAAGCATAATAACGAATAGTCTATATGGTAACAAAATATAATAACATCCTCTCCTCCAATCATCCACGTTAAAGTTAAATCCAACAAGACAAGCTTGAGCAAATAGGAAATGAAAATAAGATTTGTAAGATCTTGTACATGACACCAGCTAAGATGCTGAAAATACAATTGTTCATACTCTTATTCAGTGTTTATTGATGTATCTTAAATGTGCATGCTAGCTGAAGTACAAATAATGTGAAACAAAACAATAATATAAATTTCGTTTTACTCAAAGGTAAATCATTGAACACTTCTCAATCTTTCCTGGTTTAGTCAGTACCTTTTTATATTCTCTCTCTCTCTCTCTCTCTCTCTCTCTCTCTCGATCTATCGACATTGTCCTCTCTCTGCCTTTCTTCCTTCATGTTTGCTTGATTACTTTCTGGCTTTAAGTTCCTTGTTTTGCCCTATCTCTAAGGGCCCGATGACAACAGTCATTAGTGTCTTAATAGCGATGGGAACTGTGTTTATGAGGTGAGATTACTGCAATATTTAGATGCATATATCAAATGCGTAGCAAAATTAATCTGTTTCCCCCATTATTTGTTAAAATAAAAACGTCCCCGTTTTCATGGTCACAATCATATATCCCCATTTTGTAGGTTTCACAAGAACGTGTATGTGTGTGTGTGTGTGTTTGGCAGAAGAGTCAGGTAGAATACGCTTGTCATCTTTCACAATGCCCATCTTATTCAGATCTTGAAAACAGATTCACACCGATGACTTTCATGGTAAGACATATTCTTATTAGGAAACCTTGTATTCTTTAACAACGTTTAATAATCTACTTGTAATATCTCCACTTGTATCATACGTCTTGTTCGCATCCTTTAGAACATTTTAAATGGACGCATAATTCTCTAATTATTCTTGTCATTAACAACATATTTCTTTCCTCTATATGTGATATGACAGCAGTTCAATGTTATTTCCATATCATCTTGCCAGGTATTTCTGACACTGGTTCTTCACGCGTTTGCTTTTTTCATTTCACTGTTACAATTCGATTGCTTTAACATTATTATGCAATTGGTGAAATACATGCTTATGTTCTTCATTTCCAAACAACTCTAATCATGATAATTCAAATAGTTAGTATCTGCAGCAGTAGGTAGATAAGGAAAACATTAGCAGCAGTTATCTTTGTCATGGACAATTTGTTTCATATTCTAGTGAATGGATGACAAAATGACCAAATTATCCTCTTAAAGATTACAATGCCTCAGTTACAATAGATGACAAGAATGTTGTACAGGAGATAAAATCTATGAAAGATTTCACCACCAGCAAATATAGATGTTATCTATGTACTTTTAGTTTTGATTATATTACTACCCCAACATTGTTGAAATTACATGTCCAAATAACGTAGAAAAGAACGAGGCGACATATTATATGTCCAACCCTAGTCAAAATCCTCCTTTTCCTTTATTTATTATATAAAACTAACACGGTGCTGCTTGTGAAATCCTCAGTGTTTCTGCAAGTTCAATATTTAGCTGGAAATGTAATGTATTTAAATACTAGTGATTTGATATGCGACTTAATATTATACCGCTAAGAGAATTTTCATACAAAGTATTCTAGGAAGGCCAAGAGATAGTACCAACAAATCTGGAGGTTTCGTTTCTAGAACAATATAAAATTATTAATTACAGTGTATATAATTTATCGACTTTTCACCTAGAGTGTTTCGTTGTCTCATAACCAATGGCATAATGACAAGGCCGATTCAGATGAATTTGTAATGAATTGTTCATTCGGTCTTAGCATCGCGTCGACATGGATAATTAGTATTTAAATCCCACCCCTTTTTGTTTATTGCCACTTATGCATCTTAAAAACATGGACACACCTGTTAAACATTTCCATATCCAGCTATACACTAGAACAGTTTCTTAATGATAATGTTTTGTTCAATGGTCTTTACGTATTCTTCATTTCCTTTATCCTTAATTTTATTTTTTCAGCAGATTAAATAACTTGAAAATAAAGTTATTTTTATTTTGAAATGCGAAATGGTTACTTATTGATTCTTCTCAAGTAATTGCTCAGGACGCTGCATGCTGCATTTCAGAGGAAGAAACGTTAATACTTCTAGTATTTATATCACACGCTGACTGAAGATGTCATCTTTCTATGTCACGTTCAAATGGTTAAAACAGAGTTCTCTTCCATATAGTGTGCATATGTTTCATTTACGCTATAAATTTAAGGCACTGAGTTTTGTATAATATCTGTTGAGGATGTAAGTATTGAAAGGTTTAAATTGTCAATATTAAAATTGACTAACATTCTGAACGATCCTGCTTTACTGGTTTAATGACAATCTCTTCCATCTATAGAGTGTAACTTGTATTTATCTCAACATATATTAGCATAAATGTATCCGAACATTGCAGCTAATTAAATTATATATATTGCTTTTCTTAGTGTTATTCACTTACACAATTATATATTAATGGATTCATTACTTCAAATACATTATCAATTACAAGCTTACATTTAAAACATTCAGTTAATATGACCTAGACATGATACTCATGGCTACGTTCATTTTCTGTCTTTGATTCAATTTTGAATATTTCTTTTTCCTTTCTGTCGGTATTAATTTCATCAAGACTAACACTTAATGCATGTCTTTCTATCCATTTCTGTCTCGAGAGTACCTGTATCTAGTGTACACCTTTGTTCCAAATCATTTAAATGCTTCCTCGTTTGTTTTATTATGTTGTCTGTTTATTTAAAAACCACAAAGCACCACACTGATATTAAGAGGACACTTTCCGATCTTCATAATTGTTTTGCATATGCCGCTTGCGATATTTTGTAGAATTCTTTGAACGAAATCTATTATGTCGTAATGATTTGTATCAGTCCAATCTAAAACGAATAGACAGAGTTCATGTTACTTTCATAGATCTTATCATCAACTCGTCTACCTCCAAGTTTCTCTATATTTTCGTTTCCTTTTTATCCGGCGCGAAAACTGTGCTGCTGTTACCTTTTGATATTGTTTTTTCCAGGCAAGTAATTTTTATGTTGAAATCATTCATCTTTTTATATCTCTTGATTGTTCAAGTTCAAATTAAAAGTGTCAGAATTATCCTGATATTTTTGAATTATTTTATTTGGATTATTTTATATAGCTCTGTTTATCCTTGAATCGTTGGGTTGTATTTACTAAGCAAGGTGAAGCACATCATCTGCTCTTCGTCTTGTCGATTGTATGACCTGAATAGTATTCAATAAAGTAATGAATTTCTATTTTGACACGTTTTCAGCTTCTAAAATTGTTCTGCTCTTCTAAATCACTTTCTACATTTCTACGTTGTAAGTAAGTTCGTCAAATAGTGAGGAAAAAGACGATCTTATTTTGTTTTTATTTCTCACTTGGAAAAGTGGTTCTGTTCTACGATATCAGACATGGTGGCGGTTTCGGTTTATTTTTCACAGAGTATTAAGGATGGTAGACCAGCATTGTTTTTGAGGGGTGTGGGTAGGATGTGGCTGGGGTGGGGTATTTATCACAGAGTACAGAAGTCGTTTCGTGATTTTTTATTTGCATGCAGTTGCAATGAAAGTGACCAAAAAATATTTTACGGAGCTTGGACTCGTAATTATCGTGTCGTTATAGTAGTAAAGAAAGTGGTTATATCCTTATGTAAGTGGAATAGTCTTGTCTTGATGTTGTTCTTGTTGTTGTTTGTTTATTTTTCACATACTAGTACGATAAATTAGGTGTGCCAGTCCATACCATTTCAATATAGCTAAATGCCACGTTCTCTTATATTTTCCTCTACTTTTACCAAGTTTTTCTCCAACATGCGGTAAAGTGATTAAAAGCAGTGCTGCTTTCAGACCACACTATTCTGAAACAAAAACCTGTCCAAAATAAATAATACTGGTGCGTTTTTATTTTGGTTATTAAAATGTTTGATTTTTTTAAACAAATGACTCATTTGGGTAATGTGTTTCACTACTAAATAAATATAAAAATAAACGGCCTGTGTTTTCATATCGTACGATATGGTATCATTTATTATTCTGATACTTATTGTTGCTACATGTTTATTAAAGCACGGTGACCTATGCTACCTCTCAGAAAATTGCTTCGAAATCGGTTTTAAAATCTAGATGGAGGAATAACCTAAAAGTGTGTAATCGTTTCCTCTAGAATAAACTGCAATTCAATCCTATGTAAACCCATATACTATAATGATGCCAGCAGTGACGAAACTAGTTATATTTGCCTCATCATTATTACAGTGATTTACGTTTGATAATTATACTTCTTTCAACATGAATATCTCCTATCTGTAACTTATTTGACTTTCTGACATGAAATTGCCATGACAATAACATCTGAAACGATCAATCCACATGAAATAGATGTAGGCCAACATTTTATTGTCAATAACGAAACACGAACATGCCGAGGTGGCCTTAGTGTTTACTCTTATTCTGAAACACTCACCACATCCAGAAAAAATTAAAGGCATGTCCCTTGCACTTGTGATCTTCTTCACTAAATGAGCGATCACAACCAACGAGGCTTAGTCTTTACATTTTCTGCATATGCAGATGACAAAGTCTGAATAACAACAAAATAATTTTTGATATGATGTGTGCAAAAGGCAACATAGTCAACATAATCCATAATTGATATAAAATGGTCTTTTTGCATCAATGAATCAATACATAAATAAAACTGTGCAAGTAAATCATCGGAGACAGACACACAGACAGACAAAATACTCGACGTCAAGAGAAGGTAATCTTATTGGGAATGATAAATTCAATTATTGATATAGGTATTTTAAAGTTGTTAAATTTTCATTTTTGGGTAATTCTAGTAATTTGTAAATGCTTGGTTTCTAACAACAATAAGGACCAACATACGATGGTCTATGTGAGAGGTATAGAGGAAAGATTACGAAAAAACTATATCATATTCGCTCTCATTATTTACGCACAGCTCAAGCATTTGTGTATGTTATTATTCTCCTAATTGTCTACCAGTCTCAATATTTAAAGACTTGATGAAACGCTCAAGTTACTTAAATATTTTCTGTGACTAGCACTAACAATTATGCCACGATACGAAGTGGTATTGAACATATCTTTTAATGTTTCTACCTTGAGAAAGATTTTTTCGAAGCAGTTGCTCAACGAAAGTCAGAACGAAATATGACATTTAGTCTCTGGTTACAAAGTACGATAATAGCAGACTTATAAAAAATACTGAAGACAATAATATAATAGTCCTTACAATGAAAATTCAGTTTTTCTAATTCGTTCTTTCAAATCTGTATGCATTAATTGTTACATTTTTTAGTCTGGAACTATTTGGGTATAGCAGTTTGATTCAATGATTCAATGCTTAATTATACGTACCTGTCGGCTTAAAAATAGTGCTTGTCGGTCCAACTCTCCATTGTCAAATATATTGTTCGTAGAAAATTTAACATCTACTATTAACATGCATTATTTTATATGTATCCGTCCTCTACTGCTTTCAAAATCCCGAAATGTCACAGCCACGAGACACATTGACTGTATGCCATATGCTCGATGTACTGATTGTATTTCAATAAAAATATATGTGTGATAAATATTCGGGGTCATGAAGCAATTTCGCTTTCAAAATAAGGCAAATATCTAAATGTTTCCACATCAAGCTGAATGAAGAAATGAAGTTTGAGTGACATTGATCATTCTTGGCTTGTTCTAAAATAACACTGGGTTTTTCACTGTAAAGTTCAGTTCACCCCCTTGTTCATTGACCAATATCACAAGTATAATGGACCTATCATTATTTTTCCTTGATGGGATGAGTGTGTCCGAATAATAGATTAAGCTAAGGCCATCTGGTGCAAGGAAAGTTTAAGTCAGGGTAGGTAATATTATTAAAGGAGTTTGCCCTGGGACGTGTGTGAATCACTATGTCAGCAATGGAGTTATTAGACAATGGTTATTATGAGGCCCTAGAGAATATTCCTTTATGTAAAACATATTCTGAGGCGAGTGAGTCAATTGGATATGAATCTTGTTTATTCTTTTCATATTTAAATTACTGCAATTTCCAAGTTAGGTCCAGAAACTAGTGAAAAACAGGTCCGTTTTTGGGCTCAATGAATTGATGCCTGCTCTAGGAGACTTGGAAAGAATGCTGTTGATTTTTTAACAGGCGCTTGCACTGGGCCCGTGACTGAATAAAAACGATATTTTGTTTTATCTTTGTTGTAGGATAGAATTGAAATACATTTAGACATAACTATTTGCACTGTTTTATCTTCAAACATTCACTGTTTATCATCTATTTACTTCAAAGAGAACACAGAACATCGGCTCCCGGCGTAAGATCCAACGAAAGATCCTGATCTACGTCGCTCAAAATTACATCACAGTTTACGTAAAAATGTTTATCTAGAACGTGAAACGCCAGTACGTTTCATTCCATGTAAAGATATACATGTACCCAAAGATCACAAATATATAAGTAAAGCTTTCGACAGCTCTGTGGTGGTGGTGGTGGTGGTGATGGTGGTGGTGGTGGTGTGTGTGTGCGTGTGTATGTGTCATTATAAATGATAAAACGTGGGTCTCCACAAGTAGCTTCATAATGAATACATTCTTGTTGAAAGACGTTTAAATATGGACAGTAAATCAAGATGAGAAAGACGAAAGTGATACCTATTGATTTATTTCACATATCCTGATTTTTTAAATAGTGTGATGACATATTTGGCATTATAACACCTCTTGAAAAAGAAAGAAACTACATAGGTCACCATTCTTGAAATGAACATAGAGCAAGCACAATTAGTAGAATGGTAAATGAAAGCATATCAAACGAAATACAAAACACAAGTCGGTATTTGTTTTAAATTCTGCTGTACATCATTCAATTGATTAGTTTGATTTTGGAAAAGAAAATATTTTAGTAACAAAAATACAAATAATACCAATTTAATTTCTTATTGACAGCTTTTTGTGTAATGACGTCGTTGTAGTCTGAAGGAAACAATGTTTATTCTTAATCGCTTTAGGGCATGTTAGAGAAAGACTTAGTAAAGATCGAGGAATGTATAGAAGGAAGAGGCCTTTTTTAAATTTAAGTAGTAAGAACTGACATAGACAAGTTTATCGAACTACTGATTGAAAACGAAATAAACTTCAACAAGAACAACAACAAGTCCACACTATCACGCTTCCATTACGTTTTAGCCACTTTTCTTACTAACACAAAGAAAAGATAAACACTGACTCATCTTCAATTCAAACAGATAACATGTGGCCACTATCATTTGCTGTTGAATACGTATAAGAATATTACGAGTCCACGTTCAAAACAGTATATCCGTACCTCAACCACAAGTCAGAAGCCACACCAAAAAGAAAATGCTGGTCTACTTTCTTTAAAACTTTGTGAAAAACAAAGAATAATACCACCATGGAGGAGGACATATCACTTAAACACTTTCCGTATATTTCAGTGCAAAATAATCAAAATATCACCATGTTAGTGCAACAATTTACTTTCTAATAATTAAATGAGAACAACATGAATGACATCACGACATGATTCGAACAAGTTGACAATGCATTACTAATGTAAGCATTATTGAACAGAATAAGTACAGAGAGACATCTGAATCACAGAGCTGTAGAAACAGATTCACAAGAACAGAAGAAAGATTTTTAGAAGCTTAAGACCTGTTTAACAGAGATTCGGTACTCTATCTATTACTATCTAAGTCATTTAATCGACTTGACATTGAGACAGCTGATTCGCATAATGTTCAATGATACGTATATATCCCATGAAATTCGGATAAACAGAGGAAAATATTATTGGAAAGCGACTAGCAGAAAATAAAATTAAAATGTATATAAAAAATTAAAAATAACAACAAAAGAAAAAAGGTGAAAGAAGATAAATGATTACAATACATTATTTAATGGTCTGGACAAACAGCATCGTAGTAAACACTACACTTTGCAAAGTTTTCAGCAGCAAATTAAAAACGAAAAAATATAGCCATAAACCTGATGAAGCTGAACGAATTAATGGCTAGAGCTATAGAAACAACATTCAGTCTATCCATTCATTTTTAGACTGGGTTCATGTAGTCAAAATGAAAAAGGATGTCACATTCAAACAATTAACAGCACATTAAAAGCCACCAAAGTAAAGCACACATATGATTTGGTTATCTACGTTAATTATCGAATTATCAGTGATATAAGAGAGCGGCACTATTTTTTATGACTTCATCTTTCGATGTAACTTACTTTTGTGACATTTATTACTGTTTCGACATATCCGACCATCAAGCAAGTCTGATTAAGCAAATCGTCACATCAGGTTAACACTTTTGTAGATTAAATAAGCGGAAATAACTTCAAAGAAACGCCATCTGAAATCAACTTTATTTTCTTTTATTAACAACTGCTGTAATTATTCCGGCCTTGTATCTATTGCCACTGACCAGCAAATGGGACCGAGACTCGCATACATCTCCCTTCAAATACATGTATATAGGAGTACTTCCTGTGGGGCGAATACAACACTTGGAATAGGCAGCCATACATTGGAGACATGCCAACCAGAACAGTCTTCTCAGTAACCATTCTATTTGCAGGATGAACTCTAACAGATTTCTTTCTGTTTTCATACCTCATGTGCATCCCATTGATACATCTTTCCACATCTATGTCCATCTCAAATAAAGTTTGCAGGGCGCATCAGAATAGTCTTTGAAACGTTACAGAGCGTTGGATTCCTCACTATTTATGTGATAGTCTAAGCCACAATCCAAAGCTGGAACGTATAGTGTGTTAGAGGTGAATTTGGGTCAAGTCTTGAACATTGAGCCAGTACAGATAATCTAAGTGCTTGTTTACAAGATAAAAATAAAACTATTTATATGCCTGAATATTCTGATAGATCCTTCATTTCAGAGACGTTTTTTTTTCATGCACTCGCTAGGATTCATGTTTGTGTGACACAAAAAATGAGGATATATTTTCAAATTTACTTCTGGAAATTGCATGCATTTGCTGTATATGCAAAGTTTTGAAATACATTTAAGAAATGTATTGGTCACACCATATCTAGATAAACAAAGGTAATATATCTTAATGTTGCTCATCTAATTCGTTTTTCCCAAATCAAAGAAGCAAAGAAAAGAATACACATGGAGCAAATGGGACTTGCTAGATTGATTGACAATCTTCCGAACTATGTAGTGGATGTGGAAGCTAATATCACATATAAGCATGTCCAAATAGAAATGAAACAGGGAGAACCTGACCGCCACTCACTATTTTGATGTGTGGCATGTTGCCATAGATGTGTTCATAGCACATTGTTTACTACACCAACTGATAATGGAAGAACCCTATTACTTTTACAGGGAAGAGACAAACAAAGAGCCCTACATCAAATCAGACAGAAGAATATGTTTTAATATATTTAATTCCATGTGTAAAAAAAAATAATATTTAGTTGATTGCCAGGGAACAAGAATTTTAGGATCTGAGTAACCGAATTTCAAAAAACGTCAATGGGTGTTTCCAACCCTGATTTACAAAAATTTAATAAGTTACTTGAAATTCGTTTAACTTATCAATAACATATCTGTGACAGATAAATATTGTTCTATCGGAGGAGAGCGAGAATACTGGGTTGAATACTGCTGTGTACGTAAATGATGTTGTAGAGTTTGTGATTGAGATATTTAATTCGGAGCAATTTCTCTTCAACCTTGTTTGATTCTGAGCAATATCTCTATTCTACGTTGATGCGATTTACGTATATTCAAAATGTAAACATCTTAGGTATGTATTGTGCCACAAAACCTACACAATATCTGGGGAAAATGCACACTAACATAAAATAATGTTATCACTCTAAGAAACAGAGAAATCAAGCAAAACCAATTTAGTAAATTTCAACAAATAATGTATTTCTCTATAATACACAGGGAATTTTAAATAGAACTTAATGTTGTGAACTAAAATCCAAACAGTTCTAACCTTTCTATCATAAGTCCAATAGTATAGAGTGCTTTGATTGAATTCCAGGTTTTTAATGTGCTTAAGTATCAATAGTGTTTAATGAGCTGATATATCAGCAGTCTTGATGTATCACACTGATAAAATTTAGAATATCTTTGAATGAATTCTCAATAATACAATATAACGATTTAGCCTAAAATGTCAGTGAGCACTTAGTAATTCCAATGAATAATATAAATAAATAATTCCTCTCAAATTATATCTCATACAACTAAATATAATCTTACTAGACTCATGATAAAATACAAAGACCAATTTGTTTCCTTCAGAACTCTAAATAAAAGTATAAGACGCAATAAGATGTTCAGGATGATGATAATTTTCAATGGAAATTTCCATCAAATTCGTAAATATAGTCATGTCTGTTCGTATAAGCTTAAGCAAATAACGAGTCCAAATACAATTTTCAAGGAGAAATTCAGAGTACTGAAATCAAATCTAACTAAACATTTTGTTTACAAATGAATATTATCTAAAAGTAAAATCTACAATACTGGACATGTGCTATCTATATAATGTGTTGCATACAAATGACAGTAGCAATATACAGTCATGGACAAAAATTAAATACACAGTATAGACATACATAATATGAACTCATATCTTACTTGCTAATCACAGTGTACGTGTAAACCCTTTATTTCATGTGATCTTTGTTTCTCGGGTTATAGTGTATCTGTTAAACCATAACAAGTATGATCACTATGAGTAGACTCATATAAAGGAAATGGACCGTCCAGATTGTTAAATATAGTCAGCGACGAAACGTTCCTATTTCAATCGTTCACTCAAGTAGTCAAGTGTTTAGATTTTACCTATGTTTTCCATTTATACTTTATTTCCTTCATGCCTAATTTATTTCTTCAGCATAACGATCAAATAACTTGAATATAAAGTTGTTTTTACTTTAAAATGCGAAAGCTTTACTTATTGATTTTCCTGTAGCAATTGTTACTGAGGCTATATGCTTCAATCAAGAGGAACAAACTTTGATACTGTTTCTAGTATTTATATGACATGCTGACTCAAGACCTTCTCTTTTGTTTTACTCTCAAATGACTAAAACAGAGTTCTCTTCCATAGTTTGTTCATTTGTTTCTTTTAACGCTGTAAATTTAAGGAAACGATCTTTGCCTACTGTCTTTTTAGAGTGGAAGTGTTGAATGATTTCCTCGGTCCAAATCAAACAATCATAGCCAAAATTGTTTAAATTGTAAATTCTCAAATTGACAAATATTGTGAACGATCTTGCTTTATTTTTTTAATTACAAATCTCCTTCATCTATAGGGTATAAGATGTATTCAGCACATCATACAGGAGCATAAATAGATCTATATAATGCATCTAATTAATTTATAAATTTCTTTGTTCAGCTACACAATTATCATTTAACGCATGTTTCAGACGAAATACATTACCTCGTCTACAAATTGCAAATTTACATTTAAATAAATCAGTTAATATAATTTAGCTGGGATACTAATGGCAAAAGATACAATGCAAAAATCGTAGAGCTATTTCAAAATATTCTTATTTTCATTTTACATAACACTCTTGTTTGCTTTTGACAACTAATTTTTCAAATTCATCCGTTTTCATTTACAATGTAATACTTTTTCCGTCTTTGATTCTATTTTGAATATCTTTTTTTCCTTTCTGTCGCCTTTAATTGCATTAAAGCTAGCACTTAATGCATATTGTTAACCACTTGAGTGCACCTGTATCTATTATAAACCTTCTTTCCAAATAATTGAAATGTTTCCTCGTTCGAATCCTAGTGTTGTTTATTTCGTCAATACTATTATCATGCACCACGCTGATATTAAGAAACGAAATCCCGATCATTTGCACGTGGCTTAGACTGCATAGTTTATGTTTTGTACTATTCTTTGAATGCAACATCTTATATCGTTTGGATTTCATCAATCCAGTCTAAAACGAATCCACAGTTTGCATGTCAATTTCATAGATCGTAGCATGAATTCATTCACCTTCATTTCTTTAACTGTTCTATTTTTTCAAAGTCTCTTTTTCTGCTGCCTTGGAATTGTGTTGTTGTTGGCGTTTGCTACAATATTGTTTTTTCCAGGCCAGTAATTTCTATGCTGAAATCATTCATCTCTTTCCATAACTTGATTCTTTTGTTCAAGTTGGGATTAAAAGGGTCAGCATTTTCCGATATTTTGGAATTCCATTTTTATAATTATTTCTTCGACAAGAACATAAATCTATGTTTATTTTCGATTCCATGGGTTATATATCATCGAAGGTAAAGCAGATCTTCTAATGATTGTCTTGTCTATTCAACGACATGAAAAGTAGTCGATACAGTTCTGAATTTCTATCTAGACACATCAACAGCTTCAAAAATTGTTCTGCTCTAGTGGATCTCTTTCTACAGTCATGGAATTTTGGAGGCTTCTCTTGTCATTCTATTAAATAATGATTATTTGTAATTTATTGTTAACTTGTTCCATTTATCTCTTGATGTTTTTTAAATCGTTCACTCTAAACTAGTAGTAAGTAAACTAATGAAGTAGTAAATTCAAGGGCATGGTTTATTGGGGGTTTTTGTTATTGCTGTTGAAAGTGAGGTAATCATGTAGTGAGGTAAAGGACGATCTGATTTGTTTCTTTATTTTACCCTAAAAAATACGGAATGTGGTTCTTTTGTTAGGTATATTAAATTGTGGTGGCTTTGCTTTGTTTATGATACAGTAGTGAGGAAGGTAGTCAAATATAATTTGTGGGGGTTTGCTGGGTAGGATGTGGCTGGATTGGGGTATTTTTTTTAAAAAATCAAGTGACTCATTTGGGTAATGTGTAGTAGAATTAACCAAATAAAAATAAAATAATAGGACTGTGTTTTCATGGTATCATTTATGATTCTAATAATTACGTTGCTTCATGTTTATTTGTAGCACGGTGACCATCGTAGTTCTTTTAGATTTAAAACATTTATACCACTCAAACAATTGCTTCCAAATAAGGTTTAAAATCAAGAAAGCAGAAATAAAATAATCATTTGCACACTAGTTTCCTCCAGAATCAACTGTAATTAAATCCTATGTAAATTCATATGCTACACTTATTCCTACAGTGACGAAACTATTTCTGTCACCAACATCATTGGCACTTTGAGCTACGTTTGATAATAAAACATCTTTCAACATGTAACTTATCTGATTACCTTACATAAAATTTCCATGACAACAGGACCTGTAACGAGAACTCTCCATGAAATAGATGTAGACCAACGTTCTATTCCCGATAACGCCACACGAACACGACCGAAGTGGCCTTAGTGTTTAGTATTATTTCTACACTCACCCCATCAAGAAAAATTACGTCCAATGCACTTGTGATATTCTTCACTGAGCGAGGAATTGACATCCAACGAGATTCCCAAATGTTCACAAGGTCTACATATGCAGATGATAGAATCTGAATAACAGAGCGAAACATACTTTTTTATTTGTCGTGTGCATGGCCAATATAAGACATGATTCATACACAATGCACTGTTGCATAAATGCCTCAATATGTGAATCAATAATGGCTATACAAATGTGCACATAAATCCTCGGAGATGGACAGACAGAAATTAAACTCTACAGCGAGAGACGATAATCTAAGCTGGAATGCATTATCAGCATATTTACCTAGGTGTCTCAGAGTTCTTAAATCTTCATTTTTGTGTAATTGAAGTAATTGGTACATACCTGGTTTCTGCCAGTATTAACTATCAAAATAAATTAAAATGAAATATGTATTTTAGTCTCTGGTTACAAAACAATAAAAGACAAGATATATGGACTGAATTAGGATAATGCCATATCTCCAAGACCGTGAAGTCAATAAAACAGTTATCACACTGAAATCCCAGTTTTTACAATTCTTTCTTTTAAAATCTTTAAGCATTAATTGTTATATTTTTTAACAATTTAATTATTTGTGTTTAGCAATTTGAACCATCCTTAAAGAGCATGTGGGCCCAACTATCCATTTTCAAGCATATTCTTGGCAGGATACATAACATATAGTATCGACATGCATTATTTGCTATGTACCCGTCATATACTACCTAGTTTAAAAACCCCAAATATCACGGCCATAAGACAATATTGGAGATGCGAATAATCAAATAAATTAACCATTATATTCACCAGACATTCTAGAATGTTAGTATTATTCAGAAGTAATGTGGCGCACACCTCTGCTCTTGCAAAGTCTGTATACCCTTAAGTCGGAGAGGCATTGATCATTTTTCAAAATGAAATAACAAAACCAGTAGCTTCATGTTTGCAATTACTTCCTCTGATAGTACTGTTGACGTGTCACATATACAAAAACCACTCACTTCGTATCAATCAAATCAGTTGCTATAACTCTGTAAACTAAATTGACTTAAAAATTATGTAATGATCTCATTTCCTTTACAATTTGTACAGTAACTTTCTTTTGGGGACTTTTATTTATCTCTAAGCACCTACCGTTGCTTAATTGACAAAGAACCACATAGATAATGTTCGTGTCAGTAATGTATTCCATATCAGAGTGAGCCATATATCAAATTATATTATTCTTGCTGTACAAGCAATAGCTAAATTTAGGTAACCAATGAAATATGCAGAAAGTCTTGTATGCAGTCAGCTATGGGGTCCTATGACAAATTTCGATTTCCCAGATAAATTCATCGTGATAGTTCGGGAATTCCATCATGTCATGCACGCTCGTGTCATAGATCAGGAATAGTCATCTGAATCAATACATATCACCAATGGAGTCAAGCAAGGTTGTGTGTTCGCCCCAATCCTGTTGAACAAGTGACAATCGAAGAGGCATGAAAGAATCCCGGAACTGAATTGATCAATCTATCACAACCTTCACATGTTTCCAAGTGTAACACAATCTGTAAATAGCACACATTGACCTGATCTCACGTATTTACTGACTTCCAACCAGTTACTGATATCTGTATAACTTACCACTGTGCATGAAAACTGCAAAAAGCGTAAGTGACTTGTTATTGCTACTTTATAAGTAATAATTGGCCTCGCGACCATTTGTAAAAGTAACTTGAATTGAAAGCAGTAAGGTTAATTGTTTCTTTCACTATATTCAGCACAACGTACTCTTGGGATAATACAGGAATTTTCCATTCAGTAATACACCTTGGTACAAATTAATTTGGATCTAGGTTTGTCTTCGCATAAAGGTTTTTGAAGGCTAGTTCTATCACACAATCTTTACTTATTACATGTTGTTCAAATTGTGGACGGTATCAAATCATCACTATATCACACATTTCAAAAATGTGTTCATTCTTTATTTGTAGCTTCTTCTTGGAATCTTTACTTTTTTGTTCCTCCTTAAATTTCAGAATAAGCCATAGATTTTGATGTCTAACAAATCAACATTCCTGCAATAAAAAGAAAGTCTTTTAAAGGGAAGGTATTCAGTCCATACGCTCTCAGTAAGACATGAAGTGAACACTTAAGATATTGTAAAAAAAATTCCTTAAACGGACAAAGTAACATAATACTATTGTGACGTTCTAGAATGCTGTAGTTTTGAGGAATATGGAAAAGTAGTATTATACGGAAGCCAAGTTCATATCATATTTGGTTATAAATACATGGGACTAAACTTCTCTCGTACAGTTATTTGGAAAATAGTAAAGGAAGAATACCCATTACACGCAAAGTGTCCACAAACATGGATTATTGTGTACAATACATTAGGCATATTTGAACTGTTATTAATATGATCGCATTCGTATTCATAGATGCCACTGATATTTGGCAACAATATTCATAAGCAATTGAAAACGTAAATGGTAAGAGTTTTACTAGATATGGAATCTTCCTAGAGAACACGCATGCTGCCACAAGGAGAATACTAGCCAAGTACGTCTGTATTTTACCTATTACTGTAAATTAATACTGGATTATGTTGGATTGTAATTTATATCCATGGCAATGATATGAACACTGAAAATAACTCGATGAACCAGGTAAGTCAAAATGTGTTACAAATTTTAATAGCATACACTTCCCATATGTTTTGGGTTATAATAGGTACGTATAGGCTGTAGGTGATGACAAAGTTGTCCTATTTTACCTATTACTGTAAATGTAGTATTTACCATCTGAAAATATCATAAAGACAATTTCATTCAGAAATGGAATTCAACCGTAATCAAATAAAATAAAGCATCCCACTACAGTTGCATTACACGTAGCCATTGGGTAACCAACGCATCTCTTAATGGCTTTAGAGTGGCATATATACTCAGCATTGTGTGCATGTGAGTGTGAGACAGAAGGCAAATATCATGTTTCACAATGCCCATTTTATTCAGATCGTGAAAACAGATTCCCCACAGGGATTTTCTCAGACGAATTCAGGCGTAATATCTCAACTTGTACCATATGTCATCTCAGCATCTCAGAGAAGAGCTTCAATCGAAATATCATTCACTAATTAGTACTTTTCACACCATATTTCTTTCACCCGTATGTGATATATATTTGATATTTTTCCAATGTCGTCTTGAAAAGTATTTATACTATGGATTCTTCATTTTCTCGCTTTTTCGTTTCACTGTTACAATTGTGACTGTTGAACCATTGTTATGCAAGTGTAGGTTTATGCTCCACATTTCCAAAACTCCCATATCATGGACATTGCAATAGATAACATCATCAGCAGTATTCATATACTCAAAATATTAGCAGCCGGTATCTTTGTCATTCATAACTTATTTTCGCTTCTAGTGAATGGATAACAAAATGACCATTATGATTGCAATGCCTCAATCACAATGCATGTCAAAAATGATGCATACGAGATAAAACTATGAAAGAGCTCACCAGCAGAAGATGGAGATTTTAACTATTCACGTTTGGTTTTGATTATATTATGAGCCCAAAGTTGATGATATTACGTGTCCAAATAAGGCAGAAAAGAATGAGGCGACAAGTTGTATTTCCAAACCTAGTTAATATTTTTCCCCATCATTTATCTTATAACACTAAATGTTGCCTCTTGTGAAGTTCACAGTCTCTTTCCAAGCTCCATATTTCACTCCAAATCTAATGTATTTAAATACCAGTGATCTAGTATGGAACTTAATATTATATAACAAACAAAATGTCATCCAAAGTAGTTTAGGAAGGCTAAGAGATAGTACATATAGCTCTGTAGGTTTCGTTTCTATGAAAATATGAAATTATTAATTCTGGTGTATATTGAACTAGTTTTTCGCCGCAGTGTTTAGTTATGTTATTTCTGTATGCCAGAACTTAATTTCCTATTTGAGTATCACTATATTCGTAGTGAGGTTAATTTGTACAACTCACTGTGTTAGTTGGGCTGTAATTCGTCTCATTGGAGAAAAAAATACTTTCTCGTCTAGAACAATAGTTATATTTTATGCTGACAAAGTCTATTCGGACGAATTTATAGTGGATTGTTTACATCCGTCTTATCATTCTTACTCAGTGAAATCAATGCCTTGAACTGGATAATTGTTATTCAAGCAACACCCCCTTTTTGTGTATTCCCACTTATGTTTCTTATAAATATGGACAGCCCTCTTAAACATTTCCACATCTCGCTATACCCTAGAAAAATCCTTAACTGAGAATGTTTTGTTCAGTGTTCTTTACCATGACAATGGTTCGCTTATTCTTCGCTTTCCTGACGTTCTCTAAATTGCTTACAAGCGGACATCCTCAAATTAATTGCGGAAACGTCACTTCATCTATATGCCAAAATGTCTCTTTTGGAAAACCAATTGACTGCCAGGACATTTACCAGATGGGTTTTACAAAGACTGGAGGCTACATTATTTATCCCAAAGGACATACTAATGGTATCTACGTTCGATGTGACATGCGTACAGCCGGTGGAAGATGGACTGTCATTCAGAGAAGAATCAGCGGAGATGTTGATTTCTTTCGTGAGTGGATTGATTATAAAGAGGGTTTTGGTGATCCAAATGGAAACATGTGGCTCGGAAATGACAATATACATGACCTCACGGCTCAGGCCGATTACCAGCTGCATATAAACATGGCTGTTTCAAATACAAATACCAGCTTTGCCATGTATGATACTTTCTCGGTTGGAGACGAAAGTAGTGGATATCGTCTCATCATAAAAGGCTACAGTGGAACAGCAGGCGACTCTTTATCTTATCATTCTGATATGAAATTTAGCACCAAAGATTGGGACAACGACAAAACCAATTCAACAAATTGTGCCAGTGTTTGCAAATCCGGTTGGTGGTACAATACTTGCCATACTTCAAACTTAAATGGAATCTACGGATCCACCAATCATGCAGAAGGAATAAATTGGTATACATATGCCGGATATCAAACATCCATGATAAATGCAGACATGAAAATAAGGAGAAAAGTTTCACAGTAAGAATGATACAAAATTATAAAGATGTCGCGGGAATAAAAAATATTTGTACAAATAGGGTAAAGCAAAAAATAATGGTTCATATTGATTCGTGTTAATTGCGACTTTCGCAATAGACCGCTTTAGTTATTTCAATATTCCTTTTTCATAAAGGGACGCAGTTATGATCAATTTATAGAACCTTTTAATTTTGCTGTCCCTATTGCATTTGAAACGGATGCAGTTGTAATTCCTTTGTTTGTCTGAATGGAGATAGTTTAAAATTAATATGTATATTTTATTGAAAGCATGATACTACATTTATATTTTGTTTGTTTTGTTTTCTTATTATTATTCCCAAATTTCAATTTCACTATTTTGATGCTAATAGCAATAAACAGAACATGCCTTACATTTACAATAGCAAACAAAATCCAGGTTCCCTCCCCTCCCATACCGACTTAACGGATTGATCAAATGTTATAGAAACGTTTTGCATATTAATATATCTATATCAATTATTATCGCAAGTTGAAACTCTTTCTGAATGGCAACGAAATTCCCTGTTCTAATAATTGGTTTACACATGCATGAAAACGTACAATCGTGAGTCCACGATCCGAATAAGAATAATATATGCACATATATATATATATATATATATATATATATATATATATATATATATATATATATATATATATATATATATATATATATATATATATATATATATATATATATATATATATATATATTTCAACAAGCACCTTCCTTAGCATCTCAGTTAAAAATATTGTTATGTATTGCAAAATGTGGCAAAATATTACATTTTAAGGAATGATAAAAGATAATATTCATCCATATGTTCTGTGCTGCATAAGTATGGGTGTAAAACATTGTTTCGTACAAGCAATAAAGCATGAGCAGCTTAGGTTCTTTTGTTGGGGAATGGTTGCTGTGTTTAGACTCCTGAGAGTTTTTAAAGGAAAATTAAGAGGACTTAGGAGACAATCGTTTTCCTGGAGTCGAACCTTTCGATTGATGTCCTTGATTCATTCGGAGCCAGTGACCTTAATTGTAACGTCACAGAAAGTTACTATATTAGGTAAAATCAGACCCATATGACTCTTTGGCATATTCGAGTGCATTGCTAACTGGGAAAATCAACGAAGAATATGTAATACAATATACAAAAAATACCATTTCATCATTTATGAAAGAAGACAAATAAAATAGAAAAGGAACAAAAAATATGAAAATTATCAAATCCAGAAATAATGTCAAGTACCGGAATATTTACAACGACACTAAAATGCAGTCCAGTATACAACATTGATCGTCTTTCTCAGTTAATCAAGATGTTCAAAGTTATAAATTTCACACAAGAATAAATATGTTATTATACCTTGCGCAGATTCTGTATTTAAATCTCCGAAATTCCTAAAGTGTCATGAACTTCAGTATCACTGGCTGGGCGCATGCAAACTTTCACAGTTGCTATATAAACCTTTTGTTGCACTAACACAGTAATCATATTTGTTGCTGTTTTATCTTTTGTAGCAAACAAGTTTTCTTGCATGACGATTGACCCAAATCTAGTAGAACGCCCCAATTGCTTTTACGGTAGCCATATAAACCTTTGCTGCACTAGCAGAGTAATCGTATTCGTTGCTGTTTTATCTTCGGAAGCAAAGAAAAGTTCTTACAGGGTGATTTATCCAATATCATGTAGAACAAACCAATCGTGAATGGATCCGGAATAATTATTCCATTTCAAATGAATTCACGAGAGTTTCACTTGTTTTTCTACATTTGTCGCCAGACACAGTGATCTATGACGCATCATCGGCACGTACTGATGACATTGGCAGTCGATTTCAGGGTTATTCTAAACTGGCATAATCTATATTTGATCCTCTTGTAAATCAATGATTGTACTCTATACCACAATTTGCCATCTAAATGTTTAGTATATACGTTATCAGCCCAAGAACGATATTCTCGATCAAAGCTATTGTTGTAAGAGTGCGAAATTTCACAAACGCATAGTACGCATGTCAGGACCTGTCTCGCCTAAAGAAGTTCTAATATTTTCTACCGATAGAACTTCTATTTATTGAAGATACAAGTAAAGAAAAATTAATTTAGAACTTCCGTAGGAAACAAAAATCTAAGACTTATAAACAAGGGGAATAAACATGTATACGTATTGATTGCACAAAGAACCGTATTTTATATGTTACATCGGCAATTTTACAACGTATATTTGGCTTGGATTGGTATTTCATGCATGTATACGCAATTGAAGGTCACGTTATGATCCTTCATACCCTAAGTACAATTTGGTATTATTATTTTTTTATTAAGTAGGCGTAAAGTATCACTGGAGAAATATAATATTTGGCAATATTATAAACAAAATACTTTATTACAAAATTTTGTTCTAGATCAGTAATCGATCTGTAGGAGGAGGAATATGGTTCTGAGAACCACGGCCCTTCTTATAATCTATTCAGTCATGAAAGAACTCAACATCACTGTTGACGCTTCTTATGAACGAATATCCGTCCTCCACCAGTAGTATCGATGTCACAGCTAGCGTAGATGCCGTTACGATCCCACGGTGGATAAATGAAGTAGACGCCTATCCGGGTAATTCCTATCTCGCACACGTCATATCAGTCTCCTGGTTTTCAAAGCAGACATTGTGCATTGTAGGAGTGGCTCTTTTTGGTTCTGCCAGTCTTAACAGTTGCACATGCAAGGACAATAGTTTTGTGTATTTCTGCTCAGAAACAATGGTGTTATCAACCGGTTGGAGAGGACAAAACTGTTTCCTTGTTTCAGTGAATATGACAATGATACGGAATGACCATTCTAGTCGATACTTGAATAGAGTTATTAATCCAAGGCAATATGTATGTTTTATTCTGTTTCATGTTCATCACAGTTTTCCAACTATAATAAGGATAGTTTTCCAACTATATAAAGGATAGCTGTAAATTTCCTCACTCCAGTAAGATTCGTTTCTCATTCGTAACTCATTAATTAAGTAGAAGCATAAATTAAGAGAGTTCTGTCATTCAGTTCCGTGTGCATAGTCTAATTAGATGTAGCTGTAAGGTCGCTAAAGCAGCCATCAACAACTTGGTTTGTCTTCGAAGACCCAATATGACTTTACCATCTTCTTGTCATATAATGACGTTCGTTCAGACAAGTAATTTAAGTTCATCAGCCTATCGGCACCCCCAATTATGCACCAACATACCTTGATAATTATCTCAAAGACGCATACATTATTTTATGTGGTTGAGATTATGCCACTTGATGCCGTTCTATTGTTAATACACTTGGAAGTGAAGTTTGTATAGCTCAATGCATGTCAATGACCGCTGAGTACAAGAAAGGGACTGTTATTTTCTCGATTGAATTATGACAAGTGTTTAAGAGTCCATTAAGTATATAATCTCAAATCTATCTAGGTAGCTTTTCACCCAGTTTTTATATTTGTTCTTGCTTTGGACGATTTCATCCTTTTGGTTGGAAAACACAGCGAATTAGTTTAATTGTGATCGTCGTTTGTTTCATATCAAGGACATCATCTTTTGCTTGTTTTAGCTCGGATAGCTCGACGCACGTGGTCTATTAAAATGAAGATCGGGTATCTCTCAGATTACGAATGATTATAATTTGTCTGAAAGGAACATTGAGCCCGCCAAGGAAATGCTGCATCTTAGTTTGAAGGTCTTGAAAGACACTTACAATTATTAATACTTTAGCTGGACCCCGTCTGTAAATCCCTCAACGTTTAAAGATCGTCTGCTAAATTTTATCCACATCAAAATTCTTCTTTGTGTACAAAATTGAAGCAGGTATCATTTGAATGGGGGAAGAGTATCATCTCTTTTATACGTATTTCATATGCTTAGCACCTACATCAACAGCCGCGAATAACCATATTTTGTCTGTTACTCACTTGAACTAGGTAATATATTGCTATTTAAATGTATGCAGCAGTGCCCATGCGATTGTTTGACAATCAAACTAAGATAGGGGATAAGAAACATTTAAATGCCTCAAGACAATGTTTTCTTTATACTAAGGGAGGTGACGTCATTACAAAAACTTCATTTTAGTTGGAATAGTTGGCAGCCGTTGATTTGGTTTATACTAAGTTAGGGTTATCTGTGTATCTGACACGTCTACATTACTATTACAGGAACTAATTACGAACTTAAGGCTACGTTTTGTACTGATTGATTTTAAAAATGACTCATGAATATCTGACTCAGTTTCTTCTTTCAACTCTGATCGAAAAATTATTATCTTTACGAAACATTCAGAAAGCTAAAATACTCAAAAGCCCACGAATACCTATCCCTACATAAATATCGCAATCAAATACAGTCTGATATCAAACAGGGATATACTCAGAAATTGCAAGAATATGGTCGTGTACCACGGTTATTCAGAATTTACCATATGCGCATGTCCCATTTTGGAACCCTTGGTGGTTGTGATCCCCTTTTTCAGTGTAAGGTTCACTTCAGCTCCTTGTTAATTGATCAATATCACAAGTATAATGGACCTACCATTATTTTTCGTGGATGGGATGAGTGTGTCAGAATAATAGATAAAGCTAAGGCCATCCCGTGCAAGGAGAGTTTATGTCACGGTAGGTAATATTGTTAAAGGCGATTTGATCTGGGACGTGTGTGAATCTATGTCAGCAATGGAGTTATTGGACAACGGTTATTATGAGGTCCTATAGAAAAATATTCCTTTTTGCAAAATATATTCTAAGGCGAATGAGTCAGTTGAATATGAATCTTGTTTACTCTTTTCATATTTCCAGCACTGCAATTTCCAAGTTCGGTCCAGAAACTGGTAAAAAAAACAGGTTCTTTTTGGGCTCAATGAATTGACGTCTGCACTAGCAGACTTGGAGAGAATGCTGTTGATTTTTTAACAGGCGCTTGCACTGGGCCCGTAACTGAATAAAAACAATATTCTCTTTGATCTTTGTTGTAGCATAGAATTGAAATACATTTAGACATAACTATCTGTATTCTTTTATCTTCAAATATTAACTGTTCATCATCTATTTACTTCAAAGAGAACACAGAACATCAGCTCCCGGCGTAAGATCCAACGAAAGGTCCTGATCTACGTCGCTCAAAATTACATCACAGTTTACGTAAAAATGTTTATCTAGAATGTGAAACGCCAGGACGTTTCTTTCCATGTAAAGATATACATGTACGCAAAGATCATAAATATATAAGTAAAGCTTTCGACAGCTCTGTGGTGGTGATGGTGGTGGTGGTGGTGGTGTGTGTGTGCGTGTGTATTTATCATTATAGATGACAAAATGTTAGTCTCCACAAGTAGTTTCATAACGAATACGTTCTTGTTGAAAGACGTTTAAATATGGACAGTAAATCAAGATGACAATGGCGAAGGTGATACATATTGATTTATTTAAGATATCCTGATTTTTAAATAGTGTGATGACATATTTGGCGTTATAGCACCTCTTGAAAAAGAAAGAAACTATATACGTCACCGTTCTTGAAATGAACATAGAGCAAGCACAATTAATAGAATGGTAAATGAAAGCATATCGAACTTAATGCAGAACACAAATTCTGCTGCACATCATTCATTTGATTCGTTTGGTAACCAATATTTTGGTAACAAAGATACAAATAATACCAATTTAATTTCTTATTGACAGCTTTTTGTGTAATGACGTCTTTGTAGTCTGAAGGCAACAATGTTTATTCTTAATCGCTTTAGGGCATGTTAGAGACATACTTAGTAAAGATCGAGGAATGTATAGAAGGACGAGGTCTTTTTTTACATTTAAGTAGTAAGAACTGACATAGACAAGTTTTTCGAACTACTGATATAAAAGGAAATAAACTTCAACAAGAACAAAAATAAGTCGATACTATCACGCTTCCAATAGGTTTGAGCCACTTTTCTTACTAACACAAAGAAAGGATAAACACTGACTCACCTTCAATTCAAACAGATAAAATGGCGGCCACTTTCATTTGCTGTTGGATAAGTATAAGGATAGTACTAGTCCACGTTCCATGCAGTGTATCAATACTTCAAGCAAACGTTAGAAGCGACACCCTAAAAAATAAAAATGTTGGTCTACATTCTGTATAACTTTCTGAAAAACAAACAATACTACCACCATCGAGGCGAACATATCACTTAAACACTATCCATGTATTTCAGTGCAAAATAAAAAAATATCACCATGTCCAATACTTCACAACGTGACTACTTTACTTGCTAGTGTATTAATGAACTCTCTAAAATAACCATATCCCTGACATTGTTCCTTCAGCATCTCACTTACTACTAATTAAATGAGAACAATATGCAAGACATCAGGACATGATTATAACAAGTTGACAATACATTACTAATGTAAGCATTATTCAACAGAATAAGTACTGAGAGACACCATAATGACAGAGCTGTAGAAACAGATTCACAAGAACAGAAGAAAGATTTTATGAAGCTTAAGACGTGTTTAACCGAGATTCGGTATTTGATCTACTACAATCTACGTCATTCAATCGACTTTACAAAGTCGCATAATATTGAATTTTACATATATATATGTATATTTAAAAATAACAACAAAAGAAAAAAGGTGAAAGACGATGAATGATTACAATACATTATTTAATGGCCTGGACAAACAACATCGTAGCAAACACTACACTTTGCAAAGTTTTCAGCAGCAAATTAAAAACGAAGAAATATAGCCATAAACCTGATGAAGCTGAACAAATTAATGGCTAGATCTATAGAAACAACTTTCAGTCTATCCATTCATTTTTAGACTGGATTCATGTAGTCAAAATGGAAAAGGATGTCACATTCAAACAATTAACAGACTGGATTCATGTAGTCAAAATGCAAAAGGATGTCACATTCAAACAATTAACAGCACAGTAAAAGCCACCAAAGTAAAACATACATATGATTTGGTCATCTACGTTAATTATCGAATTATCAGTGATATAAGAGAGGGGCACTATCTTTTATGACTTAATCTTTCGATGTAACTTACTTTTGTGACATTTGTAACTGTTTCGACATATCCGACCATCAAGCAAGTCTGATTCAGCAAATCGTCACATCAGGTTAACACTTTTGTCAAGGAAATAAGCGGAAATAACTTCAAAGAGACGCCATCTGAAGTCTACTTTATTGTCTTTTATTAACAACTGCTGTCATTATTCCGGCTTTGTCCCTATTGCCATTGACCAGCAAATGGAACCTATACTCGCATACATCTCCCTTTACATACATGTACATAGGAGTACTTCATGTGGGCCGAATACAACACTTGCAATAGGCAGCCATACCTTGGAGACATGCCAACCAGAACAGTCTTCTCGGTACCATTCTATATGCAGTTGGAACTATAACATATTTCTTTCTGTTTTCATACCTCATGTGCATCCCAGTGATACATCTTTCCACATCTATGGCCAGCTCAAGTAAAGTTTGCAGGGCGCATCAGGATAGTCTTTGAAACATTACAGAGCGTTGGATTGCTGACTATTTATATGAGTCTATGCCACAGTCCAAAGCTGGAGCCACTAGTGTGCTAGAGGTGAATTTGGGTCAAGTCTTGAACATTGAGCCAGTACAGGTAATCTAAGTGCTTGTTTACAAGATAAAAATAAAACTATTCATATGCCTGAATATTCTGATAGATCCTTCATTTCTGCGACATTGTTTATTTCATGCACTCGCTAGGATTCTTGTTTGTGTGACACAAGAAAATGAGGATATGTTTTCAAATTTACTGCTGGAAATTGCATGCATTTGCTGTATATGCAAAGTTTTGAAATATATTTAAGAAATGTATTGGTCACACCATATCTAGATAAACAAAGGTAACATATGTTAATGTTGCTCATCTAATTCGTCTTTGTCAAATCAAAGAAACAAAGAAAAGAATACACATGGAGCAAATGGGACTTGCTAGATTGATTGACAATCTTCCGAACTATGTAGTGGATGTGGAAGCTAATATCACATATAAGCATGTCCAAATAGAAATGAAACAGGGAGAACCTGACCGCCACTCACTATTTTGATGTGTGGCATGTTGCCATGGATGTGTTCATAGCACATTGTTTACTACACCAACTGATAATGGAAGAACCCTATTACTTTTACAGGGAAGAGACAAACAAAGAGCCATACATCAAATCAGACAGAAGAATATGTTTTAATATGTTTAATTCCATGTGTAAAAATATAATAATTAGATGATTGCCAGGGAACAAGAATTTTAGGATCTGAGTAACCGAATTTCAAAAAACGTCAATGGGTGTTTCCAACACTGATTTAAAAAAATTGTATAAGTAGTTAAAATTCGTTTAACTTATCAATAACATATATGTGACAGATAAATATTGTTCTATCGGAGGAGAGCGAGAATACTGGGTTGAATACTGCTGTGTACGTAAATAATGTAGTAGAGTTTGTGATTGAGATATTGGATTCGGAGCAATTTCTCTTCAACCTTGTTTGATTCTGAGCAATATCTCTATTCTACGTTGATACGATTTACGCATATTCAAAATGTAAACATCTTAGGTATGTATTGTGCCACAAAACCTACACAATATCTGGGGAAAATGCACACTAACATAAAATAATGTTATCACTCTAAGAAACAGAGAAATCAAGCTAAACCAATTTAGTAAATTTCAACAAATAATTTATTTCTCTATAATACACAGGGAATTTTAAATAGAACTTAATGTTGTGAACTAAAATCCGCACAGTTCTAACCTTTCTATCATAAGTCCAATGGTATAGAGTGCTTTGATTGAATTCCAGGTTTTTAATGTGCTTAAGTATCAATAGTGTTTAATGAGCTGATATATCAGCAGTCTTGATGTATCACACTGATATAATCTAAAATATCTTTGAATGAATTCTCAATAATGCAATATAATGATTTAGCCTAAAATGTCAGTGAGCACTTAGTAATTCCAATGAATAATATAAATAAATAATTCCTCTCAAATTATATCTCATACAACTAAATATAATCTTATTAGACTCATGTTAAAATAGCAAAGACCAATTTGTTTACTTCAGAACCCTATATAAAAGTATAAGACGCAATAAGATGTTCAGGATGATGATAATTTTCAATGGAAATTTCCATCAAATTCGTAAATATATTCATGTCTGCTCGCATAAGCTTAAGCAAATAACGAGAACAAATACAATTTCCAAGGAGAAAATCAGAGTACTGAAATCAAATATAACTAAACATTTTGTTTACAAATGAATATTATCTAAAAGTACAATCTACAATACTGGACATGTGCTATCTATATAATGTATTGCATACAAATGACAGTAGCAATATACAGTCATGGGTAAAAACTAAATACACAGTATAGACATACATAAAATGAACTCATATCTTACTTGCTAATCACAGTGTACGTGTAAACCCTTTATTTCACGTGCTCTTTGTTTCTCGGGTATTAGTGTATCGATTAAACCAGAACAAGTATGATCACTATGAGTACACCAAGGACCGTCCAGATTGTTAAATATAGTTAGCGACGAAAAGTTGCTTTTTCAATCGTTCACTCAAGTAGTCAACTGTTTAGTTTTTACCGATGTTTCTCATTTATTCTTTATTTCCTTCATGCCTAACTTATTTCTTCAGCATAACGATCAAATAACTTGAATATAAAGTTGTTTTTATTTTAAAATGCAAAATCTTTACTCATTGATTTTCCTGTAGTAATTGCTACTGAGGCTATATGCTTCATTCAAGAGGAACAAACTTTGGTACTGCTCCTAGTATCATGTGCTGATTCAAGACCTTCTCTTTTGTTTTACCCTCAAATGAGTAAAACAGAATTCTCTTACATAGTTTGTTCATTTGTTTCTTTTAACGCTGTAAATTTAAGGCAATGATCTTTGCCTAAAGTGTTGTATGATTTCCACGGTCCAAATGATAAAATCAAAGCCAAAATTATTTAATTGTCAATTTTCAAATTGACAAATATTGTGAACGATCTTGCTTTATTTTTTTAATGACGATTCTCCTTCATCTATAGGGTATAAGATGTATTCAGCACATCATATAGGAGCATAAATAGATCCATAAAATGCAGCTAATTAATTTATATATTTCTTTCTTTAGTGTTAGTCAGCTACAAAAATTATCATTGAACGCATGTCTCAGTTGAAATACATTATCTCGTCTACAAATTGGAAATGTACATTTAATTAAATCAGTTAATGTAATTTAGCTGGGATACTAGTGGCAAAGGATACAATGCAAAAATCGTAGAGCTATTTCAAAATCGTGTTATTTTCATTTTGCATAACATTCTTGTTTGAGTTTGACAACTAATTTTTCAAATGCACCAGTTTTTACTTACAATGTAGTAACACTTTTTCCGTGTTGTATTCTATTTTGAATATCTTTTTTTCCTTTCTGTCGCCTTTAATTGCATTAAAGCTAGCACGTAATGCATACGTCTGTTAACCACTTGTGTCCTAAGTGAAACTTTATCTACTATAAACCTTCCTTACAAATCAGAATATTTGGTATCATTATAGTGCTACATCTGTCTACCTTTCTATAATACCACCCACTATAGTGTATCATTCTACTGTTGTTTATTTCGTCAATACTATCATGCACCACGCTGATATCAAGACACAACATCCCGATCACGGCTTAGACTGCATAGTTTATGTTTTGTACTATTCTTTGAATCTAACATCTTATATCGTTTGGATTTCATCAATCCACTCTAAAACGAATGCACAGTTTGCATGTCAATTTCATAGATCGTAGCATGAATTCATTCACTTCTATGTCTTTAACTGTTCTATTTTTTCAAAGTTTCTTTTTTCTGCTGCCTGGGAATTGTGCTGTTGTTGGTGTTTGCTAAGGTGTTGTTTGTTCCAGACCAGTAATGTATATGCTGATATCATTCATCTTTTTCCATAACTTGATCCTTTTGTTCAAGTTGAGATTAAAAGGGTCAGAATTTTCCGATATTTTGGATTTCTTTTTTTAAAATTATTTCTTCGACAAAAACATATATCTCTGTTAATCTTCGATTCCAAGGGATTTTATATCATCGAAGGTAAAGTGAATCTTCTGATGATTGTCTTGTCTATCCATTGACTTGAAAAGTAGTTCTGAATTTCTATCTAGACACATCAACAGCTTCTAAAATTGTTCTGCTCTAGTGGATCTCTTTCTACAGCCATGGAATTGTGCCGGCTTCTCTTGTCATTCTTTTAAATAATCATTATTATTTATGTATTGTCCACTTGTTTCCTTCATCTCTTGATGTTTTTTAAATCGTTCACTCTAAACTAGTAGTAAGTAAAGTAATCAAGTAGTAAATTCATGGTCATGGTTTTGTGGGGGGGGGGGCGGTGCTTCTTATTGCAGTTGAAAGTGAGGTAATCATGTAGTGAGGTAAAGAACGATCTGATTTGTTTCTTTATTTTACCTTAAGAAATACGGAACGTGGTTCTTTTGTAAGGTATATTAAATTGTGGTGGCTTTGCTTTGTTTATGATACAGTAGTGAGGAAGGTAGTCAACTATTATTTACGGTGGTGTGCTGCATAGAATGTGGATGGACTGGGGTATTTTTTTACAACAATAAAGTGACTCATTTGGGTAATGTATAGTAGAATTAAACAAATAAAAATAAACTACCAGGACTATGTTTTCATGGTATCATTTATGATTCAAATAATTAAGTTCCTCCATGTTTATTTCTAGCACGGTGACCATCGTAGTTCCTTTGGATTTAAAACATTTATACCACTCAAACAATTGCTTCGAAATAAGTGTTAAAATTTAGATAGCAGATATAAAATAATCATTTGCACACTCGTTTCCTCGAGAATCAACTGTAACTAAATTCTATGTAAATTCATATGCTACACGTATGCCTGCAGTGACGAAAATATTTCTGTCACCAACATCATTGTCACTTTGACCTACGTTTGATTATATAACATCTTTCAACATGTAACTTATTTGATTACCTTGCATTAAATTTTCGTGACAACTGGACCTGTAATTAGAACTCTCCATGAAATAGATGTTGACCAACGTTATATTCCCGATAACGACACACGCACACGACAGGAGTGGCCTTAGTGTTTACTATTATTTCGACACTCACCCCAACAAGAAAAATTACGTCCCATACTCTTGTGATATTCCTTACTGAGCGAGGAATTGAAATCCAACGAGGTTCCCAAATGTTCACAATTTTTGCATATGCAGTTGATAAAATCTGAATAACAGAGCGAAACATACTTTTTTATTTGGCATGTGCAAAAGAGCACATAGCCAATATAATATATGATTCATACACAATGCACTGTTGCATACATGCCTGCATATATGAACAAATAATGGCTATACAAATGTGCGCATAAATCCTCGGAGATGGACAGACAGAAATAGAACTCTACAGCGAGAGACGATAGTCTAAGTTGGAATGCATTATCAGCACATTTACCTGGGTGTTTTAGAGTTCTTAAATCTTCCTTTTGGGTAATTGAAGTAATTGGTACATACCTGGTTTCTGCCAGTAATAAGGATCAAAATAAATTAAAATGAAACATGTATTTTAGTCCCTGGTTACAAAACAATAAAAGGCAAGATATATGGACTGAATTAGGATAATGCCAGATCTCCAAGACCGTGAAGTCAATAAAATAGTTATCACACTGAAAACCGAGTTTTTACAATTCTTTCTTTCAAAACCTGTAAGCATTAATTGTTAAATTTTTTAACAATTTAATTATTTGTATTTAGCAATCTGAACCATTCGTAAAGATACGCACATATATATTTAAATAAAGAGTATGGGGGCCAAACTATCCATCTTCAAGCATATTCTTGGCAAGATGTAGAACATTTAGTATCTACATGCGCTTTTCACTCGTCCTATACTATCTGCTTTCAAAACCACCCAACCATAAGACAATATTGGAGATTCAAATTAATCAAATAAATGAACCATTATATTCACCAGACATTCTAGAATGTTAGTATTATTCAGAAGCAACGTTTTCTATGCACCCGTCATATACTATCTGTTTTCAAAACCCCCAAATATCACAGCCATAAGACGATATTGGAGACTCGAATTTTCAAATAAATGAACAATTGTATTTACCAGACATTCTAGAATGTTAACATTATTCAGAAGTAATGTGGGGCACATCTCTGATCTTGCAAAGTCTGACTGTATGCTCTGAAGTCGGAGAGGCATTGATCATTATTCAAAATGTAATAACAAAACCAGTAGCTTCATGTTTGTAATTATTTCCTCTGATAGTACTGTTGACGTGTCACATATACAAAAACTACTTACTTCGCATCGATCAAATCAGTTGCTACAACTCTGTAAACTAAACCAACTTTAAAATCATGTAATGATCTCATTTCCTTTACAATTTGTACAGTAACTTTGTATTGGGAACTTTTATTCATCTCTAATCACCTACCGTTGCTCAATTGGCAAACAACCACATAGATACTGTTCGTGTCAGCAATGTATTCCATATCAGAGTGAGCCATATATCAAATTATATTATTCTTGCTGTACAAGGATTAGCTAATTTTAGGTAACCAATGAAATATGTAGAAAGTCTTTTATGCAGTCACCTATGGGGTCCTATGACAAATTTCGGTTGCTCAGATAAATTGATAGTTCGCTAATTCCATCAAAGCATGCGCGCTTGTGTCATAGACGAGGAATAGTCATCTGAATCATTCCATGTCACCAATGGAGTCAAGCAAGGTTGTGTGTTGGCCCCAATCCCCTTGAGTATGACGTTCTCTGCGGTGCTTACTTATGCTTCCTGTGACCATGACAGTGGGATTGTATTCGATACCACACTGATGGCAAGATCTTGAATCTATGGAGAGTGCAAGCGAAGACTAAGACATAAAATTACTGTTCGTGGTCAACTATTTGCCGACGACTGTTACCTGAATGCCTGATCTGAGTCTATGGATCGTTTGTTGTCAGCTTGTAATTATTGCAATTATTATATTGCTTGGTTTGTGCTGTGAATGATGCAGATCTAAACTGATAAGGGAAGGTGGTGGTTTTATGTTACGGTCCTAATCAATGATAAAACCAACACCAGAATTGCTAAAGAAAGTGTGGGCTTTTGCAGGCTACGAGCAAACGTGTGGGAGCGAATTCTACAAAGAAGATGAAGGTCTACAAAGCCTCTGTTTTGCCAATCCTGTTATATCTTTGCTAAATCGCTATGTTAAGAAGCTTAATCATTTTCACAGTAGGATGTCAGAAGAGCAACTACTTAAGAAGCATTTCTACGTTGAGCTGAAGGAGGGGAAGTGATCTCAGGGTGGTCAAAAGAAACGTTTCATAGATGCCGTCAAGACATCTTTGAAGCACTTCATCTCTGACCACGAGCCTTGGGATGATCTCGCACATGATCCCTCTCCTGGCGCAGTTTCATCCTTATTGGTGCTAAGGACGTTGAACAAATGACAATCGAAGAGGCATGACAGAAGCGCGAGCAAGTTAAATCTCAGAACTGCAGCACGTCCTGCATTGATCAATCTATCCCAACCTGCACATGCTTCCAAGTGTGACACAGCCTGTAAATAGCAACATTGACCTGATCTCAAGTATTCACAGACTTCTAACCAGTTACTGATATCTTAGTCATCTTCGAACTCAGAGGATGCACAACAAGTTCACTTATAAAAGGGGAAATGTATAACTTACCACTGCGCATGAAAACTGCAAAAAGCATAAGTGACTTGTTATTGCTACCTTATAAGTAATAATTGGCCTCCCAACCATTTGTAAAAGCAACCTGAATTCAAAGCAATAAGGTTAATTGTTTCTTTCTCTATATTCAGCACAACGTACTCTTGGGATAATACAGGAATTTTCTATTCAGTAATACACTTTGATACAAATTAATTTGGATCTAGGTTTATCTTGGCATAAAGGTGTTTGAAGGCTAGTTATTTCATACAATCGTTACTTAATACATGTTGTTCAAATTGTGGACAGTATCAAATCAACACTATATCGTGCATTTGAAAAAATGTGTTCATTGTTTTTTTGCAGCTTCTTCTTGGAATCTTTTCTTTTTTGTTCCTCCTTAAATTTCAGAATAAGCCATAGATTTTTCTGTCAACAGTTCTGCAATAAAAAGAAAGGCTATTAAGGGAACATATGCAATCAATAGGCTCTCAGTAAGACATGAGGTGAACACTTAAGATATTCTAAAAAATTTCATTAAACGGACAAAATAACATGATATTATTGTGACATTCTAGAATGCGTGTTAATTTAGATCAAACATTCTGAAATGGTGTAGTGTTGAGGAATATGGAAAAGTAGTCTTATACGGAAGACAAGTCCATATCATATTTGGTTATAAATACATGGGACTAAACTTCACTCGCACAATTATTTGGAAAAAAAGTAAAGGAAGAATACCCATTACACGCAAAGTGTCCAAAAACATGAATAATTGTGTACAATACATTCGCCATATTTGAACTGATATTAATATGATCGCTTTCGCATTAATAGATGCCGCTGATATTTGGCTACAATATTCATAAGCAATTGAAAACGTAAATGGTAAGAGTTTTGCTAGATATGGAATCTTCCAAGAAAACACGCATACTCCCTGCTGCCACAAGGAGAATACTGACCATGTAAGTCTGTATTTTACCTATTACTGGAAATTAATACTGGATTATGCTGGATGGTAATTGATATCCATGGCAATGATATGAAAACTAAAAGTAACTTGATGAACCAGGTAAGTCAAAATGTGTTACAAATTTTAATAGCAAACACTTCCCATATGGTTTGGGTTATAATTGGTACGTATAGGCTGTAGGTGATGACAAAGTTGTCCTATTTTACCTATTACTGTAAATGTAGTATTTACCAACTGAAAATATCATAAAGACAATTTAATTCAGAAATGATATTCAACCGTAATCAAATCACATAAAGCATCCCACTACAGTTGCATTACACGTAGCCATTGAGTAACCAACGCATCTATTAATGGCTTTAGAGTGGAGTATATATCGAGCATTGTGTGCGTGTGAGTGTGAGACATTGAGACATAAGGCAGATATCATGTTTCACAATGCCCATTTTATTCAGATCGTGAAAACAGATTCTCCACAGGGATTTTCTCAAACGAATTCAGGCGTAATATCTCAGCTTGCACCATATGTCATTTCAGCATCCCAGAGAAGAGCTTCAATGGAAATATCATTCACTAATTAGTACTTTTCACACCATATTTCTTTCACCCGTATGTGATATATATTTGATATTTTTCCAATGTCGTCTTGAAAAGTATTTCTACTATGGATTCTTCACTTTTTCGCTTTTTTCATTTCACTGTTACAATTGTTATTGTTGAATCATTGTGATGCAAGTGTAGGTTTATGCTCCACATTTCCAAAAATCCAATGTCATGGACATTGCAATAGATAACATCTGCAGCAGTAGGTATATAATCGAAATATTAGCAGCCGTTGTCATTGATAACTTATGTTCACTTCTAGTCAATGGATAGCAAAATGACCATTATTTTTCTTTGGTTTTAAATGATTGCAATACCTCAATCACAATGCATGTCAAAAATGATGTATAATAGATAAAACTATAACAGTGTTCACCAGGAGCAGAAGGAGCTTTTCACTATTCACGTTTCGTTTTGATTATATCATTAGCCCAAAGTTGACGATATTACGTGTCCAAATAAGGCAGAAAAGAATGAGGCGAAAAGTTGTATTTCAAAACCTAGTTAATACTTTTTTCCCCTTCATTTATCTTATAACACTAAATGTTGCCGCTTGTGAAATTCACAGTCGCTCTCCAAGTTCCATATTTCACTCCAAATCTAATGTATTTAAATACGAGGGATTTAGTACGGAACGTAATATTATATAGCAAACAAAATGTCATCCAAAGTAGTTTAGGAAGGCCGAGAGAAAGTACATATAGCACTGTAGGTTTCGTTTCTATGAAAACATGAAATTATTAGTTCTGGTGTATACTGAACTAGTTTTTAGCTGCAGTTTTTAGTTATGTTATTTCTGTATGCCAGAACTTAATTTTCTATTTGAGTATCACTATATTCGTAGTGAGGTTAATTTGTACAACTCACTGTGTTAGTTGGGCTGCAATTTGCCTCATTGGAGAAAAGATACTTTCTCCTCTAGAAAAATAGTTATATTTTATGCTGACAAAGTCTATTCGGATGAATTTATAGTCGACTGTTTACATCCGTCTCAGCATTCTTACCCAATGAAATCAATGCGTCGAACTGGATAATTATTATTCAAGCAACACCCCCTTTTTCTCTATTCCCACTTAAGTTTCTTATACATATGGACAGCCCTCTTCAACATTTCCACATCCAGCTATACGCTAGAACAATCCTTAACTGAGAATGTTTTGTTCAGTGTTCTTTACCATGACAATGGTTCGCTTATTCTTCGCTTTCCCGACGTTCTCTAAATTGCTTACAAGCGGACATCCTCATATTAACTGTGGAAACGTCACTTCATCTACATGCCAAAATGTCTGTTTTGGAAAACCAATTGACTGCCAGGACATTTACCAAATGGGTTTTACAAAGACTGGAGGCTACATTATTTATCCCAAAGGACATACTAATGGTATCTACGTTCGATGTGACATGCGTACAGCCGGTGGAAGATGGACTGTCATTCAGAGAAGAATCAGCGGAGATGTTGATTTCTTTCGTGAGTGGATTGATTATAAAGAGGGTTTTGGTGATCCAAATGGAAACATGTGGCTCGGAAATGACAATATACATGACCTCACGGCTCAGGCCGATTACCAGCTGCATATAAACTTGGCTGTTTCAAATACAAGTACCAGGTTTGCCATGTATGATACTTTCTCGGTTGGAGACGAAAGTAGTGGATATCGTCTCATCGTAAAAGGCTACAGTGGAACAGCAGGCGACTCTTTCTCTTATCATTCTGATATGAAATTTAGCACCAAAGATTGGGACAACGACAAAACCAATTCAACAGATTGTGCCAGTTCTTGCAAATCCGGTTGGTGGTACAATGCTTGCCGATATTCAAACTTAAATGGAATCTACGGATCCACCAATCGTGAAGAAGGAATATATTGGTCTCCATATGCCTCAGATCAAACATCCATGATATATGCAGACATGAAAATAAGGAGAAAAATTTCACAGTAAGAGTGATGCAAAAGTATTAAGATATCGCGGGAATAAAAAATATTTGTACAAATAGGGTAAAGCAGCTTGAAGTATGTCCATATAGATTGATGTTATTTGAAACTTTCGCAGCACTTCGCTTTAGTCATATGAATATTCCTTCTTCATAAAGGGACGCAGGTATAATTAATTTGTGGAACCATTTAACTTTGCTGTCCCTATTGCATTTGAAACGGATGCAGTTGTAATTCCTTTGTTTGTCTGAATGGAGATAGATTAAAATTAATAAGTATATTTTATTGAAAGTATGATTCTACATTTTCATTTTGTTTGTTTTGTTTTCTTATTATTATTCGCAATTTGTACTTTGAAAATTTTGATGTTAATTGCAAAAAATATAATATGCGCTACATATACGATTGCAAATAACATCCTAGTTCCCTCCACTCCCATACCCACCTGACGGATTGATCAAATGTTATTGAAATGTTTTGCATATTTATATATCTATGTCCATTGGCAACGAAATTCCCTGTCCTATTAATGTATTTACACAATCATGAAAACTTGCAATATATATATATATATATATATATATATATATATATATATATATATATATATATATATATATATATATATATATCGATTTCAACAAGCACCTTGCTTAACATCTGAGTTAACGATATTGTTAGGTATTGTAAAAAGTGGCAATATATTACATTTTAAGGAATGATAAAATATAATATTTATCGACATGTAGTGCTGCATAAGTGTGGTTTTCAAACATAGTTTCGTACAAACAAAAAACATGAGCAGCTTACGTTCTTTTTTTGGGGAATGGTTGCTGTTTTTAGACTCCTGAGAGTTTTTAAAGGACAATTAAGAGGACTTAGGAGACAATTCTTTCCCCTGCCAGTCAAACCTTTGGGTTGATGTCCTTGATTCATTCAGAGTCCGTGACCTTAAATTGTGACGTCACAGAAAGTTACTATATTTGGTAAATTCAGACCCAAATGACTCTTTGGCATACTCGAGTGCATTGCTAACTAGGAAAACCCACTAAGAATACACAAGATAGAAAAAATTCCATTTTCATCATTTTTCCGAAAATAAATCCACTGCTTTAAAATTATGAAAGAAGACAACAAAAATAAAAAGGTACACAAAACCTGAAAAGTATAAAATCCAGAAATAATGTTAAGTACCGGAACATTTACAACGATACTAAAATGCAGTACAGTATACAACATTGATCGTCTTTCTCAGTTAATCAAGAAGTTCAAAGTTATAAGTTTCACACAAGAAAAAATATGTTAATATACCTTGCGCAGATTCCGTATTTAAATCTCTGAAATTCCTGAAGTTTCAGGAACTTTGATATCACTGGGCTGGCTCTTGCAAACTTTCACACTTGCTATATAAACATTTTGTTGCAATGACACTGTAATCGTATTTGTTGTTGTTTTATCTTTTGTAGCAAACAAGTTTTCTTGCATGGCGATTGACCCAAATCATGTAGAACGCCCCAGCTGCTTTCACGGCAGCCATATAAACCTTTGTTGTACTAACACAGTAATCGTATTCGTTGCTGTTTTATCTTCGGTTGCAAAGAAAGTTATTACATAGTAATTTATCCAATATCATGCAGAACAAACCAATCGTGAATGGATCCGGAATAAGTATTGCATTTCAACTGAATTCACGAGATTTTTACTTATTTTCCTAAATTTGTCGCCAGGCACAGTGATATATGACGCATCATCGGCACGTACTGATCACACTGAGAATCGATTTTAGGGTTATTCATGACTGGCATTAACCTATATTTGATCCTCTTGTTAATCAATGTTTGTACTCTACACCCCAATTAGCCCTCTAAGTGGTTAGTATATACGTTATCAGCCGGAGAACGATATTCTCGATCAAAGTTATTGATGTAAGAGCTAGAATTTTCAGAAAAGCATAGTTCGCTTGTCAGGACCTGTCTCGCCTAAAGAGGTTATAATATTTCCTACCGATAGAACTTCTATCTATTGAAGATACAAGTAAAGAAAAACTAATTTTGAACTTCCATCGGAAACAAAAATATCTCAAACATATATTTGCTGCATCGGGGTTTTCAGATTCAAACAAAGCGAACAGACATGTATAAGTATTGATTTCACAAAGAACGATATTTTAAGAGAATATGTTACATTGACAATTATGATATTTGGCTTGGATTGGTGTTTCATACATGTATATGCATTTCAATTGGAAGTCACGTTATGATCCTTCATACCCCAAGTACAATTTTGTATTATTATTATTTTTTATTAAGTAGGCGTAATGTATCACTGGAGACCTGTAATAAAAGTCTATATTATAAACAAAATGCTTTATTACGAAATTTTGTTCTAGATCAGTAATCTATCTGTAGGAGGAGGAGTATAGTTCTGAGAACCGAGGCCCTTCATATAATCTATTCAGTCATGAAAGAACTCAGCATCACTTTTGACGCTTCTTATGAAAGAATATCCGTCCTCCACCAGTAGTATCGATGTCACAGCTAGCGTAGATGCTGTTACGATCCCCGTTGGATAAATGATGTAGACGCCTATCCTATCAGTCTTCTGTTTTTCTAAGCAGACATTGTGCAGTGTAGGAATGGGTCTTTTTGGTTCTGCCAGTCTTAGCAGTTTCACATGCAAGGACAATAGTTTTGTGCATTTCTGCTCAGAACAATGCTGCTAACAACCGGTTGGAGAGGACAAAGCTGTTTCCTTGTTTCAGTGAATATGACAATGATACGGAATGACCATTCTAGTCGATACTTGAATAGAGTTATTAATCCATGGCAATATGTATGTTTTATTCTGTTTGATGTACAGCACAATTTTCCAGCTATGTTAAGGATAGCGGTAAATTCCCTCACTCTAATAAAATTAGTTTCTTTTTAAAACGAAAGAAACTCATTAATTAATTATAAACATAAAATAAGAGGGTTCTGACATTCAGTTATATTTGCACTCTCTAATTAGCTGTTGCTGTAAGGTCGTTAGAGTAGCCATCTACAACGATATTTACCACCTTCTTGTCATATAATGACGTTCGTTCAGACAAGTAACTTCAGTTCATCAGTCTATCAACACCCCTAATTATGCATCAACATACCTTAATAATTCTCTCAAAGACGCATACATTCTTTTATGTGGTTGAGCTTATACAACTTGATGACGTACTGTTGCTTTTACTCTTGGAATGGAAGCTTTTAGAGCTTACGGCATGTAAGTGACCGCTGAGTACAAGGAAGGGACTGTTATTTTTCTCGATTGAATTATAGCAAGTTTTCAAGAGTCCAATGATTATATAATTTACAAATCTATCTAGCTAGCTATTTACCCAGGTTTATTTTTGTCTTTCCTTTGGGCGATTTCATTATATTGGTTGGAAAACAGATCGAATGTTTTTAAGTGTGATGGTCGTTAATTTCATATCAAGGACACCATCTTTCGCTTGTTTTAGAAAGGTACTCGGATATGTCGACGCACAGGGTCTCTTAAAATAAAGATCGAGTATAAACGTTATAAAGATCTTCTGCTTAATTGTATTCACATCAAAATTCTTCTTTGTGTACAAAATTAAAGCACGTGTCATTTGAATGGGGGAAGAGTATCATCTCTTTCATACGCATTTCATATGCTTAGCATTTACATGAACAGCCACGAATAACAATATTCTGTCTATTATTCACTCGAACTTGGTAATATATTGCTGCTTAAATAAATAGCGCAGTGCCCATGCGATTAGTTGACAATCAAACTAAGCGAGGAGAGTAGAAACTTTTAAAACCCCTCAAGACAATCTTTTTTTAATCTAAAGGTGCTGAGGTTATTACAAAAGAAAATAATTTTGCTCGAAGACTTGGTAGCCGTTGAATTGATTGATACTAAGTTTGTGTTATCTGTATATCTGTCACGTCTACATTACTATTACAGGAACAAATAATTACGAACCTAAGGCTAGGTCTTGTACTGATTGATTTTAAAAATGTTTGATGAATATCCGACTTCGTTTCTTGTTTGAGCTATGATCAAAAAATCGTTAGAAAGCGTAAATACTCAAAGGCCCCAGAATGCCTATCCCTACGTAAATATTGTGATACAATACAGTCTTTACATCAAACAGGGGGTATAGTCAGAAATAGCAAGAACATGGTCGTGTACTACAGTTATTCAGAATTTACCATCAGCGTATGTGACATTTTGGAAACATTCCTGGTTGTGATCTCCTTGTTCAGTGACCAGTTCAGTTCAGCCCCTTGTTGAGTGACCAATATCAGAAGTATAAGGGACATACCATTAATTTTTCGTGAATGGGGTGAATGTGTCAAAATAAAAGAAAAGGTCCGTTTGAGCTCAATGAATTGACGTCAGCAATAGCAGAATTGGAGACAGTGCTGGTGATTTGTATACCGTCACTAGCACTGGGCAAGTGTCTGAATAAAACAAAATATTTTGTTTAAGGCTTATTATAAGCTAGCATTGAATTACACTTAGACATATTTATCTGCATTCTTTATCTTTTATATGTTAACTGTTCATCATGAATATACTTCAAAGAGAACACAGACATTGAGCCCCGGCTTAAGATCCAACGAATGATCTTGATCTAAATCGCTCAAAATAGCATAAGTTTATGTAACAATTATCTCCAACATAAAACGTCAGCACGTCTTATTTCCTACTGCAGGTAGATTGGTACGCATAGCTCAAAAATGAGACAGTAATAATGTCGACAGCCTGTAAATGTTTATGTGTACGTGTAGATGTGTTAGTGTCATTGTTGAGAATAAAGCGTTGGTCTCCACAAGTAGTTTCATAATGAACACGTTCTTGTTGAAAGAAGTTTAAATATGGAAACTAAATCAGGATGAGAACGGCGAATGTGACACATTTTGATTTATCTCTCATATCCTGATATTTTGTCAATATTTTGAATAAATATTTACAATGATATCACCTTTTTAAAACGAAAGAAACTTCATAGGTCACTATTCTTGAAATGAACATAGAGCAGGCACAATTAGTAGAATGGTAAATGATAGCAAAACACAAGTCGGTATTTGTTTAAACTCTGCTGCGCATTATTCATTTAATTCGTTTGATGTTGAAAATCAATATTTTTGTAAACAAAAATACAAATAGTACGAATTTAATTTCTTATTGACAGTTTTTTATGTAATGACGTCTTTTTTGTAGTCTGAAGGCAACACTTTATTTTTAATCGCTTTAGGGCATGTTATAGACACACTTAGTAAAGATCGAGGAATATATAGAAGGACGAGGTCTTTTTTAAATTTAAATACTAAGAACTGGCATAGACCATTTATCGAACTACTGTGTGCAAAGCCAGCAAATTACAACAACAACAAGACGACACTGGCACGCTTCTACTAGGATTGAGTCACTTTCATTGCTAATTCAAAGACATGATAGGCACGAACCCACGTTTCATACAAACAGATAAAATGACGGTCACTTTCATTTGATATTGCATAAAGAAAAGGAAATTACGAGTCCACGTTACATATAGTGTATCAATATCCCACCACAAGTCACAAGCCACACCCCATAAACAAAAATACTGGTCTACTTTCTTTACTACTTTAAGTTAAACAAAGAAAACTGCCACCAAGGAAGAGAACAGACCACCTAACCATTTTCCGTATATTTCAGTGCAAAACAAAAACAATGTTACCATGTCCAATATCTCACCACGTGACTACTTTACTTGCTACTGTATTAATGAACTTCCTGACATTGTTACTTCAGCAATTTACTTATTACTAATTAAATGAGAACAATATGAAAGACATCAAGGCATGATTGGAACAAGTTGACAATACATTACTAATGTAAGAATTATTGAACAGAATAACAACGGAGAAAGACCAAAATCACAGAGCTGTAGAAACATATTTACATGAACAGAGAAAAGATTTTTACATGCTTAAGACGTTTTTAACAAACATCCGGCTTTCTGTCTACTGCTACTTATGTCATTCAATCGACTTGACAAAGAGATAGATGATTCGCTTAACGTTTATTGATATATACAACCCCTGGAATTCAAGATAAACAGAGGGAAATATTATTAGAGAGCGACAAACAGAAAGAAGAAAAAGAAAACGAAAATAAAAATTTAAAAATAGAAAAATGATCAGGAATGTTGTGCCTCTGTTAATCTGAACTTAAAAAGAAGAATCAAGAGATCGAAGAACATGAATGATTAGAATACATTAATTAATGGCCTGGAAAACAACATCGTAGCAAACACTACCTCTTGCACAGTTTTCAAGCAGCCGAAAGATCTACCCATTTAATTCATGGCTAGATCTATAGAAACAACATTCAGATTACCCATTCATTTTCAGATTGCGTTGATGTAATCAAAACGAAACAAGATGTTACATTCCAAGAATTCCAACGCGATACAAGTCACAATCCAAACCACATGCAAACGATTTTGAAGATCGGAAAGGGGTCTCTTAATATTGATGTTGTGCATGGTAGTATTTGGGAAATATATAACATAACGATGGAATGAGAAAACATTTAAATGATTTTGAACAAAGGTTTACAAGATATATAAGTGGACTCAATAACCAAGTGGATGAAAAAGTGTATGCATTAAGTGTTAGGCTTCATGCAATTAAAGCCAAAAGAAAGGAAATACAGATATTCAAATCGAATTAAACACGGAAAATGGGCATCAAGAATATTTCGTTTCACGTAAAAGGGCAATTGAAAAATCGATCAATAAAACAAACAAAAGAGTTATGCAAAATGAAACTAATACCAGTGTTATATTGTTTTACAATTTTCGCATTTGTTCCTGGCCATGAGTATCCTGATTTTTTTAATATTATCCGATTTTCTTAAACGTACACTTCCAAATAGAAGACGAGAAAATGTATTTCAAGTGATAAATGGGTTATTTGGTATTATATCTAAACAATACAAAACAAAGAACTATATAAATTAAATAACTACAATTCACTGATCCAGGTATACTTTCACGTTTTGCTGATTACATGTGTTACATTCAATAGATGAAGGATACAGTTTTCATTTTTTTTTCAAATTAAGCTCTTTTAGAACTTTTATCAAGTTCAGTATTGACAATTTAAATCCTTGTGCTTCATTTCTTCCATTGCATTAGAGGTTAGAAACCAATTCTTGTATACTTAACAGACATTAGACGCAAATCAGTACCTAATATTTACAGCGGAAAAGAAAGACGTGTACGTTATCTAAAAGAAAACGCCGTTTTAATCATTTGAACGTAATACAAAATACGCCATCTTCAGTCAGAATGTAAAACAACTATTGGAACCAGTCTCAAAGTGTGTTTGGACGATTAATAAGTGACGACTTAACTTTTCAAAACAAAGTCAAATATCTATTCAAGTTCATTAATCGAACTGCTGAAAGAAATGAAGAGTACGAGAAAACACTTGCGAATACGGTGAAAACAGAACATAGACACTTGACGACTTGAGTGAAAGATTGAGAAAGAATGGTTTGGTTGCTAATTACAATGAGTAATCAGGACGGTCCTTTTTCCATATATGCGTTTACCTATTGTGATGTTGATACGCGTGGCATAAGACAATACTTGAAAACAAAAGACCACCTGAGATAATTGGTTATTTCATTCTTGTGATTGGCACGTGAGATACGAATACTTATTGTTTTTAGGTGTCAATTTTCCTTACATCGCTTCTAGGCTTATTCAGCACAGTAAATAACTAAGATGTATCATTCAGTAAAATACGTAATTCTTATCAAGGAAGCGATATCACTACTAGTGACTCAGATAACTCAATCACAAATACTGGTATATCATTCACAAAAATAGCAGTATTAAACCCCAAAGAAATCTTTGTAGCATTATATACCAAAGTGAACCTAAAATATCATAATTTGCTTTCATAGGATAATCATCTTAATATCAGTGACATGAGAGAGCGGTAGCAGTTTGGATGATTTAATATTTCTATGTAACTTGCATTGTTGGAAGTTGTGAACAATATGAGCATATCTGACGAACAAGCAAGTCTGATTCAGCAAAGCATCACATCAGGTTATCACTTTTATCAAGGAACTAAGGGGAAATACCTTCACAGAGACCCCAACGGTGCGAGTCAAATGTCTTTAGCAGAATGTAATTTCCATGTTGTGCATATGTGTGTGTGATTTTGATTTTTAACGTCGCTTAAAAAACATTTGCAGTAATATACCTACGCTGACTACAGTGTGACAGATTATAGTGATATCTAGCACTGAGGCATCATGCCGCAGATATTTTCAGAACACCAGACCGACCAGTAAAAACACTAACCACTTAATGTTGAGCTCCAAGCGAGGCAGCTGCTTGTACCATGTTTAATAGTTTTTGGTGTGACTCGGCCTGGGTTCGAACCCGCGAACTCTCGCATCCAAGGCGGTGGTTCTAACCAATAGGCCAACGGTGCTATTGCCATGTTTGATATATAATGGATTTTACATGTCACCAGTATGTCTGAGGTAATATTTATTGTGTTTTGATGCAACAGGCCAGTTTAAGGGAATGTGACCCTTGTACATGGCCCTTTGATTACAATTACACATGAGTGCTACCTGTAGGGCAAATAAAACACTTGCAACAGAAAGACATATCTCTGAGACAAGTTAACCGGAACATTGTATTCTCAGTAGCCATTCTATATCCTTCCTTTCCCATACCTCATGTGAATCCCAGTGATACATCTTTCCACATTTATGGCCAGCTTAGGAAACGTTTGCAGGGCGCATCAGGATAGTTTTTTGAAAAAACTACAGGAAGTTGGATTGCTGATGGTAGATGTGACAGTCCATGCACTGTCCACGTTTTGGAACCTATAGTGTGTTAGAGGTGAATTCCGGTGTGGTCTTGGTATTTTGATGTGTGGCATGTTCATAGATTTTTTTCATAGCATAATGTTTACTATACCAAATTATATCATTTGATAAGGGGAAAACCCATTACTTTTGCGGGGAAAACAAACAAAGATCTACATAAAATCTGACAGAAAAATATAGCATTGTATTTGTTTAATTCCATGTGTGAAGAAATAAAAATGAAATTAATTGCCAGGGAATGATAATTAGCGGATGTGAAGAATGGATTTGGAGAACTCCAAACATATCTGTTGGTGCTTCCATCCCATTTAACTCAGCAATACTATGCAATATCAGTGACAGATAAATATTTCCTATCGAAGGCGAGTGAGAATCTTCAAATAAATAGTGGTGACCATCACTTAGCAGGCAACTACAGAGGTTCTGCTCATAGAGACTGTAATCAGAACTTTAGAAACACACAAAAAAACGCCAGTATTCCATCACAACTTGTCATATTAAAATAAGCATCAGCTCATCAAAGTACTAAACTTTATAACTAATAATGATAACACAGGGCCCCGGTTTATCATATACTTAGGTGCAAACTGTATAACCTATTGTAGGTGAAATAATTACATATTGCTGATTCCAATATTTTCACACGTGTATAAATATCCTTGTATATTTATAGATGAAAATATCAGATTTTCCATCATGTCTTTGGGCGCTTCATTGTGTGTGCCTGCAGAAGTTATTCATGCAGAAAAAATGTACTTTTTGAGCAATAACAAATTAAAAATGGTATCACTTTTCAGTAGTGGAAATTAATTGTCGCTTAATTTATTTCAAACCGATCGCCCCACCGAGAAATTATATCTCCTTCCCTCCTTGACAAAAGTGATAAACCTAATGTTGTGCTTTGCTGAATCGGAACTGCTTTGCGATCAGATATGATAAAATAGTTTACAAATGTCAAAATGTATTGCAACAGATTATGTCTTCCCAATCACACCACTCGCTAATCATTGATATTTATTGAATCATCATATAAAAGAGAATCGTCATATTTCGTTTTCACTTTAGCTTACAATCCTGCAAAGACTGGGTTTAATGCTGCTCTGTGTCTGAATGGTGTACTAGTTTTTGTGATTGAAATATTTGACTAGTTGTGATATCTCTTCCTTCTTCTTACAAATTATGATATTCAAAATCTAAACATCTTAAGTATGTATAGTGCCAGAAAGCCTGCACAATATGCAAATTAAATTCACACTAACACAAAATATTCTTAGACTCTAAGTAACTGTTATGAATATTTAATTAGCTTTGTTTGTTAGTTTTATTTTAGTTTTTTGCATTACATGCTATTGTAATGTAACATTGTATGTTGTTCTTGACCTTGTCCAAATTTGAGCTCATTTCTGCTTGACCCAGATTGACTTCTTTATTTTATTTATTGTAAACAACTAATACGTAACTATTTATTATCAGTATGGATGGGTTTAAAATCAGTATTATTATTAATAGAGAAGTAAATTATACATAATCTATGTTCTTCTTACTAGAAGGTTATTTTCCATCAGGTAATAGTTTGTTTTTTTATCATAGAAAAAAGTAGTTATTCTAATGATTTTTTCGCTGGAACTACAAAGGTGCTCTGATATAATTCTTTGATAAAGACATTCACTGCAATTTATAGTGTATTCAAACCTGGAATTATATTTATGTGATACAACAAAAGACTGCTGGCACATAAGCACACTAAGAGTTATAAAAGACACATCATCGCCGTCAGTTTTTGGATTTCTTTTTGACTACTACTGAAGTTTATTGAGGACTTGAAATTACTAGGACTTGAGTCTGTAATTCTTGGATTTTTTGAGTTGATTTAAATCGCAATACTCAAAGTTTTTTTCTCATTTTCATTTTGTATTCTAGGAAAATAAAATATTTGTTAATTTTACAACGCATTTTGTCTTCACTCTTTTCTGATTTTTACTTTAAGAGTATAGGTCGTAACATAACAGAAAAAGCAATACCAAACACTTTAGTAACCTTCAACAAATAATGTGTTTCCATTGAATACAAAGCCAAACGTTTAAAGAAACTTGCAGTGTTGTGAAGAAAATCCCAAATAATCCTGAAAATTCTTTCATAAGTCAAAAAAAAAAATAGAATGCTTCGAATAAATTCAGGATTCGAATGTGCCTACGTATCAATCGTGTTTATTGATCTGATATGTCAGCAGTCTTGATGTATCACAATGGTATTATCCATATATATAGCTTTGATATTAGTCACATGGATCCTTGTTTTCCATTGTTTAGGTTACTAATTAAAACAAATATGTATAACTTAACATAGCAGTACAATGAAAATAATTAAAAGCTGAAATGTATTGATTACCCCAAATAATGATGGTAATAACCATAACTCCACAAACTTCTCAATTAATGACATCATGGACTTCATAAAAGTTTCTAATGACTATGTCCTATCCAAGGTACCAATATTTATTCCTAATCTTTGAAATTATTAGATCCACAAGAACATATTAGCAAATTAAGACTAAAACAGAATCAAGTCAATATATCTTCAAGAGACTGGTGTCATTTACACTTCTCCAAAATCTTACAGATAGAATACTGGTACTAAATGTATATGAAGTCTGTATTAAATATGCGTCTACTGGTCTGAATATTTTATTAAATTTACTCAATTTATCCCGATAACATTAACATATTTAAGGGCAGATGGAAGCCATGCAAATCATAATCAAAATAGCATCAACCAAGCCGTGACCAATGTGAGCTGATGCATAACCTTATGTTTGGCTCTGTGTTTGTGCGTGTGTGTGATTTGAATTTTTCACGTAGATGTAACTATTTTGCAGTCATACTGCTACGATGTCTAGAGTGTGGTAGTTTATAGTGATATCTAACACTGGAGCATCATACTGAAAACATGTAGCATCATTTCCCACCCAGTCAAATTGTCCTAACACTAACCTCTTAATGCTGAGCACCAAGTGAGGCAGCTGCAAGTACCATTTTTATAAGTCTTTGGTATGACTTGGCCAGGGTTCAAAACTGCGATCTCCAACATCCGAGTCAGATGTTCTAACCACTTAGGCTACCAGGGTGGTACCTTATGCATTCATGTGACTCACTCACATCCTGGAAAGAGAAATCACGGACGACACCAAATTGTTCAATCCATTATACCTTCTGCTCTTGGATTTTCTCAATCAAATCTTGCTGAAGTCCTCAAGGTCTCTACCTTCTTCCATGGCGATCAACCATACATGAAATAAAAATATATCTTACATTCAGTGTTTTGAGTAAGTACCTTAATTACTAAGAGACTTCTTGTGAATTTATTGGTTCATGATAAAATACCAAACTTTCCTCTTATAATCATCATAGCTTCAAAAGCTGAATTCCTTTTCATGACATTCTTCTCATCCAACCTTGATCATGGGATCCTACGTGCTACAATGTACTGAACGTTTTCAGGATAGTCACTCTTTCTGTCTCCTATAACGTAACCATATTAAAAAGTGTATCAAATCCATCTCTGGCTGATGTTACATGTACATTTTCCTTTGACCCAGAATATAAAGTGTTAGACAATATATCTGGCCCTGCAATACAGGTTTGAGCTTTATCCATTTAAGACCCTGGTACACCTGAGGAATTTATCAGGTAAAAAGAATTTGAATCTAATAATCAGTGATACACAAATTTCATATTAATTCAGGTATCAAAGCCAAAGTAACTCATATATATAGGACTGACCCAGATAATAATCTCTCAAACCACATCTACAACTAGCACATAACCTTTATCTAAAAACATAGTAATTTAACTGGATATAATACCAGCAGTCATACACATGTGCCAGTAAATCACAACCCATTATGAGCCCTCTAGGCCATGTTGGCATCAATCAATGGATGAGTGGATGGTCAGACAGATGGATGAATAATGAATGTATACAGAAGATGAATATATATATATATATATATATATATATATATATATATATATATATATATATATATATATATATATATATATATATATATATATATATATATATATATATATAGACAAAGATTAAATAATCAAATGACAATAAGAAACAATACATGGTTTGATTACATATTTTAAAGTGGAGATGTAATGTACACATGTTGTTATTGCTGAGCTTGCGTGTTTTTTTATAGTCTTATCATCAATTCGTCTGCCTAAAAGTTTCTCTATCTTTACGTTTTCTCTTTTTTATCCAGCCCGAACACGATATTGTTTTCCAGTCCACTAATTTATAAGTTGAAATAATTCATCTTTTTCTATCTTTTGATTCTTATGTTCAAGTTGAGAGTAAAAGTGTCAGAATTATCCTGATATGTCTTAATTCTTTTTCAATTTTTATTATTTCTTGGCCTAGAACATATATCTCTGTTTATCATCGATTCCATGGGTTGTATATATCATGCGTGGTGAAGCAAATCATCTGCTCTTAGTGTTGTCGATTGAATGACCTGAATAGCAGTAGATAAAGTACTGAATTTCTATCTTGACTCGCCTTCAGCTTCTAAAACTGTTTTATGCTCTTGTAAATCAATTTCTACAGCACTGAGATTTTGGTGGATTTTATGGGCATTCTATTCAATTAGGCTTATTAGTAACTTATTGTCCAATTGTACCTTCCATCATTTGATGTCTTTCAATTGTTCTCACTTAACTAGTAATAAGTAAAGTGATGAAGTAGTAAAATCAAGGACACGGTTATTGTGGGGGAGTAATTAAGTAGTACATTCAAGGGCATGACAATTTTGTGGGCGTTTATTAATGTAGTGTGTATTTGTGTGTGATTTGCATTTTTAACTAGCTTTAGCAATTTTGCAGTCATATCGCTACAATGTCTGCAGTTTGACAGTTTATAGTGGTGTCTAGAACTGAGACATCATTGTTGTTGTTGTTGTTGTTGTTGTTGTGGGGTTTAACGCCATTTTTCAGCACACCATAGGCTATACATGGCGGCCAGTATTATTGGTGGAGGAAGAACCCGGGAAAACCCCGGAAAGAACCACCGACCCACGAGAAGCCACTGGCAAGCTTTCTCACATACCAACATTGTCCGAATCCGAGACTCGAACCCACGCAGACAGAGGTGAGATGGCAGTGATCCGTAACGGAGAGCGCTTTAGACCACTCAGCCACTCGGGGCCCCCTGAGACATCATGCTGCAGATATAAAGCATCATGTCCAACCCAGAAACCTTCTACTGACACCAAACCGACTATTTAGTGTTTACTATGATTTTGACACACTCACTACATCCCGAAGCATTAAGTCCCTTGCACTTGTGATATTCTTCACCAAATAACAGATCACAACCAGCGACTCTTAGAAAAGTTTACATTTTCTGTGTATGCAGATCATAAAGTCTGAATAACAACAGAACAATTCTTTGATTTGATGTGTGCAAAAGAGCACATAGTCAGTATAGTACATAATTCATTGCAAATGCTCTGTTTCCTAAATAAAAGAATACATAAATTAATAATGGCAATAAAAAATGTGCAAATAAATATTCGGGGATAGACAGACAGACAAAGAGAGAACTCGACAGCGAGAGAAAATCATCTAAGTTGGAAACATTACCAACATATTTAACGAAGTATTTTAGAGTCGTTAAAACTTCATTTTTGGGTAAATAAAGTAATTTGTACATGCTTGGTGTCTTCCAATAATAAGGACCAATATAAGATTCCATACGTGAGAGGAATACAGGACAGCTTAAAAAAAATGATATTCACACATTCGTCGAAATTGACTTAGTCTTTTAAGCAGAGAGATGTGGGGTCGTATATCTATCCCATCATGGCATGCTTGCTTTAATCTACGGAGACTACAAGCGAATACGAAGCTACAGAATATTACTGTTCGTGGCATTATATTTGCCGACGAATGTTCCCTGAATCTAAATTATAAGTTTGACATGTAAAACGGTATGGATCATTTCTTGTAGCTTGTTATTATTACGGTCTCAAAATCTATCAAAAAGACAAAGGGGATGCACCATCTTGCAGCAAGGAATCAGTTCATATAGCCAACCATCAGAGCAAATGGATAATCACTATTGTCAGTGACACGTTCACCTATCTCGGCAGCACACTGTCACCTACTGTCCACTTCGATGATGAAACGGCTGAATTGGCAAAGCAAGTGTGGCCTTTGGCAGAATACGCACAAACGTGTGGGAGCGAAGAGGTATCAGTCTACACGTAAAACTGAAGGCCTACAAAGCCACCGTGTTGCCAAACTTGTTATATGTTAGCGTATGCCACGAAGTTCAATGGTTTTCTCATGGGCTGCTAAGGAAACTCGTGAGGATAAGATGGCAGAACAGGGTCGCAGGATCTGACTTTCTCAGACGCGCAAACATTCCAATTATACACACTGTGCTGATGAAATTACAGTGTAGACAGGCAGGCCCCATCGCCAGGATATCGGGATCTCAGATGGGCTACTAACAAGAAGATCGTCTATGTTGAGCTCAAGGAGGGAAAGTGATCTCACAGAGATTATAATTAACGCTTCACAGATTCCTTCAAGTCATCCTTAAAATACTTCAACACTGTCTCTGAGCATTTGAATGATCTCGCACAGGATCCCTCCCCTGCCGCAGTCTCATCCATGCTGGAGCTAAAGACTTTGAACTGATGAAAATTGAAGAGTCAGACAGAAAGGTGAACAAGGTAAATCTGGAAAATGCAGCACATCCTGCATTGATCAAGCAAACCCAACCGGCATTTGCTGTCGAGTGTACAACAGACTGTAGGAGCACCAATTGACCTGATCTCACGTACCCACACAACTCAAAACAGTTATTAATATCCTAGTTAACAATAAGTTAACTAATAAATTGGAAAACGCGTACAAGTTCAGACTCCGCAGGAAAACTGCAAAAATAATTAGTGTTTCGTGATTAATCTTTTGCAAGTAATAACTGGTCTAGAAAACATTTGTAAATGCAAATTGCATTGAGAGCGATAAGGTTAATTATTTTCTTTCATTATATTCAGCACAGCTTACTGATGTGATTAATGCGGGGATTTAAGTGAGTGTAAAATTAGATGTGTCAGGTAAATACAAAATTAAAATTGTTCATCTTCGAGTATATGAATAGGTAATCATTTATTATATTACAAGCTAGTCGAAGTCTTTGATGCAAAATTTGTTCTAATAGTACTCGATTGGTACTGTATTCCTGTATTAATTTAAGTAATATAATCGTTGGTTGTTTCATGATCCAAAAGGAGAAGATTTCATTGAGTAATAGTCTTTCAAGTCTTTTGTACAAATAAATTTTAAACAATTTCGTCTTGACTAAAAGCGTTTTGAGGCTAGTTCCATCAGCAAGTTGTCTCTTAACACTTGTTGCTCAAATTGTCGAAGGTATAAAGTCGTAACACTACCGTGCATTTGAAAAATATGTTAATCCTTATTTGTAGCTTCTTGTTGAAGTCTTTTCCATTCACTTATTCACAAAATTTAGCATAAGTCATAGATTTTGTTTGTCCCACAAAAATATATTCCTGAACTGAAAAGAAGGACTATAATAGGGTTGTATGCACTCCATAAGTCCACCGTAGGAACAAAAGGTGAAAACTTTAGATATCGGTAATAATTTCCTTAAACGGATAAAATACAAAACATTATTGCTGTAACCTTCTGGAATGTCTTAATCTAGACAAAAACTAAACTTATTGTATTCTAAAATAGTGTATTTTTGAGGAATAAGGAAAAGTGGTATTATACGGTAAATAAGAGCAGGTGATATCTAGTGAATAAATTCAACGTACTAAGCTTCATTCGGACACTTATTTGGAAGAAAGCAACGGAAGAATACCAAATACTCGCAAAAGTCTGCACAAACATGCATTACAGGCTGTTGAATGGTTATTAATATGAACAGATTCGAACTAAGGAAGTCGAAGTCAAGTGTGTTACGCAAGATAAGGGCATACAATTCCGACATGGTTTGGGTTATAATACGTACGTACAGGTTCTTGGAGATGACAAAGTAGTTATATTTATCTTCGGAAAATGATATCTTAAAGATAATTTAATTCAGAAATGGAATTAAAATGTAAACAAATGACAAAAAGCATTCCGCTACAGTCAATTTTATAATTTTCTGTTTTATTTAACATACATACATACATACATACATACATACATACATACATACATACATACATACATACATACATACGTACGTACGTACATATGTGTGTGTACCTTTGTAAAATGTGCGAAATGGGGACATATATGTGAATACACACCAACAGTGCGGGTACACACCTCGAAACCGGGATGTACACACTTTAGTAATGTCGGCTTAAATGGAATGCCAGTCCGGTACCTAATGATACAAACTTTGAAATAGGCGTATCTGAGCATGTGTGTCTCTGTTTTGTCGGCATTTTTTTCAGACTATGTTATACACAACAATATCCACGTATCACTCGACTCAAAACTTTGCGTGTATCAGTCGGAAAACTGTGTTCACGTGTATGCGGTACAATTTCACACTGTTTTGCTGTCCGCTTGCGCACTTTGCTTCCGAAATACTCACAGAAGATGGCATCAAGAAGAGCTAACAGGATTGAAATCATTTATGTAAACATAGGCAAATATACATGAAATAGTTTCTCTTTTAACACAGAGAGCAATATCGATATATATGTTTATTAAATGTAGTCTAATATTCATAACACATTTCGCCAAATTAGAACGAGAACACAAGAAAACTGAATAAAAGGTTTGATGCATATGTTATGCACGGTTTTTCGATGGCCAATGGATTCTACCGTTCATCTGTTCCTCGTATATTTACCTTATATTTAACTCTGAGCTATTGACATTTGGACAAGAAATACACTGGAAAATATCAACATAGATGTTAGTTCATGTGGTTGGAAGAATAATAACGAACTGTCTACGTGTTTAAAAAAAAATACATAATACCATTTCTTTCCTCCAATTAACCCCGTTAGAAGTTAAGCTTGAACCAATAAGAAATAAAAAGAAGTTTTGTAAAAACTTGTACATGACACCAGTCACGACGCTGAAAGTACAAGTTTTCATACTCATATTTAGTGTTTCTCGATGTATCTAAAATATGCTTTCTGGCTGAAGTACAAATAATGTGAAACAAAATAATAATATAAATTTTGTTTGACTCAGACGTAAATTATCAAACATTTCTCATTCTTACCACTTTTAGTCAGTACCTTTTAATATTCTCTCTCTTTCTGTCTGTCTGTATCTCTCTCCTCTCTCTCTCTCTCTCTCTCTCTCTCTCTCTCGGCTCTGTTCCTTCTGTCTTTCTTCCGTCTTGCTAGCTTGATTTCTTTCTGGCTGCATGTCCCTTGTTTTGCCCTATTTCTAAGGACCCGATGACATTAGTTTATTAATTTGGATGGGAACTGTGTTCATGAGGTGAGATTACTGCAATATTTAGATGTATATATCAAATGCATATTAAAATAGATCTTTATGGACCAAATTTGTTAAGATAAAAATCTCCCCGTTTAGATGGTAAAAGTCATATGTACCCGTTTTGTATGTTTTACAAGTGTGTGTGTGTGTGTGTGTGTGTGTGTGTGTGTGTAACAGAAGAGTCAGGTGGAAGATGTTTATCTCGTTTCACAATGCCCATTTTCATCACATCTTGAAAACAGATTCACACCAGTGACTTTCTTGGAAAGAAATACCCTTGTTGTATCCACGTTTATGCGGTAAAAATTCACACAGTTTTGCTGTCGGATTGCACACTTTGCTTCAGAAATACTCACCGAAGATGGCGTCAAGAAGAGCTAACAGATTGAAATCATTTATGTAAACATAGACAAATATGTATGAAATATTTTATTTTTAACAGAGAGTGCAAAATCGATATACATGTATGTTAATGGCTAGTCCAACGTTCAGAACACATTTCGCCAAATTAGAACGGATATTATACACGGTTTAAGATATTCTAGTCGTTCATCTATTATTGTATATTTAACTTATATTTAATTCTGAGACATTTGAATTTGGATAAGAAATACAGAGGAATAAATCAAGATTGATTTTAGTTCATTCGAATGTGGTTGGAAGCAACATAACGAACAGTCTATATGGTAAAAAAACATAATACCATTCTCTCCTCCAATTATCCACGTTAAAGTTAAATCCAAGAAGACAAGCTTGAGCCAATAGGAAATAAAAATAACATTTGTAAGAACTTGTACATGACACCAATTAAGATGCTGAAAATAAAATTGTTCATACTCTTATTTAGTGCTCATCGATGTATCTTAAATGTGCATGCTAGCTGAAGCATAAATAATGTGAAACAAAACAATAATATAAATTTCGTTTGACTCAAAGGTCAATTATTGAACACTTCTCATTCTGTCCTGGTTTAGTCAGTACCTTTTTATATTCTCTCTCGATGGATCGATCGATGAATCGATCGATATATCGACATTGTCCTCTCTCTGCCTTTCTTCCTTCTTGTTTGCTTGATTACTTTTTGGCTTTAAGTTCCTTGTTCCAGGTAGAATATGCTTGTAATTTTTCACAATGCCCATCTTATTCAGGTCTTAAAAACAGATTCACACCGATGACTTTCTACTAATTAAATGAAACAAATATGCAAGACATCAGGACATGATTATAACAAGTTGACAATACATTACTAATGTTAGCGTTATTGCACAGAATAAGTACTGAGAGACACCAGAATCACAGAGCTGTAGAAACATATTCTCAAGAACAGAAGAAAAATTTTTATAAGCTTAAGACGTGTTTAACAGAGATTCGGTACTCTATCTACTACTATCTAAGTCATTCAGTCGACTTGACATTGAGACAGCTGATTCGCATAATGTTCAATGATACGTATATATCCCATAGAATTCGGATAAACAGAGGAAAATATTATTGGAAAGCGACTAGTATAAAATAAAATTAAAATATAAAAAAATTAAAAATAACAACAAAAGGAAAAAGGTGTCTCTTTTAATGTTAACTACAATAAAAGAATAAAAAGATGAAGAAAGATGAATGATTACAATACATTATTTAATGGCCTGGACAAACACCATCTTAGCAAGTACTACACTATGTAAAGTTTTCAGCAGCAAATTAAAAACGAAAAAATGTAGCCATAAATCTGATGAAGCTGAACGAATCAGTGGCTAGATCTATAGAAACAACATTCATTCTATTCATTACTTTTTATACTGGATTCATGTAGTCAAAATGAAAAAGGATGTCACATTAAAACAATTAACAGCACATTAAAAGCCACCAAAGCAAAGCACTCATATGATTCGGTTATCTACATTAATTATCGAATTATCAGTGACATAAGAGAGCGGCATTATTTTATATGACTTAATCTTTCGATGTAACTTACTTTTGTCACATTTGTAACTGTTTCGACATATCCGACTATCAAGCAAGAATGATTCAGCAAATCATCACATCAGGTTAACACTTTTATCAAGGAAATAAGCGGAAATAACTTCAAAGAGACGCCATCTGGGGTCAACTTTACTGTTTTTTATTAACAACTGCTGTCATTATTCCGGCCTTGTCCCTATTGCCACTGACCAGCAAATGGGACCGAGACTCGCATACATCTCCCTTTACATACATGTACATAAGACTACTTCCAGGGCCGAATACAACACTTGGAATAGGCAGCCATACCATGGAGACATGCCAACCAGAACAGTGTTCTCAGCAACCATTATATTTGCAGGTGGAACTCTAACAGATTTCTTTCTTGTTTTCATACCTCATGTGCATCCCAGTGATACATCTTTCCACATCTATGTCCAGCTCAAGTAAAGTTTGCAGGGCGCATCAGGATATTCTTTGAAACGTTACAGAGCGTTGGATTGCTGACTATTTATGTGACAGTGTATGCCACAGTCCAAAGCTGGAGCCTATAGTGTGTTACAGGTGAATTTGGGCCAAGTCTTGAACATTGAGCCAGTACACGTAATCTAAGTGCTTGTTTACAAGATAAAAATAAAACTATTTATATACCTGAATATTCTGATAGATCCTTCATTTCTGCTACGTTGTATGTTTCATGCACTGGCTAGGATTCATGTCTATGTGACACAAGAAAATGCGGATATGTTTTCAAACATACTTTTGGAAATTGCATGCATCTGCTGTATATGCAAATAGTCCAAAATACATTTAAGAAATGTATTTGTCACACCATATCTAGATAAACAGAGGTAATATATGTTAATGTCAGCTAATTCGTTTTTGCCTAATGAAAGAAGCAAAGATAAGAATAGTCATGGAGAAAATGGGACTTGCTAGATTGATTGACAATCGGCATAACTATAAACTGGATGTTAACGCTAATATCACATATAAGCATGTCCAGATAGAAATGAAACAGGGAGAACCTGACCGCCACTTACTATTTTGATGTATGGCATGTTGCCATAGATGTGTCCATAGAACAGTGTTTACTACACCAACTGATAATGGTAGAACCCTATTACTTTTACAGGGAAGAGACAAACAAAGAGCCCTACATCAAATCAGGCAGAATAATGTTTTAATATGTCTAATTCCATATGTGAAAAAATAAACATGAGTTGATTGCCAGGGAACAAGAATTTTAGGATCTGAGTAACCAAATTTACAGCATTTCATAAAACGTCAATGGGTGTTTCCAACACTGATTTTAAATTTTTTATAAGTACTTGAACTTCGTTTAACTTATCAAAAACATATCTGGGACAGATAAATATTTTTCAATCGGAGGAGAGCGAGAATACTGGGTTGATTAATGCTGTGTACGTAAATGATGTAGCAGAGTCTGTGATTGAGATATTTGATTCGGAGCAATGTCTCTTCCTCCTTGTTTGATTCGGAGCAATGTCTCTATTCTACGTTGATAAGAGTTAAGTATATTCAAAAGGAAAACATCTTAGGTATTTATTGTGCTAAAAAACCTACATAATATCTGGGGAAAATGCAGACTAACAAAAAGTAATGTTAGGACTCTAAGAAACAGAGAAATCAAGCTAAACCAGTTTAGTAAATTTCAACAAATAATATATTTCTCTAGAATAAACAGGACATTTTAGATAGAACTTAATGTTGTAAATTAAAATCCAAATAATTCTAACCTTTCTATCATAAGTCCAATAGTATAGAGTGCTTTGAATGAATTCCAGGTTTTTAATGTGCTTAAGGATCAATGGTGTTTAATGAGCTGATATGTCAGCAGTCTTGATGTATCACAATGATATAATCTAGAATATCTTTGAATGAATTCACAATAATCCAATATAATGATTTAGCCTAAAATGTCAGTGAGCACTTAGCAATTCCAATGAATAATATAACTAAATAATTCCTCTTAAATTATATCTCATACAACTAACAGTAATCTTAATAGACTGAAGATAAAATAGCAAAGACCAATTTGTTTACTTCAGAACCCTATATAAAAGTCTAACACGCAATAAGATGTCCAGGATGATGATTATTTTCAATGTAAATTTCCATCAAATTCGTAATTATGTTCAGGTCTATTCGAATAAGATTAAGCAACTAACGAGACCAAATACAACTCCAAGGAGAAAATCAGAGTACTGAACTCAAATCTAACTAAACATTTTGTTTACAAATGAATATTATATAAATGTAAAACCTACAATAACGGACATGCGCTAGCCATATAATGTGTTGCATAACAATGTCAGCAGCGATATACAGTCATGGACAAAAATTAAATACACAGTATAGATATACATAATGTGAACCCATATCTTACTTGCTAATCACAGTGTGCGTGTAAACCCTTTATTTCACCTGATCTTTGTTTCTCGGGTTATAGTGTATCTATTAAACCATAACAAGTATGATCACTATGAGTAGACTCATATAAAGGAAAAGGACCGTCCAGATTGTTAAATATAGTCAGCGACGAAACGTCCTTTTTCAGTCGTTCAATCAAGTAGTCATGTGTTTAGTTTTTACCGATGTTTTCCATTTATTCTTTATTTCCTTCATGCCTAACTTATTTCTTCAGCATAACAATCAAATAACTTGAATATAAATCTTTACTTATTGATTTTCCTGTAGTAATTGCTACTGAGGCTATATGCTTCATTCAAGAGGAACAAACTTTGGTTCTGCTCCTATTATAACGTGCTGACTCAATAATTTCTCTTTTACTCTCAAATGACTCAAACAGAGTTCTCTTCCATAATTTGTTCATTTGTTTCTTTTAAAGCTGTAAATTTAGGGAAATGATCTTTGCCTAATGTCTTTTTAGAGTGGAAGTGTTGAATGATTTCATCGGTCAGAATGATAAAATCATAGCCAACATTGTTTAAATTGTCAATTATAAAGTTGACAAATATTATGAACTATCTTGCTTTATGGTCTTAATGACGAATCTCCTCCATCTATAGGGTATACTAATTATTCAGCACTTCATACAGGAACATAAATAGATCCATATAATGCAGTTAATTAATTTATATATTTCTTTGTTTTGAGTTATTCAGCTACAAAATTATCATTTAACGCATGTTTCAGTTGAAATACATTATCTCGTCTACAAATTGCAAATTTACATTTAAATAAATCAGTTAATATAATTTAGCTGGGATACTAATGGCAAAAGATACAATGCAAAAATCATAGAGCTATTTCAAAATATTGTTATTTTCATTTTGCATAACACTCTTGTTTGCTTTTGACAAATAACACTGGACAACAAATTTTTACAAAAGTCATGTTACTGAAATAAAATTAGTCAATTCTTATCAATTTTTATGTGCTGAACACGAATATGACAGTCAAATTGCAAAATTGGCTCTAGTTTTTTTGTAATCTGCAAGAAATTAATGTTTACATAACGAAATGCATTCCAGTAGTAAAAGGTCAACTGTAATAGCCTACCTATAAAAAATCAAGTCATTGACTACATCTTAGATTTCTTCGCCTGTCTCTTGTACAGCTGTTCGGGAGCATCTCTGAGGAGTGTCCAGCAGTAGTCAGCCAGCATTGTAGTGGACCATGTTCCCTGGTATCTTTGTTCCATTGTTGCGATATCTTGATGAAAACGTTTGCCGTGTTCATCACTAACAATACCACAGTTGCTAGGAAAGAAATCCAAATGGGAATGAAGGAAGTGAATCTTTAGAGACATATTGCAGCCAAGTTTCTTATACTTCATCAACATGTCTTCTACTAGTTCCTTATAGTTTTCTGCCCTAACATTTCCGAGGAAGTTTGTAGAAACTAGGCGAAAAGCATTCCATGCTTGTTTCGCGTCACCTTCCAGCAAGTTGTTGAACCGGTCATCTTTGAAAAGCTCTCGAATCTGAGGACCCACAAAAACTCCCTCTTTAATCTTTGCTTCGCTGAGTCGAGGGAATTTTTCATGCAGGTATCGGAATGCTGGCAAAGTCCGGTAAATGGCTTTCACGAAGTTCTTCATCAAACCTAGTTTGATGTGAAGGGGTGGTAGCAAGATTTTCTGAGCCTCAACCAGAGCTGGGTGTTGGATATTCTTCTCTCCAACGGCTACATTCTGCCTGTGAGTCCATTCCTTCCTCATGTAGTGCATTTCCCTTGCTCGGCTATCCCACTCGCATAAGAAACACATGTATTTTGTATATCCTTGCTGCAGTCCCATTAAAAGGGCAACTACCTTCAAATCACCACAGAGGTGCCAGCTGTACTTGTTATACTCAATGGAATTCAGTAGCTGCCTTAAGTTATCGTATGTCTCTTTCATGTGGACAGCATACGCTACTGGAATAGATGGAAGAATGTTTCCATTGTGCAAAAGCACAGCCTTGAGACTCAGTTTCGAAGAGTCCACAAATAGTCTCCATTCTTGTGGGTCATGAGTGATTTTTAAAGCATTCATGAGGCCCTCAATATCGGAACAGAATATCAGATTACTTTCCTTTCTGAAGAAAGGCTCCAATTGCTGGTGGCGCTTTCGATATGCAGTAATTGTGACATCTTCTTCTAGAAGATTCCATTGTTGGAGTCTTGATCCTAGCAATTCTGCCTTGTTCTTTGATAAGTCCAAATCACGAATCAGGTCATTTAGTTCTTCCTGTGTTATTCTGTGTGGGGTTGATGATGCACCACAGTGAAAATCTGGATCACTGCATGCTGATAGACCAGGAGAAGAACAGGTCGACTCACCTTTGTCTTCGTCAGATGAATCAAGAGAATATTCTGCTGGAGGTTCTGGAATAGGAAGTCCCTCACCATGTGGAACTGGTCTCAATGCAGACGGAATGTTTGGGTAGACTATTCTCGACTTCTTTCGCTTCGTTATTCCGCCGGAAAGAGGAGGAACCAAGCAGAAGTAACAGTCATTTAGGTGGTTGCTTGGCTCTCTCCACACCATTGGGACTGCAAACGGCATTGATGACCTTTTGCAATTCAACCACTGTGAAAGCTGTGTTGTACATGTAGCACAGCATATATGCGGAGCCCAAGGCTTGTCTTGGTCACCAACCTTGCATCCGAAGTAAAGATGATATGCCTTCTTCACTTGAGAATTGATACTTTTCTTCTGGTTGGCAAATGTCACTTCCCCACAAATATAGCAAAAATTGTCCGCGGTATTAACACACTTTCGAGGCATTACTGTTCTTTATTGTACGTAAATGGATAAAATAATAAGTTTTATGTAACAGTAGCTTGAACTGTCTCGCACAACGTCTAAAATATTTTAAATGTTGAACCTATCTGATTGGGCTTTATATAGTACACTGCTTACGTCAGCTTCAGCAGCCGCCTGGCATTAGTATAATAGGCCTACACATGTATAGTACACTGCTGACGTCAACTTACTTCAGCAGCCGCATGGCATTAGTATTGCATTGCATCAGAAAATGATGCAATCAACTGTGGATGATGTGAGCATGATGGTATTATGCAATGTTACATCATTATTCCGGATGTTGCTGCAGTCCTACTGGAGAAATTTACACAGTGAAACATAGAAAATGAGGTATATGAATATCTTCAAAACGAGAGCCAATACAAATTTTTCACGGTTATATTCGTGTTCGGCACACCAAAATACTACAGATTAGGGCCTTTTCAAGTCAGTAATGATTTCACCAGTGTAATTTTTTCAAATTCACCCATTTTTACTTACAATGTAATATTTTTTCCGTCTTTTATTATATTTTGAATATCTCTTTATCCTTTCTGTCGCCTTTGATTGCATTAAAGCTAGCACTTAATGCATACGTCTGTTAACCACTTGTGTCTTGAGTGAACCTTTATCTACTATAAACCTTCCTTACAAATCATTTAAATGTTTTTGACAACACAGGCGAATTTTGGGTTTAAAAAAGTCGGGTACAAAAAATAAGTTTTTAATCTCCATTTTCTAGATATTCCAGATTATTTGGTATCATTGTAGAGCTACATGTGTCTACCTTTCTATAATACATCCCACTGTAGTGTATCGTTCTACTGTTGTTTATTTCGTCAATACTATCATGCACCACGCTGATATCAAGACACAACACTCTGATCAATTGCACACGGCTTTGACTGCATAGTTTATGTTTCGTGCTATTCTTTGAATCTAGCATCTTAAATCGTTTGGATTTTATCAATCCAGTCTAAAACGAATGGACAGTTTGCATGTCAATTTCACATATCTTAGCATGAATTAATTCACTTCTATTTCTTTAACTGTTCTATTTTTTCAAAGTCTCACCTTCTGCTGCCTGGGAATTGTGTTGTTTGCTACGATATTGATTGTTCCAAGACAGTAATGTATATGCTGAAATCATTCATCTTTTTCCATAACTTGATTCTTTTGTTCAAGTTGAGATTAAAAGGGTCAGAATTTTCCGATATTTTGGAATCTTTTTTTAAATATTGTTTCTTCCACAGGAACATATCTCTTTGTTAATCTTCGATTCCAAGGGTTATATATCATCGAAGGTAAAACGAATCTTCTGATGATTGTCTTGTCTATCCAATGACTTGTAAAGTAGTAGATACAGTTCTGAATTTCTATCTAGACACATCAACAGCTTCAGAAATTGTTCTGCTCTGGTGGATCTCTTTCTACAACCATGGAATTTTGGAGGCTTCTCTTGTCATTCTATTAAATAATGATTATTAGTAATTTATTGTCCACTTGTTCCATTCATCTCTTGATGTCTTTTAAATCGTTCACTCTAAACTTGCAGTAAGTGCAGTAATGAAGTAGTAAATTCAAGGGCATGGTCTTTTTGGGGGTGTTTGTTATTGCAGTTGAAATTGAAGTAATCATGTAGTAAGGTAAAGGACGATCTGATTTGTTTCTTTATTTTAACCAAAGAAATACGGAATGTGGTTCTGTTGTAAGGTATATTAAATTGTGGTGACTTTGCTTTGTTTATGATACAGTAGTCAGGAAGGTAGTCAACTATTATTTGTGCGGCTTTGCTGGGTAGGATGTGGCTGGATTGGGCTATTTTTAAAATATATAAATTGACTCATTTGGGTAATGTGTAGTAGAATTAAGCAAATAGAAAAAATAACCGGTCTGTGTTTTCATGGTATCATTTATGATTCTAATAATTAAGTTGCTCCATGTTTATTTCTAGCACGGTGATCATCGTAGTTCCTTTAGATTTACAAAATTTATACCACTCAAACAATTGCTTCCAAATAAGTTGTATAATCTAGATAGCAGAAATAAAATAATCATTTGCACACTAGTTTCCTCCAGAATCAACTGTAATTAAATCCTATGTAAATTCATATACTACAGTTATGCCTACAGTGACGAAACTATTTATTTCAGCAACATCATTGTCATTTTGTCCTACGTTTGATAATAAAACATCTTTCAACATGTAACTTATTTGATTACCTTACGTAAATTTTCCATGACAACAGGACCTGTAACGAGAACTCTCCATGAAATAGATGTAGATCAACGTTATATTCCTTAAAACGACACACGAACACGACCGAAGTGGCCTTAGTGTTTACTATTATTTCGACACTCACACCATCAACAAAAAATTAAAAGGCACGTTCCATGCACTTGTGATATTTTTCTATGAGCGAGGTAGTTTAAACCAACGAGGTTCCCAAAAGTTCACAATTTCTGCATATGCAGATGATAAAATCTGAATAACAGAGCGAAACATAATTTTTTATTTGGCGTGTGCAAAAGAGCACATAGCCAATATAATACATGATTCATACACAATGCACTGTTGCATAAATGCCTGAATATATCAATCAATAATGGCTATACAAATGTGCGCATAAATTCTCGGAGATGGACAGACAGACAGAAATAGAACTCTACAGCGAGAAAAGATAATCTAAGTTGGAATGCATTATCAGCATATTTACCTAGGTGTTTTAGAGTTCTTAAATCTTCATTTTTGTGTAATTGAAGTAATTGGTACATACTTGGTTTCTGCCAGTAATAAGGATCCAAATAAATTAAAATAAATATGTATTTTAGTCTCTGGTTACAAAACAATAAAAGGCAAGATATATAGACTGCATTAGGATATTACCAGATCTCCAAGACCGTGAAGTCAATAAAATAGTTCTCACACTGGAAACCCAGTTATTACAATTCTTTCTTTTAAAATCTGTAAGCATTAATTGTTATATTTTTTAACAATTTAATTATTTGTGTTTAGCACTCTGAACCAATGCTTAATGATACGCACATATATATTTAATTAAAGAGTATGGGGGCCAAACTATCCATTTTCAAGCATATTGTTGGCAGGATGTATAAAATCTAGTATCTACATGCATTATTTTCTATGTACCCGTCATATACTATCTGTTTTCTAAACCACCAAATATCACAGCCATAAGACAATATTGGAGATGCGAATTAATCAAATAAATAAACCATTATATTTACCACACATCCTAGAATGTTAGTATTATTCAGAAGTAATGTGGCGCACACCTCTGCTCATGCAAAGTCTGACTGTATGCCCTGAAGTCGGAGAGGCATTGATCATTAATCAAAATGTAATAACAAAACCAGTGGCTTCAAGTTAGTGATCATTTACTGTGATAGTACTGTTGACGTGTCACATATACAAAAACCACTCACTTCGTATCAGTCAAATCAGTTGCTACAGCTCTGTAAGCTAAATCGACTTAAAAATCATGTAATGATCTCATTTCCTTTACAATTTGAACAGTAACTTTGTATTGGGGACTTTTATTTATCGCTAATCACCTACCGTTGCTTAATTGTCAAACAACCACATAGATACTGTTCGTGTCAGCAATGTATTCCATATCAGAGTGAGCTATATATAAAACTATATTATTCTTGCTGTACAAGCAATAGCTAATCTGATGTAACCAATGAAATATGTAGAAAGTCTTTTATGCAGTCAGCTATGGGATCCTATGACTAATTTCGGTTGCCCAGAAAAATTCATCGTGATAGTTCGGTAATTCCATCATGGCATGCACGCTCATGTCATAGACGAGGAATAGTCATCTGAATCATTCCATGTCACCAATGGAGTCAAGCAAGGTTGTGTGTTGGCCCCAATCCTCCTGAGTATGATGTTCTCTGCTATGCTTACTTACGCCTCCCGTGACCATGACACTGGGGTTGTATCCGATACCACACTGATGGCAAGATCTTGAATCTATGGAGAGTGCAAGCGAAGACTAAGACATAAAATTACTGTTCGTGGTCAACTATTTGCCGACGACTGTTACCTGAATGCCTGATCTGAGTCTTTGGATCGTTTGTTGTCAGCTTGTAATTGTTGCAATTATTATATTGTTTGGTTTGTGCTGTGAGTGATGCAGACGTAAACTGATAAGGGAAGGTGGTGGTTTTATGTTACAGTCCTAATCAATGATAAAACCAACACCAGAATTGCTAAAGCAAGTGTGTGCTTTTCGAGACTACGAGCAAACGTGTGGGAGAGAATTCTACAAATAAGTTGAAGGTCTACAAAGCCGCTGTGTTGCCAATCCTGTTATATGTTTGCTAAAACGCTATGTTAAGAAGCTTAATCATTTTCACATTGTCTGCTGAGGAAACTAATTAGGATAAGATGTCAGAACATGGTTTCAGACACTGAGCTTCTCACAAGAGCAAACATTCCAAGTATTCACATTCTGCTGATGACATCACAGTAAAGACTGGCAGGACCCATCGCCAGTATGTTAGGATGTCAGAAGAGCGACTACTTAAGAAGCATTTCTACCTTGAGCTGAAGGAGGAAATGTGATCTCAGGGTTGACAAAAGAAACGCTTCATAGATGCCGTCAAGACATCCTTGAAGCACTTCATCTCTGACCAATAGCCTTGGGATGATCTCGCACAGGATCCCTCCCCTGCCGCAGTTTCATCCTTATTGGTGCTAAGGACTTTGAACAGATGACAATCGAAGTGGCATGAAAGAAGCGCGAGCAACGTAAATCTCAGAACTGCAGCACGTCCTGCATTGATCAATCTATCCCAACCTGCACATGCTTCCAAGTGTGACACAGTCTGTAAATAGCACACATTGACCTGATCTCACGTATTCACAGACTTCTAACCAGTTACTGATATCTTAGTCATCTTCAAACTCAGAGGATGCACAACAAGTTAACTTATAAAAAAGGAAATGTATAACTTACCACTGCACATAAAAACTGCGAAAAGCATAAGTGACTCGTTATTGCTAATTTATAAGTAATAATTGGCCTCGCAACCAATTGTAAAAGCAGCCTGAATTGAAAGCAATAAGGTTAATTGTTTCTTTCACTATATTCAGCACAACGTACTCTTGGGATAATACAGGAATTTTCCATTCAGTAATACACTTTGATACAAATTAATTTTGATCTAGGTTTGTCTTGGCATAAAGGTGCTTGAAGGCTAGTTCTATCACACAATCGTAACTTAATACATGTTGTTCAAACTGTGGACGGCATCAAATCGTCACTATATCGTGCATTTAAAAAATGTGTTCATTCTTTATTTGTAGCTTCTCCTTGGAATCTTTTCTTTTTTGTTCCTCCTTAAATTTCAGAATAAGCCATAGATTTTGATGTCTAACAAATCAACATTCCTGCAATAAAAAGAAAGGCTTTTAAGGGAAGGTATGCAATCCATTGCCCTCAGCAAGACAAGAAGTGAACACTTAAGATATTGTAAAAGATTTCCTTAAACGGACAAAGTAACATAATATGATTGTGACGTTCTAGAATCCGTGTTAATTTAGATCAAACATTCTGAAATCGTGTAGTGTTGAGGAATATGGAAAAGTAGTATTACACGGAAGAAAAGTCCATATCATATTTGGTTATACATACATGGGACTAAACTTCTCTCGTACACTTATTTGGAAAAAAGTAAAGGAAGAATACCCATTACACGCAAAGTGTCCACAAACATGGATTATTGTGTACAATACATTAGGCATATTTGAGCTGTTATTAATAGATCGCATTCGTATTATTAGATGCCGCTGATATTTGGCTACAATATTCATAAGCAATTGAAAACGTAAATGGTAAGAGTTTTACTAGATATGGAATCTTCCTAGAAAACATGCATACTCCCTGCTGCCACAAGGAGAATACTGACCAAGTACGTCTGTATTTTACCTATTACTGTAAATTAATACTGGATTATGCTGGATGGTAATTGATATACATGGCAATGCTATGAACACTGAAAATAACTCGATGAACCAGGTAAGTCAAAATGTGTTACAAATTTTAATAGCATACACTTCCCATATGGTTTGGGTTATAATAGGTACGTATATGCTGTAGGTGATGACAAAGTTGTCCTATTTTACCTATTACTGTAAATGTATTATTTACCATCTGAAACTGTCATAAAGACAATTTAATGCAGAAATGGAATCCAACCTTAATCAAATCACATAAAACATCCCACTACGGTTGCATTACACGTACCCATTGAGTAACCAACGCATCTATTACTGGCTTTAGAGTGGCGTATATATCGAGCATTGTGTGCGTGTGAGTGTGAAACAGAAGGCAAATATTATGTTTCACAATGCCCATTTTATTCCGATCGTGAAAACAGATTCTCCACAGGGATTTTCTCAAACGAATTCAGGCGTAATATCTCAACTTGCACCATATAGCATTTCAGCATCCCAGAGAAGAGCTTCAATGGAAATATCATTCACTAATTAGTACTTTTCACACCATATTTCTTTCACCCGTATGCGATATATATTTGATATTTTTCCAATGTCGTCATGAAAAGTATTTCTACTATGCATTCTTACTTTTCTTACTGTTACATTTGTGATTGTTGAACCATTGTTATGTAGGTGTATGTTTATGCTCCACATTTCCAAATATCCCTTTTCATGGACATTGCAATAGATAGGATCTGCAGCAGTAGGTATATAATAGAAATATTAGCAGCCGGTATCTTTGTCATTGATAACTTATTTTCACTTCCAGCGAATGGAGAGCAAAGTGACCATTATTTTTCTTTGGTTTTCAACGATTGCAATATCTCAATCACAATGCATGTCAAAAATGATGTATACGAATTAAAACTATAAGAGTGTTCACCAGCAGCAGAAGGAGCTTTTCACTATTCACGTTTCGTTTTGATTGTATTATTAGCCCAAAGTTGATGATACTAAATGTCCAAATAAGGCAGAAAAGAATGAGGCGACAGGTTGTATTTCAAAACCTTGTTAATATTTTTTTCTCCATTATTTATCTTATAACACTAAAAAGCTGCCGCTTGTGAAGTTCACAGACTCTCTCCAAGTTTCATATTTCACTCCAAATCTAATGTATTTAAATACGAGTAATTTAGTACGGAACTTAATATTATATAGCAAACAAAATGTCATCCAAAGTATTTTAGGAAGACCAAGAGATAGCACAGATAGCTCTGTAGGTTTCGTTTCTACGAAAGTATGAAATTATTAGTTATGGTGTACTAGGTTTTAGCTGCAGTGCTTAGTTATGTTATTTTTGTATACCAGAACTTAATTTCCTATTTTAGTATCACTATATTTGTAGTGAGGTTAATTTTTACAACTCACTGTGTTAGTTGGGCTGCAATTCGCCTCATTGGAGAAAAAATACTTTCTCGTCTAGAAAAATAATTATATTTTATCCTGACAAAGTCTATTCGGATGAATTTATAGTGGATTGTTTACATCCGTCATATCATTCTTACCCAATGAAATCAATGCCTCGAACTGGATAATTATTATTCAAGCAACACCCCCTTTTTGTGTATTCCCACTTATGTATCTAATAAATATGGACAGACCTCTTAAACATTTCCACATCCAGCTATACGCTAGAAAAATCCTTAACTGAGAATGTTTTGTTCAGTGTTCTTTACCATGACAATGGTTCGCTTATTCTTCGCTTTCCTGACGTTCTCTAAATTGCTTACAAGAGGACATCCTCAAATTAATTGTGGAAACGTCACTTCATCTACATGCCAAAATGTCTGTTTTGGAAAACCAATTGACTGCCAGGACATTTACCAAATGGGTTTTACAAAGACTGGAGGCTACATTATTTATCCCAAAGGACATCATAATGGTATCTACGTTCGATGTGACATGCGTACAGCCGGTGGAAGATGGACTGTCATTCAGAGAAGAATCAGCGGAGATGTTGATTTCTTTCGTGAGTGGATTGATTATAAAGAGGGTTTTGGTGATCCAAATGGAAACATGTGGCTCGGAAATGACAATATACATGACCTCACGGCTCAGGCCGATTACCAGCTGCATATAAACTTGGCTGTTTCAAATACAAATACCAGCTTTGCCATGTATGATACTTTCTCGGTTGGAGACGAAAGTAGTGGATATCTGCTCATCGTAAAAGGCTACAGTGGAACAGCAGGCGACTCTTTCTCTTATCATTCTGATATGAAATTTAGCACCAAAGATTGGGACAACGACAAAACCAATTCAACAGATTGTGCCAGTAGCTACAAAGGCGGTTGGTGGTACAATAATTGCCATCATTCAAACTTAAATGGAATCTAAGGACCCACCAATCATGCAGAAGGAATACATTGGTATGCATATGCCGGACATCATACATCCATGATATATGCAGACATGAAAATAAGGAGAAAAATTTCACAGTAAGAGTGATACAAAAGTATTAAGATATCGCGGGAATAAAAAATATTTGTAACAAATAGGGTAAAGTAGCTTGAAGTATGTCCATATAGATTGAGGTTATTTGAAACTTTCGGAGCACCCCGCTTTAGTCATATGAATATTCCTTCTTCATAAAGGGACGCAGGTATAATTAATTTGTAGAACCATTTAAATTTGCTGTCCCTATTGCATTTGAAACGGATGCAGTTGTAATTCCTTTGTTTGTCTGAATGGAGATAGTTTAAACTTAATAAGTATATTTTATTGAAAGTATGATTCTACATTTTCATTTTGTTTGTTTTTTCTTATCATTATTCGCAATTTGTACTTTCAAAATTTTGATGTTAATTGAAAAAATATAATATGCGCTACATATACGATTGCAAATAACATCCTAGTTCCCTCCACTCCCATACCGACCTAACGGATTGATCAAATGTTATAGAAATGTTTTGCATATTTATATATCTATGTCAATTGGCAACGAAATTCCCTGTTCTATTAATGTATTTACACATTCATGAACATGTGCAATCGTGAATCCACGATCTGAATCAGAATAATATATAAATATCCCGATTTCAACAAGCACTTTGCTTAACATCCCAGTTATTTTAAGGAATGATAAAATATAATATCCATCCGTATGTAGTGCTGCATAATTGTGGTTTTCAAACATAGTTTCGTACAAAGAAACATGAGCAGCTTACGTTCTTTTCTTGGGGAATGGTTGCTGTTTTTAGACTCGTAAGAGTTTTTAAAGGACAATTAAAAGGACTTAGGAGACAATTCTTTCCCCTGCCAGTCAAACCTTTGGGTTGATGTCCTTGATTCATTCAGAGTCCGTGACCTTAAATTGTGACGTCACAGAAAGTTACTATATTAGGTAAAATCAGACCCAAATGACTCTTTGGCATACTCGAGTGCATTGCTAACTAGGAAAATCCATGAAGAATACACAAGATAGAACAAAATCCATTTTCATCATTTTTCCGAAAATAAATTCATTGCTTTAAAATTATGAAAGAAGACAAATAAAATAAAAAGGTACACAAAATCTGAAAAGTATAAAATCCAGAAATAATGTTATGTACCGGAAAATATACAAAGAATACTAAAATGCAGTCCAGTATACAACATTGATCGTCTTTCTCAGTTAATCAAGAAGTTTAAAGTTATAAGTTTCACACAAGACAAATATTTTAATATACCTTGCGCAGATTCCGTATTTAAATCTCCGAAATTCCTGAAGTTTCATGAACTTTAATATCACTGGGTTGGCTCTTGCAAACTTTCCCATTTGCTATATAAACATTTTGTTGCAATGACGCAGTAATCGTATCTGTTCTTGTTTTATCTTTTGTAGCAAACAAGTGTTCTTGCATGGCGATTGACCCAAACCATGTAGAACGCCCCAACTGCTTTCACGGTAGCCATATAAACCTTTGTTGCATTAACACAGTAATCGTATTCGTTGCTGTTTTATTTTCGGTTGCAAAGAAAAGTTATTGCAGAGTAATTTATCCAATATCATGTAGAACAAGCCAATCGTGAAACGATCCGGAATAATTATTGCATTTTAACTGAATTCACGAGATTTTTACTTATTTTCCTAAATTTGTCTCCAGGCACAGTGATATATGACGCATCATCGGCAGTGAGAATCGATTTCAGGGTTATTCTCAACTGGCATTAACCTATATTTGATCCTCTTCTTAATCAATGATTGTACTCTACACCCCAATTACCCCTCTAAGTGGTTAGTATATACGTTATCAGCCCGAGAACGATATTCTCGATCAAAGTTATTGATGTAAGAGTTAAAATTTTCACAAAAGCATAGTTCGCTTGTCAGGACCTGTCTCGCCTAAAGAGGTTATAATATTTCCTACCGATAGAACTTCTATCTATTGAAGATACAAGTAAAGAAAAACTAATTTTGAACTTTCATAGGAAACAAAAATATCTAAAACATATATTTGCTGCATCGGGGTTTTCAGATTCAAACAAAGATAACAGACATGTATAAGTATTGATTTCACAAAGAACGATATTTTAAGAGAATATGTTACATTGACAATTAGGATATTTGGCTTGGATCGGTGTTTCATACATGTATATGCATTTCAATTGGAAGTCACGTTATAATCCTTCATATACTAACTACAATTTGGTATTATTATTTTTTATTAAGTAGGCGTAACGTATCACTGGAGACCTATAATAAAAGTCTATATTATAAACAAAATGCTTTAATACGAAGTTTTGTTCTAGATCAGTAATCGATCTGTAGGAGGAGCAGTATAGTTCTGAGAACCAAGGCCCTTCATATAATCTATTCAGTCATGAAAGAACTCAGCATCACTTATGAAAGAATATCCGTCCTCCACCAGTAGTATCGATGTCACAGCTAGCGTAGATCCTGTTACGATCCCCGTTGGATAAATGATGTAGACGCCTATCCTATCAGTCTTCTGTTTTTCTGAGCAGACATTGTGCGGTGTAGGAATGGGTCTTTTTGGTTCTGCCAGTCTTAGCAGTTTCACATGCAAGGACAATAGTTTTGTGCATTTCTGCTCAGAAACAATGCTCCTAACAACCGGTTGGAGAGGACAAAGCTGTTTCCTTGTTTCAGTGAATATGACAATGATACGGAATGACCATTCTAGTCGATACTTGAATAGAGTTATTAATCCAAGGCAATATGTATGTTTTATTCTGTTCGATGTTCATCAGTTTTCCGACTATGTTAAGGATAGCTGTAAATTGCCTTACTCCAGTAAGTTTAGTTTCAATTTAAAATGAAAGAAACTCATTAAATAATTATAAACATAAAATAAGAGGGTTCTGACATTCAGTTATATTTCCACTGTCTAATTAGCTGTAGCTGTAAGGTCGTTAGAGTAGCCATCTACAACGATATTTACCACCTTCTTGTCATATAATGACGTTCGTTCAGACAAGTAACTTCAGTTCATCAGTCTATCAACACCACTAATTATGCATCAACATACCTTAATAATTGTCTCAAAGACGCATACATTCTTTTATGTGGTTGAGATTATGCCACTTGATGACGTACTGTTGCTATTACTCTTGGAATGGAAGCTTTTAGAGCTTACGGCATGTCAATGACCGCTGAGTACAAGGAAGGGACTGTTATTTTTCTCGATTGAATTATGGCAAGTGTTCAAGAGTCCAATGATTATATAATTTACAAATCTATCTAGCTAGCTATTTACCCAGGTTTATTTTTGTCTTTGCTTTGAGCGATTTCATTATTTTGGTTGGAAAACACATCGAATGTTTTTAAGTGTGATGGTCGTTAATTTCATATCAAGGACACCATCTTTTGCTTGTTTTAGAAAGGTACTCTGAAAGCTCAACGAACAGGGTCTCTTAAAATAAAGATCGAGTATAAACGTTATAAAGATCGTCTGCTTAATTGTATTCACATCAAAATTCTTCTTTGTGTACAAAATTAAAGCACGTATCATTTGAATGGGGGAAGAGTATCATCTCTTTCATACGCATTTCATATGCTTAGCATTTACATGAACAGCCACGAATAACAATATTCTGTCTATTACTCACTCGAACTTGGTAATATATTGCTGGTTAAATAAATAGCGCAGTGCCCATGCGATTGTTTCACAAGCAAACTAAGTAAGGAGATTAGAAACTTGTAAAACCCCTCAAGACAATCTTTTTTTTACTCTAAAGGTGCTGAGATTATTACAAAAAAATCATTTAGCTCGAAGACTTGGGGCCGTTGATTTGATTGATACTAAGTTTGTATTATCTGTATATCTGTCACGTCTAAATTACTATTACAGGAACAAATAATTACGAACTTAAGGCTAAGTTTTGTACTGATTGATTTTAAAAATCTTTAATGAATATCCGACTTCGTTTCTTGTTTGAACTTTGATCAAAAAATCGTAAGAAAACGTCAAAGGCCCCAGAATACCTATCCCTACATAAATATCGTGATACAATACAGTCTGTACATCAAACAAGGGGTATAGTCAGAAATAGCAAGAACATGGTCGTGTCCCACAGTTATTCAGAATTTACCATCAGCGCATGTGACATTTTGGAAACATTCCTGGTTGTGATCTGCTTGTTCAGTGACCAGTTCAGTTCAGCCCCTTCTGAAGTGACCAATATCAGAAGTATAATGGAGATACCATTACTTTTACGTGGATGGGGTGAATGTGTCAAAATAAAAGAAAAGGTTCGTTTGAGCTCAATGAATTGACGTCAGCAATAGCAGAATTGGAGACAGTGCTGGTGATTTGTATACCGTCACTAGCACTGGGCAAGTGTCTGAATAAAACAAAATATTTTGTTTGAGGCTTATTATAAGCTAGCATTGAATTACACTTAGACATATTTATCTGCATTCTTTTTCTTTTAGATGTTAACTGTTCATCATGAATATACTTCAAAGAGAACACAGACATTGAGCCCCGGCTTAAGATCCGACGAATGGTCTTGATCTACATCGCTCAAAATAGCATAAGTTTATGTAACAATTATCTCGAACATAAAACGTCAGCACGTCTTATTTCCTACTGCAGGTAGATGTGTACGCATAGCTCAAAAATGAGACAGTAATAATGTCAACAGCCTGTAAAAGTTTATGTGTACGTGTGGATATGTTAGTGTCATTGTTGAGAATAAAGCGTTGGTCTCCACAAGTAGTTTCATAATGAACACGTTCTTCTTGAAAGAAGTTTAAATATGGAAACTAAATCAGGATGAGAATGACGAATGTGACACATTTTGATTTATTTCTCATATCCTGATATTTTGTCAATATTTTGAATAAATATTTACAATGATATCACCTTTTTTAAAACGAAAGAAACTTCATAGGTCACTATTCTTGAAATGAACATAGAGCAGGCACAATTAGTAGAATGGAAAATGATAGCTTATCGAACGAATTACAAAACACAAGTCGGTATCTGTTTTAAATTCTGCTGCGCATTATTCAGTTGATTCGTTTGATGTTGAAAATCAATATTTTTGTAAACAAAAATACAAATAGTACGAATTTAATTTCTTATTGACAGCTTTTTTTATGTAATGACGTCTTTTTTGTAGTCTGAAGGCAACACTGTTTATTTGTAATCGCTTTAGGGCAACGGAGAAAGACCAAAATCACAGAGCTGTAGAAACATATTTACATGAACAGAGAAAAGATTTTTACATGCTTAAGACGTTTTTAACAAACATCCGGCTTTCTGTCTACTGCTACTTATGTCATTCAATCGACTTGACAAAGAGATAGATGATTCGCTTAACGTTTATGATATATACAACCCTTGGAATTCAAGATAAACAGAGGGAAATATTATTAGAGAGCGACAAACAGAAAGAAGAAAAAAAACGAAAATAAAAATTTAAAAATAGAAAAATGATCAGGAATGTCGTGCCTCTGTTAATCTGAACTTAAAAAGAAGAATCAAGAGATCGAAGAACATGAATGATTAGAATACATTAATTAATGGCCTGGAAAACAACATCGTAGCAAACACTACCTCTTGCACAGTTTTCAAGCAGCCGAAAGATCTACCCATTTAATTCATGGCTAGATCTATAGAAACAACATTCAGATTACCCATTCATTTTCAGATTGCGTTGATGTAATCAAAACGAAACAAGATGTTACATTCCAAGAATTCCAACGCGATACAAGTCACAATCCAAACCACATGCAAACGATTTTGAAGATCGGAAAGGGGTCTCTTAATATTGATGTTGTGCATGGTAGTATTTGGGAAATATATAACATAACGATGGAATGAGAAAACATTTAAATGATTTTGAACAAAGGTTTACAAGATATATAAGTGGACTCAATAACCAAGTGGATGAAAAAGTGTATGCATTAAGTGTTAGGCTTCATGCAATTAAAGCCAAAAGAAAGGAAATACAGATATTCAAATCGAATTAAACACGGAAAATGGGCATCAAGAATATTTCGTTTCACGTAAAAGGGCAATTGAAAAATCGATCAATAAAACAAACAAAAGAGTTATGCAAAATGAAACTAATACCAGTGTTATATTGTTTTACAATTTTCGCATTTGTTCCTGGCCATGAGTATCCTGATTTTTTTAATATTATCCGATTTTCTTAAACGTACACTTCCAAATAGAAGACGAGAAAATGTATTTCAAGTGATAAATGGGTTATTTGGTATTATATCTAAACAATACAAAACAAAGAACTATATAAATTAAATAACCACAATTCACTGATCCAAGTATACTTTCACGTTTTGCTGATTACATGTGTTACATTCAATAGATGAAGGATACAGTTTTCATTTTTTTTTCAAATTAAGCTCTTTTAGAACTTTTATCAAGTTCAGTATTGACAATTTAAATCCTTGTGCTTCATTTCTTCCATTGCATTAGAGGTTAGAAACCAATTCTTGTATACTTAACAGACATTAGACGCAAATCAGTACCTAATATTTACAGCGGAAAAGAAAGACGTGTACGCTATCTAAAAGAAAACGCCGTTTTAATCATTTGAACGTAATACAAAATACGCCATCTTCAGTCAGAATGTAAAACAACTATTGGAACCAGTCTCAAAGTATGTTTCGACGATAAATAAGTGACGGCTTAACTTTTCAAAACAAAGTCAAATATCTATTCAAGTTCACTAACCGAACTGCTGAAAGAAATGAAGAGTACGGGCAAAAAACTTGCGAATACGGTGTAAACAGAGCATAGACACTTGACGACTTGAGTGAAAGATTGAGAAAGAATGGTTTGGTTACTAACTACATTGAGTAATCTGGACGGTCCTTTTTCCATATATGCGTCTACGTATTGTGATGTTGATACGCGTGGCATAAGACAATACTTGAAAACAAAAGACCACCTCAGATAATTGATTATTTCATTCTTGTGATTGGCACGTGAGATACGAATACTTATTGTTTTTAGGTGTCCATTTTCCTTACATCGCTTCTAGGCTTATTCAGCACAGTAAATAACTAAGATGTATACATTCAGAAAATACGTAATTCTTATCAAGGAAGCGATATCCCTCCTGGTGACTCAGACATCTCAATCACAAAGACTGGTATATGATTCGCGCAAATAGAAGTATTAAACCAAAAAAAAAATCTTTGCAGCATTGTATACCAAAGTGAAACTAAAATATCATAATTTGCTTTCATAAGATAATCATCTTAATATCAGTGACATGAGAGAGCGGTAGGAGTTTGGATGATTTAATATTTCGATGTAACTTACATTGTTGGAAGTTGTGAACAATATGAGCATATTTGACGAACAAGCAAGTCTGATTCAGCAAAGCATCACATCAGGTTATCACTTTCATCAAGGAATTAAGGGGAAATACCTTCACAGAGACCCCAACGGTGCGAGTAAAATGTCTTTAGCAAAAAGTAATTTCCATGTTGTGCGTATGTGTGTGTGATTCTAATGTTTAACATAGCTTAAAAAACATTTGCAGTAATATAGCTACGATGTCTGCAGTGTGACAGATTATAGTGATATCTAGCACTGAGGCATCATGTCGCAGATATTATCCTGACACCAGACCGACCAGGAAAAACACCCACCACTTAATGTTGAGCGCCAAGCGAGGTAGCTGCTTGTACCATGTTTATTAGTTTTTGGTGTGACTCGGCCTGGGTTCGAACCCGCGAACTCTCGCATCCAAGGCGGTGGTTCTAACCAATAGGCCAACGGTGCTATTACCATGTTTGATATATAATGGATTTTACATGTGACCAGTCTGTCTGAGGTAATATTTATTGTGTTTTGATGCAACAGACCAGTTTAAGGGAACGTGACCCTTGTACATGGCCCTTTGATTACAATTACACAGGAGTGCTACCTGTGGGGAAAATAAAACACTTGCAACAGAAAGACATATCTCTGAGACAAGTTAACCGGAACATTGTATTCTCAGTAGCCATTCTATATCTTTCCTTTCCCATACCTCATGTGAATCCCAGTGATACATCTTTCCACATTTATGGCCAGCTTAGGAAACGTTTGCAGGGCGCATCAGGATAGTTTTTGAAAAATCTACAGGACGTTGGATTGCTGATGGTAGATGTGACAGTCCATACCACTGTCCACGTTTTGGAACCAATAGTGTGTTAGAGGTGAATTCCGGGGTAGTTTTAGACATCGAGCCAGTAGAGGTAATTTAAGTGCTTGTTTACAAGATAAGAATTAAAATATTTATATGTCTGAATATTCTTATGGATTCTTCAATTCTGGAATGTTGTATATTTGCATGCACTGGCAAGGATTCATTTTTGAGACACAAGAAAATAAGCATATGTTTACAAAGTTACTTCTGTAAATTTCATGCATTTGCTCTGTAAATGCAAATAGTTGCAAATACGTTTAAGCAATGTATTGTTGACACCATATCAAGAAAAACAGATGTAATGCATGTTAATGCTGACCAGATAATTCGTTTGTCCCAGATCAAAGAAGTAACGTGCAGAATCCACATGGGAAAACTGGACATGCTAGATTGAAGTTGAGGTTGACACTATTGTCACATACAGCCATCTGCAGATAGAAATGGAAGAAGGAGAACATGAGAACCATTCAGTATTTTGATGTGTGGCATGTTCATAGATTTTTCCATAGCATAATGTTTACTATACCAGATTATATCATATGATAAGGGGAGAACCCATTACATTTGCAGGGAAAACAAACAAAGTTCTACAAAAAATCTGACAGAAAAATATAGTTTTGTATTTGTTTAATTCCATGTGTGAAGAAATAAAAATGAAATTAATTGCCAGGGAAAGATAATTTGCGGATGTGAAGAATGGATTTGGAGAACTCCAAATACATCTGTTGGTGCTTCCATCCCATTTAACTCAGCAATACTATGCAATATCAGTGAAAATATTTCCTATCGAAGGCGAGTGAGAATCTTCAAACAAATAGTGGTGACCATCACTTAGCAGGCAACTACAGAGGTTCTGCTCATAGAGACTGTAATCAGAACTTTAGAAACACACAAAAAACGCCAGTATTCCATCACAAGTTGGCATATTAAAATAAGCATCTCCTCATCAAAGTACTAAACTTTATACCTAATAATGATGACACAGGGCCCCGGTTTATCATATACTTAGGTGCGAACTGTATAACCTATTGTTGGTGAAATAATTACATATTGCTGATTCCAATATTTTCACACGTGTATAAATATCCTTGTATATTTATAGATGAAAATATCAGATTTTGCATCATGTCTTTGGGCGCTTCATTGTGTATGCCTGCAGAAGTTATTCGTGCAGAAAAAATGCACTTTTTGAGCAATAACAAATTAAAAATGGTATCACTTTTCAGTAGTGGAAATTAATTGTCGCTTAATTTATTTTAAACCAATCGGGCCACCGAGAAATTATATCTCCTTCCCTCCTTGACAAAAGTGATAAACCTAATGTTGTGCTTTGCTGAATCGGAACAGCTTTGCGATCAGATATGATAAAATAGTTTACAAAATGTCAAAATGTATTGCAACAGATTATGTCTTCCCAATCACACCACTCGCCAATCATTGATATTTACTGAATCATCATATAAAAGAGAATCGTCATATTTCGTTTTCACTTTAGTTTACGATCCTCCAAAGACTGGGTTTAATGCTGCTCTGTGTCTGAATGATGAACTAGTTTTTGTGATTGAAATATTTGACTAGTTGTGATATCTCTTCCTTCTTCTTACAATATATGATATTCAAAATCTAAACATCTTAAGTATGTATAGTGCCAGAAAGCCTGCACAATATGCAAATTAAATTCACACTAACACAAAATATTCTTAGACTCTAAGTAACTGTTATGAATATTTAATTAGCATTGTTTGTTAGTTTTATTTTAGTTTTTTGCATTACATGCTATTGTAATGTAACATTGTATGTTGGTCTTGACCTTGTCCAAAATTGAGCTCATTTCTGCTTGACCCAGATTGACTTCTTTATTTTATTTATTGCAAACAACTAATACGTAACTATTTAATATCAGTATGGATGGGTTTGAAATCAGTATTATTATTAATAGAGAAGTAAATTATACATAATCTACGTTCTTCTTTTGTAAACATCAGGATCGTACTAGAAGATTATTTTCCATCAGGTAATAGTTTTTTATCATAAAAAAGATTAGTTATTCTAATGGTTTTTTCGCTGGAACTACAAAAGTGCTCTGATATAATTCTTTGATAAAGACATTCACTGCAATTTATAGTGTATTCAAACCTGGAATTATATTTCTGTGATACAACAAAAGATTGTTGGCACATAAGCACACTATAACAGACACATCATCGCCGTCAGTTTTTGGATTTATTTTTGACTACTACTGAAGTTTATTCAGGACTTGAAATTACTAGGACTTGTGTCTGTAATTCTTGGATTTTTGGGGGGATTTAATTCACAAAACTGAAAGTTCTTTCTTTCTCAATTTCATTTTGCATTCTAGGAAAATAAAATATTTGTTAATTTTACAACACTTTTTGTCTTCACTTTTTTCTGATTTTTGCTTTAAGAGTATAGGTCGTATCATAACAGAGAAAGCAATACCAAACACTTCAGTAAACTTCAACAAATAATGTGTTTCCATTAAATACAAAGCCAAACTTTTAAAGAAACTTGCAGTGTTGTGAAGAAAATCCCAAATAATCCTGAAAATTCTTTCATAAGTCAAACAAAAAAATAGAATGCTTCGAATAAATTCAGGTTTCGAATGTGCCTACGTATCAATCGCGTTTATTGACCTGATATGTCAGCAGTCTTGTTGTATCACAATGGTATAATCCATATATATAGCTTTGATATTAGTCACATGGATCCTTGTTTTCCATTGTTTAGGTTACTAATTAAAACAAATATTTATAACTTAAAATAGCAGTAAATGAAAATAATTAAAAGCTGAAATGTATTGATTACCCCAAATAATGATGGTAATAACCATAACTTCACAAACTTCTCAATTAATGACATCATGGACTTCATAAAAGTTTCTAATGACTATGTCCTATCCAAGGTTCCAATATTTATTCCTAATCTTTGAAATTATTAGATCCACAAGAACATATTAGCAAATTAAGACTAAAAAAGAATCAAGTCAATATATCTTCAAGAGACTGGTGTCATTTACACTTCTCCAAAATCTTACAGATAGAATACTGGAACTTAATGTATATGAAGTCTGTATTAAATATGTGTCTACTGGTCTGAATATTTTATTAAATTTACTCAATTTATCCCGATAACATTAATATGTTTAAGGGCAGATGGAAGCCATCCAAATCATATTCAAAATAGCATCAACCAAGCCGGTGAACAAAGTGAGCTGATGCACAAATATAACTATATGTTTGGCTGTGTGTGTGTGTGTGTGTGTGTGTGTGTGTGTGTGTGTGTGTTTGATTTGAATTTTTAACGTAGCTGTAACTATTTTGCAGTCATACAGCTACGATGTCTAGAATGTGGTAGTTTATAGTGATATCTAACACTGGAGCATCATACTGAAAACATGTAGCATCATTTCCCACCCAGTCAAATTGTCCTAACACTAACCTCTTAATGCTGAGCACCAAGTGAGGCAGCTGCAAGTACCATTTTTATAAGTCTTTGGTATGACTTGGCCAGGGTTCAAAACTTCGACCTCCGACATCCGAGTCAGATGTTCTAACCACTTAGGCTACCAGAGTGGTACCTTATGCATTCATGTGACACACTCACATCCTGGAAAGAGAAATCACGGACGACATCAAATTGTTCAATCCATTATACCTTCTGCTCTTGGATTTTCTCTATCAAATCTTGCTGAAGTCCTCAAGGTCTTTACCTTCTTCCATGGCGATCAACCATACATGAAATAAAAATATATCTTACATTCAGTGTTGTGAGTAAGTACCTTAATTACTAAGAGACTTCTTGTGAATTTATTGGTTCATGATAAAATACCAAACTTTCCTCTTATAATCATCATAGCTTCAAAAGCTGAATTCCTTTTCATGACATTCTTCTCATCCAACCTTGATCATGGGATCCTACGTGCTACAATGTACTGAACGTTTTCAGGATAGTCACTATTTCTCTCTCCTATAATGTAACCATATTAAAACCTGTATCCAGTCCATCTCTGGCTGATGTTACATGTACATTTTCCTTTGACCCAGAATATAAAGTGTTAGACAATATATCTGGCCCTGCAACACAGGTTTGAGCTTTATCCATTTAAGACCCTGGTACACCTGAGGAATTTATCAGGTAAAAAGAATTTGAATCTAATAATCAGTGATACACAAATTTCATATTAATTCAGGTATCAAAGCCAAAGTAACTCATATATATAGTATTGACCCAAATAATAATCTCTCAAGCCACATCTACAACTAGCACGTAAAAACCTTTATCTAAAAACAAACTAGTGATTTAACTGGATATAATACCAGCAGTCATACACATGTGCCAGTAAATCACAACCCATTATGAGTCCTCTAGGCCATGTTGGCATCAATGAATGGATGCGTGGATGGTCAGACAGATGGATAAATAATGAATGTATACAGAAGATGAATATATATATATATATATATATATATATATATATATATATATATATATATATATATATATATATATATATATATATATATATATATATATATATATATATATATATATATATATATATATATGTATGTATATAGACAAAGGTGAAATAATCAAATGACAATAAGAAACAATAAATGGCTTGATTACATATTTTAAAGTGGACATGTAATGTACACATGTTGTTATTGCTGAGCTTGCGTGTTTTTTTTATAGTCTTATCATCAATTCGTCTACCTTAAAGTTTCCCTATCTTTACGTTTTCTCGTTTTATCCAGCCCGAACACGATATTTTTTCCAGTACAGTAATGTATGAGTTGAAATAATTCATCTTTTTCTATCTTTAGATTCTTATGTTCAAGTTGAGAATAAAAGTGTCAGAATTATCCTGATATGTTTTAATTCTTTTTCAATTTTTATTATTTCTTGGCCTAGAACATATATCTCTGTTTATCATCGATTCCATGGGTTGTATATATCATGCGTGGTGAAGCAAATCATCTGCTCTTAGTGTTGTCGATTGAATGATCTGAATAGCAGTAGATAAAATACTGAATTTCTATTTTGACTCGCCTTCAGCTTCTAAAACTGTTTTATGCTCTTGTAAATCAATTTCAATTTCTACAACACTGAGATTTTGGTGGATTTTCTGGGCATTCTATTCAATTAGGCTTATTAGTAACTCATTGTCCACTTGTACCTTCCATCATTTGATGTCTTTCAATTGTTCTCACTTAACTAGTAGTAAGTAAAGTGATGAAGTAGTAAAATCAAGGACACGGTTATTGTGGGGGAGTAATTAAGTAGTACATTCAAGGGCATGACAATTTTGTGGGCGTTTATTAATGTAGTGTGTATTTGTGTGTGATTTGTATTTGTAACTTAGCTTTAGCAATTTGGCAGCCATATCGCTACGATGTCTGCAGTTTGACAGTTTATAGTGGTGTCTAGAACTGAGACATCATTGTTGTTGTTGTTGTTGTTGTTGTGGGGTTTAACGCCATTTTTCAGCACACCATAGGCTATACATGGCGACCTGTATTATTGGTGGAGGAAGAACCCGGGAAAACCCCGGAAAGAACCACCGACCCACGAGAAGCCACTGGCAAGCTTTCTCACATACCCACATTGTCCGAATCCGAGACTCGAACCAACGCAGACAAAGGAGAGATGGCAGTGATCCGTAACGGAGAGCGCTTTAGACCACTCGGCAACTCGGGGCCCCCTGAGACATCATGCCGCAGATATAAAGCATCATGTCCAACCCAGGAACATTATCCTGACACCAAACCGACTATTTAGTGTTTACTATTATTTTGACACACTCACTACATCCCGAAGCATTAAGTCCCTTGCACTTGTGATATTCTTCACCAAATGACGAATCACAACCAGCGACGCTTAGAAAAGTTTACATTTTCTGTGTATGCAGATCATAAAGTCTGCATAACAACAGAACAATTCTTTAATTTGATGTGTGAAAAAGAGCACATAGTCAGTATAGTACATAATTCATTGCAAATGCTCTGTTTCCTAAATAAAATAATACATAAATTAATAATGGCAATAAAAAATGTGCAAATAAATGTTCGGGGATAGACAGACAGACAAAGAGAGAACTCGACAGCGAGAGAAAATCATCTAAGTTGGAATGCATTACCAACATATTTACCGAAGTATTTTAGAGTTGTTAAAACTTCATTTTGGGGTAATTAAAGTAACTTGTACATGCTTGGTGTCTTCCAATAATAAGGACCAATATAAGATTCCATATGTGAGAGGAATACAGGACAGCTTAAAACAAAATGATATTCACACATTAGTCGAAATTGACTTAGTCTTTTAAGCAAAGAGATGTGGGGTCGTATATCTATCCCATCATGGCATGCTTGCTTTAATCTACGCAGACTACAAGCGAATACAAAGCTACAGAATATTACTGTTCGTGGCCTTATATTTGCCGACGAATGTTCCATGAATCTCAATTATAAGTTTGACATGTAAAACGGTATGGATCATTTCTTGTAGCTTGTTATTATTACGGTCTCAAAATCTATCAAAACGACAGCAGGGAATCAGTTCATATAGCCAACCATTAGAGCAAATGTATAATCACTATTGCCAGTGACACGTTCACCTATCTCGGCAGCACACTGTCACCTACTGTCCACTTCGATGATGAAACGGCTGAATTGGCAAAGCAAGTGTGGCCTTTGGCAGAATACGCGTAAACGTGTGGGAGCGAAGAGGTATCAGTCTACACGTAAAACTGAAGGCCTACAAAGCCACCGTGTTGCCAAACTTGTTATATGTTAGCGTATGCCACGAAGTTCAATGGTTTTCTCATGGGCTGCTGAGGAAACTCGTGAGGATAAGATGGCAGAACAGGGTCGCTAATGAAATTACAGTGGAGACAGGCAGGCCCCATCGCCAGGATATCAGGATCTCAGATGGGCTACTAACAAGAAGATCGTCTATGTTCAGCTCAAGGAGGGAAAGTGATCTCACAGTGATTATAATTAACGCTTCACAGATTCCTTCAAGTCATCCTTAAAATACTTCAACACTGTCCCCGAGCATTTGGATGATCTCGCACAGGATCACTCCCCTGGGGCAGTCTCATCCATGCTGGAGCTAAAGACTTTGAACTGATGAAAATTGAAGAGTCAGACAGAAAGGTGAACAAGGTAAATCTGGAAAATGCAGCACATCCTGCATTGATCAAGCAAACCCAACCGGCATTTGCTGTCGAGTGTACAACAGACTGTAGGAGCACCAATTGACCTGATCTCACGTACCCACACAACTCAAAACAGTTATTAATATCCTAGTTAACAATAAGTTAACAAATACATTGGAAAACGCGTACAAGTTCAGACTCCGCAGGAAAACTGCAAAAATAATTAGTGTTTCGTGATTAATCTTTTGCAAGTAATAATTGGTCTAGAAAACATTTCTAAATGCAAACTGCATTGAGAGCAAAAAGGTTAATTATTTTCTTTCATTATATTCAGCACAGCTTATTGATGTGATTAATGCGGGGATTTAAGTGAGTGTAAAATTAGATGTGTCAGGTAAATACAAAATTAAAATTGTTCATCTTCGTGTATATGAATAGGTAATCATTTATTATATTACAAGCTAGTCGAAGTCTTTGATGCAAAATTTGTTCTAATAATAAACGTAGATAGTACTCGATTGGTACAATATTGATGTATTAGTTTAAGTAATATAATCGTTGGTTGTTTCATGATCCAAAAGGAGAAGATTTCATTGAGTAATAGTCCTTTAAGTCTTTTGTACAAATAAATTTTAAACAAGCTCGTCTTGACTAAAAGCGTTTTGAGGCTAGTTCCATCAGCAAGTTGTATCTTAACACTTGTTGCTCAAATTGTCGAAGGTATAAAGTCGTAACACTACCGTGCATTTGAAAAATATGTTAATCTTTATTTGTAGCTTCTTGTTGAAGTCTTTTCCATTCACTTATTCACAAAATTTAGCATAAGTCATAGATTTTGTTTGTCCCACAAAAATATATTCCTGTCTTAAAAAGAAGGACTTTAATAGGGTTGTATGCACTCCATAAGTAGGAACAAAAGGTGAAAACTTAAGATATCAGTAATAATTTCCTTAAACGGATAAAATACAAAACATTATTGCTGTAACCTTCTGGAATGTCTTAATTTAGACAAAAACTAAACTTATTGTATTCTGAAATAGTGTATTTTTGAGGAATAAGGAAAAGTGGTATTATACGGAAAATAAAAGCAGGTGATATCTAGTGAATAAATTCAACGTACTAAGCTTCATTCGGACACTTATTTGGAAGAAAGCAACGGAAGAATACCAAATACTCGCAAAAGTCTGCACAAACATGCATTACAGGCTGTTGAATTGTTATTAATATGAACAGATTGGAACCAAGGAAGTCGAAGTCAAGTGTGTTACGCAAGATAAGGGCATACAATTCCGACATGGTTTGGGTTATAATACGTACGTACAAAGTAGTTATATTTATCTTCGGAAAATGATATCTTAAAGATAATTTAATTCAGAAATGGAATTAAAATGTAAACAAATGACAAAAAGCATTCCGCTACAGTCAATTTTATAATTTTCTGTTTTATTTAACATACATACATACATACATGCATACATACATACATACATACATACATATGTGTGTGTACGTTTGTAAAATGTGCGAAATGGGGACATATATGTAAATACACACCAACAGTGCGGGTACACCTCGAAACCGGGATGTACACACTTTAGTAATGTCGGCTTAAATGGAATGCCAGTCCGGTACCTAATGATACAAACTTTGAAATAGGCGTATCTGAGCATGTCTCTGTTTTGTAGGCATTTTTTCAGATTATGTTATACACAACAATATCCACGTATCACTCGACTCAAAACTTTGCGTGTATCAGTCGGAAAACTGTGTTCACGTCTATGCGGTAAAATTTCACACTGTTTTGCTGTCTGCTTGCGCACTTTGCTTCAGAAATACTCACAGAAGATGGCATCAAGAAGAGCTAACACGATTGAAATCATTTATGTAAACATAGACAAATATAAATGAAACAGTTTCTCTTTTAACACAGAGAGCAATATCGATATACATGTTTATTAAATGTAGTCTAATATTCATAACACATTTCGCCAAATTAGAACGAGAACACAAGAAAACTGAATAAAAGGTTTGATGCATATGTTATGCACGGTTTTTCGATGGCCAAGGGATTCTAGCCGTTCATCTGTTCCTCGTATATTTACCTTATATTTAACTCTGAGCTATTGACATTTGGATAAGAAATACACTGGAAAATATCAACATAGATGTTAGTTCATGTGGTTAGAAGAATAATAACGAACAGTCTCCGTGTTTAAAAAAAAATACATAATACCATTTCTTTCCTCCAATTAACCCCGTTAGAAGTTAAGCTTGAACCAATAAGAAATAAAAAGAAGTTTTGTAAAAACTTGTACATGACACCAGTCACGACGCTGAAAGTACAAGTTTTCATACTCATATTTAGTGTTTCTCGATGTATCTAAAATATGCTTTCTGGCTGAAGTACAAATAATGTGAAACAAAATAATAATATAAATTTTGTTTGACTCAGACGTAAATTATCAAACATTTTTCATTCTTACCACTTTTAGTCAGTACCTTTTAATATTCTCTCTCTTTCTGTCTGTCTGTATCTCTCTCTCTCTCTCTCTCTCTCTCTCTCTCTGCTCTGTTCCTTCTGTCTTTCTTCCGTCTTGCTAGCTTGATTTCTTTCTGGCTGCATGTCCCTTGTTTTGCCCTATTTCTAAGGACCCGATGACATTAGTTTATTAATTTGGATGGGAACTGTGTTCATGAGGTGATATTACTGCAATATTTAGATGTATATATCAAATGCATAGTAAAATAGATCTTTATGGACCAAATTTTTTAAGTTAAAAATCTCCCCGTTTAGATGGTAAAAGTCATATATACCTGTTTTGTATGTTTTACAAGTGTGTGTGTGTGTGTGTGTGTGTGTGTGACAGGAGAGTCAGGTAGAAGATGTTTATCTCGTTTCACAATGCCCATTTTCATCACATCTTGAAAACAGATTCACACCAGTGACTTTCTTAGAAAGAAATACCCTTGTTGTATCCACGTTTATGCGGTAAAAATTCACACAGTTTTGCTGTCGGCTTGCACACTTTGCTTCAGAAATACTCACCGAAGATGGCATCAACAAGAGCTAACAGGATTGAAATCATTTATGTAAACATAGACAAATATGTATGAAATAGTTTAATTTTAACAGACAGCGCAATATCGGTATATATGTATGTTAATTTCTAGTCCAACGTTCAGAACACATTTCGCCAAATTAGAACGGATATTATACACGGTTTAAGATATTCTAGTCGTTCATCTATTATTGTATATTTAACTTATATTTAATTCTGAGCCATTTAAATTTGGATAAGAAAGACAGAGGAATAAATCAACATTGATCTTAGTTCATTCGAATGTGGTTGGAAGCAACATAACGAACAGTCTATATGGTAAAAAAAAAACATAACACCATTCTATCCTCCAATTATCCACGTTAAAGTTAAATCCAACAAGACAAGCTTGAGCCAATAGGAAATAAAAATAACATTTGTAAGAACTTGTACAAGACACCAATTAAGATGCTGAAAATAAAATTGTTCATACTCTTATTTAGTGTTTATCGATGTATCTTAAATGTGCATGCTAGCTGAAGCATAAATAATGTGAAACAAAATAATAATATAAATTTCGTTTGACTCAAAGGTCAATTATTGAACACTTCTCATTCTGTCCTGGTTTAGTCAGTACCTTTTTATATTCTCTCTCGATGGATCGATCGATCGATCGATCGATCGATATATCCACATTGTCCTCTCTCTGCCTTTCTTCCTTCTTGTTTGCTTGATTACTTTCTGGCTTTAAGTTCCTTGTTTTGCCCTATATCTAGGGGCCCGATGACTACAGTCATTAGTTTCTTAATAGCGATGGGAACTGTTCATGCGGTGAGATTACTGCAATATTTAGATGTATATATTAAATGCGTAGCAAAATTAATATGCTTCCCTCATTATTTGTTTAAAAAAAGTCCCAAACACCATCTTAGCAAGTACTACACTATGTAAAGTTTTCAGCAACAAATTAAAAACGAAAAAATGTAGCCATAAATCTGATGAAGCTGAACGAATTAATGGCTAGATCTATAGAAACAGCATTCAGTCTATCCATTCATTTTTAGACTGGATTCATATAGTCAAAATGAAAAAGGATGTCACATTCAAACAATTAACAGCACATTAAAAGCCACCAAAGAAAAGCACACATATTATTCGGTTATCTACGTTAATTATCGAATTATCAGTGACATAAGAGAGCGGCATTATTTTTTATGACTTACTCTTTCGATGTAACTTACTTTTGTGACATTTGTAACTGTTTGGACATATCCGACTATCAATGTTTCGACATATCCGACTATCAATGTTTCGACATATCCGACTATCAAGCAAGTCTGATTCAGCAAATCATCACATCAGGTTAACACTTTTATCAAGGAAATAAGCGGAAATAACTTCAAAGAGACGCCATCTGAGGTCAACTTTATTGTCTTTTATTAACAACAGCTGTCATTATTCCGGCCTTGTCCCTATTCCAACTGACCAGCAAATGGGACCGAGACTTGCATACATCTCCCTTTACATGCATGTACATAGGAGTACTTCCAGGGTTGAATACAACACTTGGAATAGGCAGCCATATCTTGGAGACATGCCAACCAGAACAGTGTTCTCAGTAACCATTCTATTTGCAGGTGGAACTCTAACAGATTTCTTTCTTGTTTTCATACCTCATGTGCATCCCAGTGATACATCTTTCCACATCTATGTCCAGCTCAAGTAAAGTTTGCAGGGCGCATCAGGATATTCTTTGAAACGTTACAGATCGTTGGATTGCTGACTATTTATGTGACAGTGTATGCCACACTCCAAAGCTGGAGCCTATAGTGTGTTAGAGGTGAATTTGGGACAAGTCTTGAACATTGAGCCAGTACAGGTAATCTAAGTGCTTGTTTACAAGATAAAAATAAAACTATTTATATGCCTGAATATTCTGATAGATCCTTCATTTCTGCTACGTTGTATGTTTCATGCACTGGCTAGGATTCATGTTTATGTCACACAAGAAAATGCGGATATGTTTTCAAATATACTTTTGGAAATTGCATGCATCTGCTGTATATGCAAATAGTCTGAAATACATTTAAGAAATGTATTGGTCACACCATATCTAGATAAATAGAGGCAATATATGTTAATGTCAGCTAATTCGTTTTTGCTTAATGAAAGAAGCAAAGAAAAGAATAGTCATGGAAAAAATGGGACTTGCTAGATTGATTGACAATCGGCAGTACTATAAAGTGGAAGTGAAAGCTAATATCACATATAAGCATGTCCAGATAGAAATGAAACAGGGAGAACCTGACCGCCGCTCACTATTTTGATGTATGGCATGTTGCCATAGATGTGTCCATAGCACAGTGTTTACTACACCAACTGATAATGGAAGAACCCTATTACGTTTACAGGGAAGAGACAAACAAAGAGCCCTACATCAAATCAGACAGAATAATATGTTTTAATATGTCTAATTCCATGTGTGAAAAAATAAACATGAGTTGATTGCCAGGGAACAAGAATTTTAGGATCTGAGTAACCAAATTTACAGCATTTCAAAAAACGTCAATGGGTGTTTCCAACACTGATTTTAAAAATTTTTATAAGTACTTGAACTTCGTTTAAATTATCAATAACATATCTGGGACAGATAAATATTTTTCTATCGGAAGAGAGCGAGAATACTGGGTTGATTAATGCTGTGTACGTAAATGATGTAGCAGAGTCTGTGATTGAGATATTTGATTCGGAGCAATGTCTCTATTTTACGTTGATAAGAGTTAAGTATATTCAAAATGAAAACATCTCAGGTATTTTTTGTGCAAAAAAACCTACATAATATCTGAGGAAAATGCAGACTAACAAAAAGTAATGTTATGACTCTAAGAAACAGAGAAATCAAGCTAAACCAATTTAGCAAATTTCAACAAATAATGTATTTCTCTATAATACACAGGACATTTGAAATAGAACTTAATGTTGTGAATTAAAATCCAAATAATTCTAACCTTTCTATCATAAATCCAAAAGTATAGAGTGCTTTGAATGAATTCCAGGTTTTTAATGTGCTTAAGGATCAATGGTGTTTAATGAGCTGATATGTCAGCAGTCTTGATGTATCACAATGATATAATCTAGAATATCTTTGAAAGAATTCACAATAATCCAATATAATGATTTAGCCTAAAATGTCAGTAACCTCTTAGCAATTCCAATGAACTAAATAATTCCTCTTAAATTATATCTCATACAACTAACAGTAATCTTGATAGACTGAAGATAAAATAGCAAAGACCAATTTGTTTACTTCAGAACCCTATATAAAGTCTAACACGCAATAAGTTGTCAAGGATGATGATTATTTTCAATGGAAATTTCCATCAAATTCGTAATTATATTCAGGTCTATTCGAATAAGGTTAAGCAACTATCGAGACCAAATACAATTTCCAAGGAGAAAATCTGAATCTGAGTACTGAACTCAAATCTAACTAAACATTTTGTTTACAAATGAATATCATCTAAAAGTAAAATCTACAATACTGGACATGCGTTATCTATATAATGTGTTGCATAACAATGTCAGCAGCGATATACAGTCATGGACAAAAATTAAATACACAGTATAGATATCCATAATATGAACCCATATCTTACTTGCTAATCACAGTGTGCGTTTAAACCCCTTATTTCACGTGATCTTTGTTGATCGGGTAATAGTGTATCTATTAAACCATAACAAGTATGATCACTATGAGTAGACCCAGATAAAGGAAAAGGACCGTCCAGATTGTTAAATATAGTCAGCGACGAAACGTTCCTTTCTCAATCGTTCACTCAAGTAGTCAAGTGTTTAGTTTTTACCGATGTTTTCCATTTATTCTTTATTTCCTTCATGCCTAACTTATTTCTTCAGCATAACGATGAAATAACTTGAATATAAAGTTGTTTTTATTTTAAAATGCGAAATCTTTACTTATTGATTTTCCTGTAGTAATTGCTACTGAGGCTATAGGCTTCATTCAAGAGGAACAAACTTTGGTTCTGCTCCTATTATCACATGCTGACTCAATACCTTCTCTTTTACTCTCAAATGACTCAAACAGAGTTCTCTTCCATAATGTGTTCATTTGTTTCTTTTAACGCTGTAAATTTAGGGAATTGATCTTTGCCTGATGTCTTTTTAGAGTGAAAGTGTTCAATGATTTCATCGGTCAGAATGATAAAATCATAGCCAAAATTGTTTAAATTGTCAATTATAAAATTGACAAATATTGTGAACTGTCTTGCTTTATGGTCTTAATGACGACTCTCCTCCATCTATAGGGTATACTAATTATTATTCAGCACATCATACGGGAGCATAAATATATCCATATAATGCAGTTAATTAATTTATATATTTCTTTGTTCTGTGTTATTCAGCTACAAAATTATCATTTAACACATGTTTCAGTTGAAATACATTATCTCGTCTACAAATTGCAAATATACATTTAATTAAATCAGTTAATATAATTTAGCTGGGATACTAGTGGCAAAAGATACAATGCAAAAATCATAGAGCTATTTCAAAATATTGTTATTTTCATTTTGCATAACACTCTTGTTTGCTTTTAACAACTAATGTTTTCAAATTCACCCGTTTTTACTTATAATGTAATACTTTTTCCGTGTTGTATTCTATTTTGAGTATCTATTTTTCCTTTCTGTCGCCTTTGATTGCATTAAAGCTAGTACTTAATGCATACGTCTGTTAACCACTTGTGTCTTGAGAGAACCTTTATCTACTATAAACCTTCCTTACAAATCATTTAAATGTTTTTGACAACACGGGAGAATTTTGGGTTTAAAAAAGTCGGGTACAAAAAATAAGTTTTTAATCTGCATTTTCTAGATATTCCAGATTATTTGGTATCATTGTAGAGCTACATGTGTCTACCTTTCTATAATACCACCCACTGTAGTGTATCATTCTACTGTTGTTTATTTCGTCAATACTATCATGCACCAGGCTGATTTCAAGACACAACATCCCAATCATTTGCACACGGCTTAGACTGCCTAGTTTATGTTTCGTGCTATTCTTTGAATCTAGCATCTTAAATCGTTTGGATTTCATCAATCCAGTCTAAAACGAATGGACAGTTTGCATGTCAATTTCATATATCTTACCATGAATTAATTCACTTCCATTTCTTTAACTGTTCCATTTCTCTTCTAAGTCTCTTCTTCTGCTGCCTGGGAACTGTGCTGTTGTCGGTGTTTGCTACGATATTGATTGTTCCAGGCCAGTAATGTATATGCTGAAATCATTCATCTTTTCCCATAACTTGATTCTTTTGTTCAAGTTGAGATTAAATGGGTCAGAATTTTCCGATATTTTGGAACCTTTTTTTAAAAAATTTTTCTTCCACAGGAACATATCTCTTTGTTAATCTTCGATTCCAAGGGTTATATATCATCGAAGGTAAAACGAATCTTCTGATGATTGTCTTGTCTATCCAATGACTTGTAAAGTAGTAGATACAGTTCTGAATTTCTATCTAGACACATCAACAGCTTTAAAATTTGTTCTGCTCTGGTGGATCTCTTTCTACAACCATGGAATTTTGAAGGCTTCTCTTGTCATTCTATTAAATAATGATTATTAGTAATCTATGGTCCACTTGTTCCTTTCATCTCTTGATGTCTTTTAAATCGTTCACTCTAAACTTGCAGTAAGTGCAGTAATGAAGTAGTAAATTCAAGGGCATGGTCTTTATGGGGGTGTTTGTTATTGCAGTTGAAATTGAAGTAATCATGTTATAAGGTAAAGGACGAACTGATTTATTTCTTTATTTTACCCTAAGACATACGGAATGTGGTTCTGTTTTAAGGTATATTAAATTGTGGTGACTTTGCTTTGTTTATGATACAGTAGTGAGGAAGGTAGTCAGCTATTATTTGTGCGGCTTTGCTAGGTAGGATGTGGCTGGATTGGGCTATTTTTAAAATATATAAATTGACTCATTTGGGTAATGTCTAGAAGAATTAAGCAAATAGAAAAAATAACCGGCCTGTGTTTTCATTGTATCATTTATGATTCTAATAATTAAGTTGCTCCATGTTTATTTCTAGCACGGTGATCATCGTAGTTACTTTAGATTTACAAAATTTATACCACTCAAACAATTGCTTCCAAATAAGTTTTATAATCTAGATAGCAGAAATAAAATAATCATTTGCACACTAGTTTCCTCCAGAATCAACTGTAATTAAATCCTACGTAAATTTATATGCTAAAGTTATGCCTACAGTGACGAAACTATTTATTTCAGCAACATTATTGTCACTTTGTCGTACGTTTGATAGTAGAACATCTTTGAACATGTAACTTATTTGATTACCTTATATAAAATTTCCATGACAACAGGACCTGTAACGAGAACTCTCCATGAAATAGATGTAGATCAACGTTATATTCCTTAAAACGACACACGAACACGACCGAAGTGGCCTTAGTGTTAACTATTATTTCGACACTCACACCATCAACAAAAAATTAAAAGGCACGTCCCATGCACTTGTGATATTTTTCTCTGAGCGAGGTAGTTTAAACCAACGAGGTTCCCAAGAGTTCACAATTTCTGCATATGCAGATGATAAAATCTGAATAACAGAGCGAAACATACTTTTTTATTTGGCGTGTGCAAAAGAGCACATAGCCAATATAATACATGAGTCATGCACAATGCACTGTTGCATAAATGCCTGAATATATCAATCAATAATGGCTATACAAATGTGCGCATAAATCCTCGGAGATGGACAGACAGACAGAAATAGAACTCTACATCGAGAAAAGATAATCTAAGTTGGAATGCATTATCAGCATATTTACCTAGGTGTTTTAGAGTTCTTAAATCTTCATTTTTGTGTAATTGAAGTAATTGGTACATACCTGGTTTCTGCCAGTAATAAGGATCAAAATAAATTAAAATGAAATATGTATTTTAGTCTCTGGTTACAAAACAATAAAAGGCAAGATATATGGACTGAATTAGGATATTACCAGATCTCCAAGACCGTGAAGTCAATAAAATAGTTCTCACAGTGGAAACCCAGTTATTACAATTCTTTCTTTTAAAATCTGTAAGCATTAATTGTTATATTTTTTAACAATTTAATTATTTGTGTTTAGCACTCTGAACCAATGCTTAATGATACGCACATATATATTTAATTAAAGAGTATGGGGGCCAAACTATCCATTTTCAAGCATATTCTTGGCAGGATGTATAACATCTAGTATCTACATGCATTATGTTCTATGTACCCGTCATATGCTATCTGTTTTCTAAACCACCAAATATCACAGCCATAAGACAATATTGGAGATGCGAATTAATCAAATAAATAAACTATTATATTTACCAGACATTCCAGAATGTTAGTATTATTCAGAGTTAATGTGGCGCACACCTCTGCTCATGCAAAGTCTGACTGTATGCCCTGAAGTCGGAGAGGCATTGATCATTAATCAAAATGCAATAACAAAACCAGTGGCTTCAAGTTAGTGATCATTTCCTGTGATAGTACTGTTGAAGTGTCACATATACAAAAACCACTCACTTCGTATCAATCAAATTAATTGCTACAGCTCTGTAAACTAAATCGACTTAAAAATAATGTAATGATCTCATTTCCTTTACATTTTGAACAGTAACTTTGTATTGGGGACTTTTATTTATCGCTAATCACCTACCGTTGCTTAATTGTCAAACAACCACATAGATACTGTTCGTGTCAGCAATGTATTCCATATCAGAGTGAGCTATATATAAAATTATATTATTCTTGCTGTACAAGCAATAGCTAATTTTATGTAACCAGTGAAATATGTAGAAAGTCTTTTATGCAGTCAGCTATGGGATCCTATGACAAATTTCGGTTGCCCATATAAATTCATCGTTATAGTTCGGGAATTCCATCATGGCATGCACGCTCATGTCATAGACGAGGAATAATCTGAATCATTCCATGTCACCAATGGAGTCAAGCAAGGTTGTGTGTTGGCCCCAATCCTCCTGAGTATGATGTTCTCTGCTATGCTTACTTACGTTTCCCGTGACCATGACACTGGGATTGTATCCGATACCACACTGATGGCAAGATCTTGAATCAATGGAGAGTGCAAGCGAAGACTAAGACATAAAATTACTGTTCGTGGTCAACTATTTGCCGACGACTGTTACCTGAATGCCTGATCTGAGTCTTTGGATAGTTTGTTGTCAGCTTGTAATTATTGCAATTATTATATTGTTTGGTTTGTGCTGTGAATGATGCAGACGTAAACTAATAAGGGAAGGTGGTGGTTTTATGTTACAGTCCTAATCAATGATAAAACCAACACCAGAATTACTAAAGCAAGTGTGGGCCTTTGGAGACTACGAGCAAACGTGTGGGAGAGAATTCTACAAATAAGTTCAAGGTCTACAAAGCCGCTGTGTTACCAATCCTGTTATATGTTTGCAAAAACGCTATGTTAAGAAGCTTAATCATTTTCACATTGGCTGCTGAGGAAACTGATTAGGATAAGATGTCAGAACATGGTTTCAGACACTGAGCTTCTCACAAGGGCAAACATTCCAAGTATTCACATTCTGCTGATGACATCATAGTAAAGACTGGCAGGACCCATTGCCAGTATGTTAGGATGTCAGAAGAGCGACTACTTAAGAAGCATTTCTACGTTGAGCTTATAAAGAGGAAGTGATCTCAGGGTTGTCAAAAGAAACGCTTCATAGATGCCGTCAAGACACCCTTGAAGCACTTCATCTCTGACCAATAGCCTTGGGATGATCTCGCACAGGATCCCTCCCCTGGCGCAGTTTCATCCTTATTGGTGCTAAGGACTTTGAACAGATGACAATCGAAGAGGCATGAAAGAAGCTCGAGCAAGGTAAATCTCAGAACTGCAGCACGTCCTGCATTGAACAATCTATCCCAACCTGCACATGCTTCCAAGTATGACACAGTCTGTAAATAGCACACATTGACCTGATCTCACGTATTCACAGACTTCTAACCAGTTACTGATATCTTAGTCATCTTCGAACTCAGAGGATGCACAAGTTCACTTATAAAAAAGGAAATGTATAACTTACCACTGCACATGAAAATTGCAAAAAGCATAAGTGACTCGTTATTGCTAATTTATAAGTAATAATTGGCCTCGCAACCATTTGTAAAAGCAACCAGAATTCAAAGCAATAAGGTTAATTGTTTTCTTTCACTATATTCAGCACAACGTACTCTTGGGATAATACGGGAATTTTCCATTCAGTAATACACTTTGATACAAATTAATTTTGATCAAGGTTTGTCTTGCATAAAGGTGCTTGAAGTCTAGTTCTATCACACAATCGTAACTTAATACATGTTGTTCAAACTGTGGATGGCATCAAATCGTCACTATATCGTGCAGTTAAAAAATGTGTTCATTCTTTATTTGTAGCTTCTCCTTGGAATCTTTTCTTTTTTGTTCCTCCTTAAATTTCAGAATAAGCCATAGATTTTGATGTCTAACAAATCAACATTCCTGCAATAAAAAGAAAGGCTTTTAAGGGAAGGTATGCAATCCATAAGCCCTCAGCAAGACAAGAAGTGAACACTTAAGATATTGTCAAAGATTTCCTTAAACGGACAAAGTAACATAATATTATTGTGACGTTCTAGAATCCGTGTTAATTTAGATCATTAAATTAATACTGGATTATGCTGGATGGTAATTGATATCCATGACAATGCAATGAACACTGAAAATAACTGGATGAACCAGGCAAGTCAAAATGTGTCACAAATTTTAATAGCATACACTTCCCATATGGTTTGGGTTATAATAGGTACGTATAGGCTGTAGGTGATGACAACGTTGTCCTATTTTACCTATTACTGTAAATGTATTATTTACCAACTGAAAATATCATAAAGACAATTTAATGCAGAAATGGAATCCAACCTTAATCAAATCACATAAAGCATACCACTACAGTTGCATTACACGTAGCCATTAAGTAACCAATGCATCTATTAATGGCTTTAGAGTGGCGTATATATCGAGCTGTGTGTGCGTGTGAGTGTGAAACAGAAGGCAAATATTATGTTTCACAATGCCCATTTTATTCAGATCGTGAAAACAGATTCTCCACAGGGATTTTCTCAAACGAATTCAGGCGTTATATCTCAACTTGCACCGTATGGCATTTCAGCATCCCAGAGAAGAGCTTCAGTGGAAATATCATTCACTAATTAGTACTTTTCACACCATATTTCTTTCACCCGTATGAGATATATAATTGATATTTTTCCAATGTCGTCTTGAAAACTGTTTCTACTATGGATTCTTCACATTTTCGCTTTTTCATTTCACTGTTACATTTGTGATTGTTGAACCATTGTTATGTAGGTGTCTGTTTATGCTCCACATTTCCAAATATCCCTTTTCATGGACATTGCAATAGATAGCATCTGCAGCAGAAGGTATATAATCGAAATATTAGCAGCCGGTATCTTTGTCATTCATAACTTATTTTCACTTCTAGTGAATGGATAGCAAAATGACCATTATTATTCTTTGGTTTTAAATGATTGCAATACCTCAATCACAATGCATGTCAAAAATGATGTATACGAGATAAAACTATAAAAGTGTTCACCAGCAGCAGAAGGAGCTTTTCACTATTCACGTTTCGTTTTGATTATATTATTAGCCCAAAGTTGATGATACTACGTGTCCAAATAAGGCAGAAAAGAATGAGGCGACAGGATGTATTTCAAAACCTAGTTAATTTTTTTTTTCTCCATTACTTATCTTATAACACTAAAAAGCTGCCGCTTGTGAAATTCACAGTCTCTCTCCAAGTTCCATATTTCACTCCAAATCTAATGTATTTAAATACGAGTAATTTAGTACGGAACTTAATATTATATAGCAAACAAAATGTCATCCAAAGTATTTTGGGAAGACCAAGAGATAGTACAGATAGCTCTGTAGGTTTCGTTTCTACGAAAATATGAAATTATTAGTTCTGGTGGTATATTGAACTAGTTTTTAGCTGCAGTGTTTAGTTATGTTATTTTTGTATACCAGAACTTAATTTCCTATTTGAGTATCACTTTATTCGTAGTGAGGTTAATTTGTACAGCTCACTGTGTTAGTTGGGCTGCAATTCACCTCATTGGAGAAAAAATACTTTCTCGTCTAGAAAAATAATTATATTTTATGCTGACAAAGTCTATTCGGATGAATTTATAGTGGATTGTTTACATCCGTCTTAGCATTTTTACCCAATGAAATCAATGCCTCGAACTGGATAATTATTATTCAAGCAACACCCTTTTTTTGTGTATTCCCACTTATGTATCTAATAAATATGGACAGCCCTCTTAAACATTTCCACATCCAGCTATACGCTAGAAAATCCTTAACTCAGAATGTTTTGTTCAGTGTTCATTACCGTGACAATGGTTCGCTTATTCTTCGCTTTCCTGACGTTCTCTAAATTGCTTACAAGCGGACATCCTCAAATTAATTGTGGAAACGTCACTTCATCTATATGCCAAAATGTCTCTTTTGGAAAACCAATTGACTGCCAGGACATTTACCAAATGGGTTTTACAAAGACTGGAAGCTACATTATTTATCCCAAAGGACATACTAATGGTATCTACGTTCGATGTGACATGCGTACAGCCGGTGGAAGATGGACTGTCATTCAGAGAAGAATCAGTGGAGATGTTGATTTCTTTCGTGAGTGGATTGATTATAAAGAGGGTTTCGGTGATCCAAATGGAAACATGTGGCTCGGAAATGACAATATACATGATCTCACGGCTCAGGCCGATTACCAACTGCATATAAACTTGGCTGTTTCAAATACAAATACCAGCTTTGCCATGTATGATACTTTCTCGGTTGGAGACGAAAGTAGTGGATATCTGCTCTTCGTAAAAGGCTACAGTGGAACAGCAGGCGACTCTTTCTATTATCATTCTGATATGAAATTTAGCACCAAGGATTGGGACAACGACAAAACCAATTCAACAAATTGTGCCAGTAGCTGCAAAGGCGGTTGGTGGTATCATAGTTGCCGTCTTTCAAACTTAAATGGAATCTACGGATCCACCAATTCTGGAGAAGGAATAAATTGGTATGCATATGCCGGATATCATACATCCATGATATATGCAGACATGAAAATAAGGAGAAAAATTTCAAAGTAAGAGTGATACAAAAGTATTAAGATATCACGGGAATAAAATAATATTTGTAGAAATAGGATACTGCAGCTTGAAGTATGTCCATGTACATTCATGTTATTTGCAACTTTCGAAATACACCGCTTTAGTCATATGAATATTCCTTCTTCATAAACGGACGCAGGTATAATTAATTCCTAGAACCATTTAAATTTGCTGTCCCTATTGCATTTGCAAAGGATACAGTTGTAATACATTTGGTTTGTCTGAATGGAGATAGTTTAAAATTAATAAGTATATTGTATTGAAAGTATGATTCTACATTTTTATTTTGTATGTTTCGTTTCAAAATGTTGATGCCAATTGCAATAAACATAACATGCGCTACATATATGATTGCAAATAACATCTTAGTTCCCTCCACTCCCATACCGACCTAACGGATTTATCAAATGTTATATAAATGTTTTGCATCTGAATCAGAATAATATTATATATATATACATATATATATATATATATATATATATATATATATATATATATATATATATATATCCCGATTTCAACATGCATCTTGATTGACATCTCAGTTAACAATATTGTTAGGTATTGTAAAAAGTGGCAATATATTACATTTTAAGGAATGATAAAATATAATATTCATCCGTATGTAGTGCTGCATAATTGTGGTTTTCAAACATAGTTTCGTACAAACAAACATGAGCAGCTTACGTTCTTTTCTTGGGGAATAGTTGCTGTTTTTACACTCCTGAGAGTTTTTAAAGAAAAATTAAGAGGACTTAGGTGACAATTCTTTCCCCTGCCAGTCAAACCTTTGGGTTGATGTCTTTGATTCATTCAGAGTCGGTGACCTTAAAGTGTGACGTCACAGAAAGTTACTATATTAGGTAAAATCAGACCCAAATGACTCTTTGGCATACTCAAGTGCATTGCTAACTAGGAAAATCCACGAAGAATACACAATATACAAAAAATTCCATTTTCATCATTTTTCCGGAAACAAATCCACTGCTTTAAAATTATGAAAGAAGGCAAATAAAATTAAACCGTACACAAAATCTGAAGAGTATAAAATCCAGAAATAATGTTAAGTACTGGAACATTTACAACGATACTAAAATGCAGTCCAGTATACAACATTGATCGTCTTTCTCAGTTGATCAAGAAGTTCAAAGTTATAAGTTTCACACAAGAAAAATATGTTAATATACCTTGCGCAGATTCCGTATTTAAATCTCCGAAATTCCTTAAGTTTCATGGACTTTAATATCACTGGGTTGGCTCTTGCAAACTTTCACACTTGCTATATAAACATTTTGTTGCAATGACACAGTAATCGTATTTGTTGTTGTTTTATCTTTTGTAGCAAACAAGTGTTCTTGCATGGCGATTGACCCAAATCATGTAGAACGCCCCAACTGCTTTCACGGTAGCCATATAAACCTTTGTTGCATTAACACAGTAATCGTATTCGTTGCTGTTTTATTTTCGGTTGAAAAGAAATGTTATTACATAGTAATTTATCCAATATCATGTAGAACAAACCAGTCGTGAATGGATCCGGAATAATTATTGCATTTCAACTGAATTCACGAGATTTTTACTTGTTTTCCTAAATGTGTCGCCAGGCACAGTGATATATGACACATCATCGGCATCTACTGATCACACTGAGAATCGATTTCAGGGTTATTCTCAACTGGCATTAACCTATATTTGATCCTCTTGTTAATCAATGATTGTACTCTGTACCACAATTAGCCCTCTAAGTGGTTAGTATATAAGTTATCAGCCCGAGAACGATATTCTCGATCAAAGTCATTGTTGTAAGAGTGCGAATTTTCACAAAAACATAGTTCGCTTGTCAGGACCTGTCTCGCCTAAAGAGGTTCTAATATTTGCTACCGATAGAACTTCTATCTATTGAAGATACAAGTAAAGAAAAACTAATTTTGAACTTCCATAGGAAACAAAAATATCTAAAACATATTTGCTGCATCGGGGTTTTCAGATTCAAACAAAGCGAACAGACATGTATAAGTATTGATTTCACAAAGAACGATATTTTAAGAGAATATGTTACATTGGCAATTACTCAGGATATTTGGCTTGGATCGGTGTTTCATACATGTATATCCATTCCAACTGGAAGTCACGTTATGATCCTTCATACCCTAAGTTCAATTTGGTATTATTATTTTTTTATTAAGTAGGCGTAAAGTATCACTGGAGACCTGTAATAAAAGTCTATATTATAAACAAAATGCTTTATTACGAAATTTTGTTCTAGATCAGTAATCGATCTGTAGGAGGAGGAATATAGTTCTGAGAACCAAGGCCCTTCTTATAATCTATTCAGTCATGAAAGAACTCAGCATCAATGTTGACGCTTCTTATGAAAGAATATCCGTCCTCCACCAGTAGTATTGATGTCACAGCTAGCGTAGATACCGTTACGATCCCCGTTGGATAAATGATGTAGACGCCTATCCTATCAGTCTTCTGTTTTTCTAAGCAGATATTGTGCAGTGTAGGAATGGCTCTTTTTGGTTCTGCCAGTCTTAGCAATTGCACATGCAAGGACATTAGTTTTGTGAATTTCTGCTCAGAAACAATGCTGCTAACGACCGGTTGGAGAGGACAAAGCCGTTGCCTTGTTTCATTGAGTATGACAACGATACGGAATGACCATTCTAGTCGAAACTTGAATAGAGTTATTAATCCATGGCAATATGTATGTTTTATTCTGTTTGATGTTCATCACAGTTTTCCAGCTATGTTAAGGATAGCGGTAAATTGCCTTACTCCAGTAAGATTAGTTTCCTTTTAAAACGAAAGAAACTCATTAATTAATTATAAACATAAAATAAGAGGGTTCTGACATTCAGTTATCTTTGCACTGTCTAATTAGCTGTAGCTGTAAGGTCGTTAGAGTAGCCATCTACAACGATATTTACCACCTTCTTGTCATATAATGACGTTCGTTCAGACAAGTAACTTCAGTTCATCAGTCTATCAACACCCCTAATTATGCATCAACATACCTTAATAATTCTCTCAAAGACGCATACATTCTTTTATGTGGTTGAGCTTATACCACTTGATGACGTACTGTTGCTATTACTCTTGGAATGGAAGCTTTAAGAGCTTACGGCATGTCAATGACCGCTGAGTACAAGGAAGGGACTGTTATTTTTCTCGATTGAATTATGGCAAGTGTTCAAGAGTCCAATGATTATATAATTTACAAATCTATCTAGCTAGCTATTTACCCAGGTTTGTTTTTGTCTTTGCTTTGAGCGATTTCATTATGTTGGTTGGAAAACACATCGAAAAACACATCGAATGTTCTAAATTGTGATCGTTGTTAATTTCATATCAAGGACACCATCTTTTGCTTGTTTTAGAAAGCTACTCGGATAGCTCGACGCATGTGGTCTGTTAAAATAAAGATCGAGTATAAACGTTATAAAGATCGTCTGCTTAATTGTATTCACATCAAAATTCTTCTTTGTGTACAAAATTAAAGCAGGTATCATTTGAATGGGGGAAGAGTATCATCTCTTTTATACGTATGTAATATGTTTAGCATTTACATGAACAGCAACGAATAACAATATCATGTCTATTAGTCACTGGAACTTGGTAATACATTGCTGGTTAAATAAATAGCGCAGTGCCCATGCGATTAGTTGACAATCAAACTAAGCGAGGAGAGTAGAAACTTTTAAAACCCCTCAAGACAATCTTTTTTTACTCTAAAGGTGCTGAGGTTAATACAAAAAAAATAATTTTGCTCGAAGACTTGGTAGCCGTTAAATTGATTGATACTAAGTTTGTGTTATCTGTATATCTGTCACGTCTACATTACTATTACAGGAACAAATCATTACGAACTTAAGGCTACGTTTTGTACTGTTTGATTTTAAAAATCTTTAATGAATATCCGACTTCGTTTCTTGTTTAAACTTTGATCAACAAATCGTTATAAAGCGTAAATACTATATGGCCCCTGAATTACATATACCTACATAAATATCGTGATACAATACAGTCTCTACATCAAACAGGGGATATACTCAGAAATAGCAAGAACATGGTCGTGTACCACAGTTATTCAGAATTTACCATCAGAGCATGTGAAATTTTGGAAACCTTCTTGGTTGTGATCTCCTTGTTCAGTGACCAGTTCAATTCAGCCCCTTATTCAGTGACCAATATCAGAAGTATAATGGACATACCATTAATTTTTCTTGGATGGGGTGAATGTGTCAAAATAAAAGAAAAGGTCCGTTTGAGCTTAATGAATTGACGTCAGCACTAGCACAATTGGAGACAGTGCTGGTGATTTGTATACCTTCACAAGCACTGGGTAAGTGTCTGAATAAAACAAAATATTTTGTTTGAGGATTATTATAAGCTAGCAATGAATTACACTTAGACATATTTATCTGCATTCTTTTTCTTTTAGATGTTAACTGTTCATAATGAATATACTTCAAAGAGAACACAGACATTGAGCCCCGGCTTAAGATCCGACGAATGGTCTTGATCTACATCGCTCAAAATTGCATAAGTTTATGTAACAATTATCTCGAACATAGAACGTCAGCACGTCTTATTTCCTACTGCAGAAGATGTGTACGCATAGTTCAAAAATGAGACAGTAATAATGTCAACAGTCTGTAAATGTTTATGTGCACGTGTGGATGTGTTAGTGTCATTACTGAGAATAAAGCGTTGGTCTCCACAAGTAGTTTCATAATGAATACGTTCTTGTTGAAAGAAGTTTAAATACGGAAACTAAATCAAGATGAGAATGGCGAATATGACACATTTTGATTTATTTCTCATATCCTGATATTTTGTTAATATTTTGAATAAATATTTACAATGATATCACCCTTTTTAAAACGAAAGAAACTGCATAGGTCACCATTCTTGAAACGAACATAGAGAAGGTAAATTATTACAATGGTAAATGATAGCAAAACACAACTCGGTATTTGTTTTAAACTCTCCTGCGCATTATTCATTTGATTCGTTTGATGTTGAAAATCAATATTTTTGTAAACAAAAATACAAATAGTACGAATTTAATTTCTTATTGACAGCTTTTTATGTAATGACGTCTTTTTTTGTAGTCTGAACGCAACACTGTTTATTTTTAATCGCATTAGGGCATGTTATAGACAGACTTAGTAAAGGTCGAGGAATGTATAGAAGGACGAGGTCTTTTTTAAATTTAAATAGTAAGAACTGGCATAGACCATTTATGGAACTACCCTCTTCAAAGCCAATAAACTACAACAAGAACAACAACGAGAGGACACTGGAACGCTTCCACTAGGACTACGTCAATTTCTTTGCTAATTCAAAGACATGATAGGCACGAACCCACGTTTCATACAAACAGATAAAATGGCGGTCACTTACATTTGATATTGCATAAAGAAAAGGAAATTGCGAATCCACGTTACATATAATGTATCAATATCCCACCACAAGTCACAAGCCACACCCCAAAAACGAAAATACTGGTCTACTTTCTTTACTATTTTGAGTTAAACAAAGAAAACTACCACCAAGGAAGGGAACAGACCACCTAACCATTTTACATATATTTCAGTGCAAAACAAACAAATGTTACCATGTCCAATATCTCACCCCGTGACTACTTTACTTGTTGCTGTATTAATGAACTTCCTGACATTATTACTTCAGCAATTTACTTATGACTAATTAAATGAGAACAAATTGACAATACATTGCTAATATAAGAATTATTGAACAGAATAAGTACTGAGAGACATCAGAATCACAGAGCTGTAGAAACATATTCAAAGGAACAGAAGAAAGATTTTTAGAAGCTTAAGACGTGTTTAACAGAGATTCGGTACTCTATCTACTACTATCTAAGTCATTCAATCGACTTGACATTGAGACAGCTGATTCGCATAATGTTCAATGATACGTATATATACCATGCAATTTGGATAAAAAGAGGAAAATATTATTGGAAAGCGACTAGCAGAAAATAAAATTAAAATATAACAAAAATTAAAAATAACAACAAAAGGAAAAAGGTTTCTCTTTTATTGTTAACTTCAATAAAAGAATCAAAAGATGAAAGAAGATGAATGATTACAAGATATTATTTAATGGCCTGGACAAACAACATCGTAGCAAACACTACACTTTCCAAATTTTTCAGCAGCAAATTAAAAACGAAAACACATAGCCATAAACCTAATGAAGCTGAACGAATTAATGGCTAGATCTATAGAAACAACTTTCAGTCTATCCATTCATTTTTAGACTGGATTCATGTAGTCAAAATGAAAAAGGATGTCACATTCAAACAATTAACAGCACATTAAAAGCCACTAAAGTAAAGCACACATATGATTTGGTTATCTACGTTAATTATCGAATTATCAGTGATATAAGAGAGCGGCACTATTTGTTATGACCTAATCTTTCGATGTAACTTACTTTTGTGACATTTGTTACTGTTTCGACATATCCGACCATCAAGCAAGTCTCATTCAGCAAACCATCACATCAGGTTAACACTTTTGTCAAGGAAATAAGCGGAAATATGGAGTCAACTTTATTGTCTTTTATTAGCAGCTGTTGTCAATATTCCGGCTTTATCCCTATTGCCACTGACCAGCATATGGGACCGAGACTCGCATACATCTCCCTTTAAATGCATGTACATATGAGTACTTCCTATGGGCCGAATACAACACTTGGAATAGGCAGCCATACCTTTTAGACATGCCAACCAGAACAGTCTTCTCAGTAACCATTGTATTTGCAAGTGGAACTCTAACAGATTTCTTTCTGTTTTCATACCTCATGTGCATCCCAGTGATACATCTTTCCACATCTATGTCCCGCTTAAGTAAAGTTTGCAGGGCGCATCAGGATAATCTTTGAAACGTTACAGAGCGTTGGATTTCTGACTATTTATGTGACAGTCTATGCCACAGTCCAAAGCTGGAGCCTATAGTGTGTTAGAGGTGAATTTGGGTCAAGCCTTGAACATTGAGCCAGTACAGGTAATCTAAGTGCTTGTTTACAAGATAAAAATAAAACTATTTATATGCCTGAATATTCTGATAGATTCTTCATTTCTGCGACGTTGTTTATTTCATGCACTGGCTAGGATTCATGTTTGTGTGACACAAGAAAATGAGGATATGTTTTCAAATTTACTTCTGGAAATTGCATACATTTGCTGCATATGCAAATTTTTGAAATACATTTAAGAAATGTATTGGTCAAACCATATCTAGATAAACAAAGGTAATATATGTTAATGTTGCTCATCTAATTCGTTTTTACCTAATCAAAGAAGCAAAGAAAAGAATACACATGGAGCAAATGGGACTTGCTAGATTGATTGACAATCTTCCGAACTATGTAGTGGATGTGGAAGCTAATATCACATATAAGCATGTCCAGATAGAAATGAAACAGGGAGAACCTGACCGCCACTCACTATTTTCATGTGTGGCATGTTGACATAGATGTGTTCATAGCACATTGTGTACTACACCAACTGATAATGGAAGAACCCTATTACTTTTCCAGAGAAGAGAAAGAAAGAGCCCTACATCAAATCAGACAGAATAATATGTTTTAATATGTTTAGTTCCATGTGTAAAAAAATAAAAATCATTTGATTTAAAGGGAACAAGAATTTTAGGATCTCAGTAAACGAATTTACAACATTTCAAAAAACGTCAATATGTATTTCCAACCCTGATTTTAAAAACTTTAATAAGTACTTGAAATTCGTTTAACTTATCAATAACATATCTGTGACAGATAAATATTTTTCTATCGGAGGAGAGCGAGAATACTGGGTTGAATACTGCTGTGTACGTAAATGATGTAGTAGAGTTTGTGATTGAGATATTTGATTGGGAGCAATGTCTCTTCAACCTTCTTTGATTTGGAGCAATATCTCTATTCTACGTTGATACGATTTACGTATATTCAAAATGCAAACACCTTAGGTATTTACTGTGCCTAAAAACCTACACAATATCTGGGGAAAATGCACACTAACATAAAATAATGCTATGACTCTAAGAAACAGAGAAAGCAAGCTAAACCAGTTTAGTAAATTGCAACAAATAATGTATTTCTCTAGAATACACAGGAATTTTAAATAGAACTTAATGCTGTGAATTAATATTAAAACAATTCTAACCTTTCTATCATAAGTCCAAAGTATAAAGTGCTTTGATTGAAATCCAGGTTTTTAATGTGTTTAAGTAGCAATAGTGTTTAATGAGCTGATATATCATCAGTCTTGATGTATCACACTGATATACTCTAGAATATCTTTGAATGAATTCACAATAATCCAATATAATGATTTCGCCTAAAATGTCAGTGAGCACTTAGTAATTCCAATGAATAATATAAATAAATAATTCCTCTGAAATTATATCTCATACAAATAAAATTAATCTTACTAGACTGATGTAGTAATTGCTACTGAGGCTATATGCTTCATTTTAAGAGGAACAAACTTTGATACTGCTCCTAGTATCACATGCTGATTCAAGACCTTCTCTTTTGTTTTACTCTCAAATGATTAAAACAGAGTTCTCTTACATAGTTTGTTCATTTCTTTCTTTTAACGCTGTAAATTTAAGGCAATGATCTTTGCCTAATGTCTTTTTCGAGTGGAAGTGTTATATGATTTCCACGGTCCAAATGATAAAATCAAAGCCAAAATTATTTAATTGTCAATTCTCAAATTGACAAATATTGTGAACGATCTTGCTTTATTTTTTTAATGACGATTCTCCTTCATCTATAGGGTATAAGATGTATTCAGCACATCATATAGGAGCATAAATAGATCCATAAAATGCAGCTAATCAATTTATATATTTCTTTCTTTAGTGTTATTCAGCTACAAAATTATCATTTAATGCATGTTTCAGTTGAAATACATTATCTCGTCTACAAATTGGAAATCTACATTTAATTAAATCAGTTAATATAATTTAGCTGGGATACTAGTGGCAAAGGATACAATGCAAAAATCGTAGAGCTATTTCAAAATCGTGTTATTTTCATTTTGCATAACATTCTTTTTTGCTTTTGACAACTAATTTTTCAAATTCACCCGTTTTTACTTACAATGTAGTAATGCTTTTTCCGTGTTGTATTCCATTTTCAATATCACTTTTTCCTTTTGTCGCTTTTAATTGCATTAAAGCTAGCACGTAATGCATACGTCTGTTAACCACTTGTGTCTTGAGTGAACCTGTATCTACTATAAACCTCCCTTACAAATCATTTAAATGTTTTCGAAAGCACTGGCGCATTTTGGGTTTAAAAACGTCGGGTCCAAATAAAAATAATTTTTCTTAAATCTGCATTTTCTAGATATTCCAGATTATTTGGTATCATTGTCAAGCTACATCTGTCTACTTTTCTATAATAGCAACCACTATAGTGCATCATTCTACTGTTGTTTATTTCGTCAATACTATCATGCACCACGCTGATATCAAGACACAACATCCCGATCATTTGCACACGGCTTAGACTGCATAGATTATGTTTTGTACTATTCTTTGAATGTAACATCTTGTATCGTTTGGATTTCATCAATCCAGTCTAAAATGAATGGACAGTTTGCATGTCAGTTTCATAGATCTTAGCATGAATTCATTCGCTTCTATTTCTTTAACTGTTCTATTTTTCAAAGTTTCTTTTTCTGCTGCCTGGGAATTGTGCTGTTGTTGGTGTTTCCTACGGTGTTGTATGTTCCAGGCCAGTAATGTATATGCTGAAATCATTCATCTTTTTCCATAACTTGATTCTTTTGTTCAAGTTGAGATTAAAAGGGTCAGAATTTTCCGATATTTTGGATTTCTTTTTTTAAAATTATTTCTTCGACAAGAACATACATCTCTGCTAATCTTCGATTCCATAGGTTATATATCATCGAAGCTAAAGCGAATCTTCTGATGATTGTCTTGTCTATCCAATGACTTGAAAAGTAGTCGATACAGTTCTGAATTTTTATCTAGACACATCAACAGCTTCAAAAATTGTTTTTCTCTCGTGGATCTCTTTCTACAACCATGGAATTGTGGCGGCTTCTCTTGTCATTCCATTAAATAATGATTATTAGTAATGTATTGTCCACTTGTTCCCTTCATCTCTTGATGTCTTTTACATTGTTCACTCTAAACTAGTAGTAAGTAAAGTAATCAAGTAGTAAATTCAAGGCATGGTTTTGTGGGGGGTGTTTGTTATTGCAGTTGAAAGTGAGGTAATCATGTAGTGAGGTAAAGGACGATCTGATTTGTTTCTTTATTTTACCCTAAGAAATACGGAACTTGGTTCTTTTGTAAGATATATTAAATTGTGGTGGCTTTGCTTTGTTTATGATACAGTAGTGAGGAAGGTAGTCAACTATTATTTGTGGCGGTTTGCTGCATAGAATGTGGATGGACTGGGGTATTTTTTTATAAAAATCAAGTGACCCATTTGGGTAATGTGTAGTAGAATTAAACAAATAAAAATAAAATAACAGGACTGTGTTTTCATGGTATCATTTATGATTCTAATAATTAGGTTGTATACCACTCAAACAATTGCTTCCAAATAAGTTTTAAAATCTAGATAGCAGAAATAAAATAATCTTTTGCACACTCGTTTCCTCGAGAATCAACTGTAATTAAATCCTATGTAAATTCATATACTACACTTATTCCTGCAGTGACGAAAATATTTCTGTCAGAAACATCATTGTCACTTTGACCTACGTTTGATTATAACACATCTTTCAATATGTAACTTATCTGATTACCTTCCATAAAATTTCCATGACAACAGGACCTGTAACGAGAACTCTCTATGAAATAGATGTAGACCAACGTTATATTCCAAATAACGACACACGCACACGACCGAAGTGGCCTTAGTGTTTACTATTATTTCGACACTCACCCCATCAAGAAAAATTACGTCCCATGCACTTGTGATATTCTTCACTGAGCGAGGAATTCAAATCCAACGAGGTTCCCACAAGTTCACAATTTCTGCATATGCAGATGATAAAATCTGAATAACAGAGCGAAACAAACTTTTTTATTTGGCATGTGCAAAAGAACACATAGCCAATATAATACATGATTCATACACAATGCACTGTTGCATACATGCCTGAATATATGAATCAATAATGGCTATACAAATGTGCGCATAAATTCTCGGAGATGGACAGACAGAAATACAACTCTACAGCGAGAGACGATAATCTAAGTTGTAATGCATTATCAGCATATTTACGTAGGTGTTTTAGAGCTCTTAAATCTTAATTTTTGTGTAATTGAAGTAATTGGTACATAACTGGTTTCTGCCAGTAATAAGAATCAAAATAAATTAAAATGAAATATGTATTTTAGTCCCTGGTTACAAAACAATAAAAGGCAAGATATATGGACTGAATTAGGATATTACCAGATCTCCAACTCCATGAAGTCATTAAAATAGTTCTCACATTGAAAACCCAGTTTTTATAATTCTTTCTTTTAACATCTGTAAGCATTAATTGTTATATTTTTTAACAATTTAATTATTTGTGTTGATCTATCTGAACCATTCTTTATGACACGCACATATATATTTAAATAAAGAGTATGGGGGCCAAACTATCCATCTTCAAGCATATTTTTGGCAGGATGTATAACATTTAGTATCTACATGCACTTTTTCCTATGTACTCGTCCTATACTATCTGCTTTCAAAAACACCCAGCCATAAGACAATATTGGAGACACAAATAAATCAAATAAATGAACCATTATATTCACCAGACATTCTAGAATGTTAGTATTATTCAGAAGTAATGTTTTCTATGTACCCATCGTATACTATCTCTTTTCCAAACCCCAAATATCGCTGCCATAAGACGATATTGGACACGCGAATTTTCAAATAAATGAACCATTATATTTATCAGACATTCTAGAATATTAGCATTATTCAGAAGTAATGTGGCGCACACCTCTCGTCTTACAAAGTCTGACTGTATGCCATGAAATCGGAGAGGCATTGATCATTATTGAAAATGTAATAACAAAACCAGTAGCTTCATGTTTGTAATTATTTCCGGTCATTGTACTATTCACGTGTCACATATACAAAAACCACTCACTTCGTATCAATCAAATCAGTTGCTATAACTTTGTAAACTAAATCGACTTAAAAATCATGCAATTATCTCATTTCCTTTACAATTTGTACAGTAACTTTGTATTGGGGACTATTTTTTTATCTCTAATGACCTACCGTTGCTTAATTGTCAAACAACCACATAGATACTGTTCGTGTCAGCAATGTATTCCATATCAGAGTCAGCCATATATCAAATTATATTATTCTTGCTGTACAAGCAATAGCTAATTTTAGGAAACCAATGAAATATGTAGAAAGGTTTTTATGCAGTCAGCTATGGGGTCCAATGAGAAATTTCGGTTGCCCAGATAACTTTATCTTGATAGTTCGGTATTTCCAACATGGCATGCACGCTCATGTCATAGACGAGGAATAGTCATCTGAATCATTCCATGTCACCAATGGAGCCAAGCAAGATTGTGGGTTGTCCCCAATCTTCTTGAGTATGACGTTCTCTGCTATGTTTACTTATGCTTCCTGTGACCATGACACTGGAATTGTATCCGATACCACACTGATGGCAAGATCTTGAATTTATGGAGAGTGCAAGCGAAGACTAAGACATAAAATTACTGTTCGTGGTCAACTATTTGCCGACGACTGTTACCTGAATGCCTGATCTGAGTCTATGGATCGTTTGTTGTCAGCTTGTAAGTATTGCAATTATTATATTGTTTGGTTTGTGCTGTGAATGATTCAGACCTAAACTGATAAGGAAAGATGGTGATTTTATGTTACAGTCCTAATCAATGAGAAAACCAACACCAGAATTGCTAAAGCAAGTGTGGGCTTTTGCAGCCTACGTGCAAACGTGTGGGAGCGAATTCAACAAATAAGCGAAAGGTCTACAAAGCCGCTGTGTTGTCAGTCCTGTTATATGTTTGCTAAAACGCTGTGTTAAGAGGCTTAATCATTTGCACATTGGCTGCTGTGGAAACTGATCAGGATAAGATGGCAGGACATGGTTTCAGAAACTGAGCCCCTCACAAGCGCAAACATTCCAAGTATTTACACTCTACATTCTGGTGATGACATCACAGTGAAGACTGACAGGACCCATCGCCAGGATGGTAGGATGTCAGAAGAGTGACTACTTAAGAAGCATTTTTACGTTGAGCTGAAGGAGGGGAAGTGATCTCAGGGTGGTCAAAAGAAACTCTTTATATATGCCGTCAGGACATCTTTGAAGCACTTGATCTCTGACCACGAGCCTTGGGATGATCTCGCACAGGATACCTCCCGTGGCGCAGTTTAATCCTTATTGGTGTTAAGGACTTTGAACAGATGACAATCGAAGAGGCATGAAACAAGCGCGAGCAACGTAAATCTCGGAACTGCAGCACGTCATGCATTGATCAATCTATCCCAACCTGCAGATGCTTCCAAGTGTGACACAGTCTGTAAATAGCACACATTGACCTGATTTCACGTATTCACCGACTTCTAACCAGTTACTGATATCTTAGTCATCTTCGAACTCAGAGGATGCACAACAAGTTAACTTATAAAATAGGAAATGTATAACTTACCACTGCAAAAAGCATAAGTGACTCGTTATTTCTACTTTATAAGTAATAATTGGCCTCGCAACCATTTGTTAAAGCGACCTGAATTGAAAGCAATAAGGTTAATTGTTTCTTTCACGATATTCAGCACAACGTACTCTTGGGATAATACATGAATTTTCCATTCAGTAATACACCTTGGTACAAATTAATTTTGATCTAGGTTTCTCTTCGCATAAAGGTGCTTGAAGGCTAGTTATATCACACAATCGTTACTTAATACATGTTCTTCAAATTGTGGATGGTTTGGGTTATAATAAACTGTAGGTGATGACAAAGTTGTCCTATTTTACCTATTACTGTAAATGTAGTATTTACCATCTGAAAATATCATAAAGACAATTTAATTCAGAAATGGAATTCAACCGTAATCAAATGACATAAAACATCCCACTACAGTTGCAGTACACGTAGCCATTGAGTAATCAACGCATCTCTTAATGGCTTTAGAGTGGCGTATATACTGAGCATTGTGTGATTGTGAGTGTGAAACAGAAGGCAAATATCATGTTTCACAATGCCCATTTTATTCCGATCGTGAAAACAGATTCTCCACAGGGATTTTCTCAAACGAATTCAGGCATAATATCTCATATAGCACCACATGTCATTTCAGCATCCCAGAGAAGAGCTTCAATGATGGAAATATCATTCACTAATTAGTACTTTTCACACCATATTTCTTTCACCCGTATGTGAAAAATATTTGAGATTTTTTCAATGTCGTCCTGAAAAGTATTTATACTATGGATTCTTCATTTTTTCGCTTTTTTAATTTGACTGTTACAATTGTGATTGTTGAACCATTGTTATCCAAGTGTAGGTTTATGCTCCACATTTCCAAATATCCCTTATCATGGACATTGCAATAGATAGCATCTGCAGCAGTAGGTATATAATCGACATATTAGCAGACGTTGTCGTTGATAACTTATTTTCACTTCTAGTGAATGGATAGCAAAATGACCATTATTTTTCTTTGGTTTTAAACGATTGCAATACCTCAATCACAATGCAAGTCGAAAATGATGTATACCAGATAAAACTATGAGAGTGTTCACCATCAACAAAAGGAGCTTTTCACTATTCACATTTCGTTTTGATTATATTATTAGCCCAACGTTGATGATATTACGTGTCCAAAAAAGGCAGAAAAGAATTAGGCGACAGGTTATATGTCAAAATCTAGTTAATATTTTTTCCCGATTATTAGTGATTTATTACGGAACTCAATATTATATAGCAAACAAAATGTCATCCAAAGTAGCTTAGGAAAGCCAAGAGATAGTACATATAGCTTTGTAGGTTTCATTTCTATGAAAATATGAAATTATTAGTTCTGGTGTATATTGAACTAGTTTTTAGCCGCAGTGTTTAGTTATGTTATTTCTGTATGCCAGAACTTAATTTCCTATTTGAGTATCACTATATTCGTAGTGAGGTTAATTTGTACAACTCACTGTGTGAGATGGGATGCAATTCGCCCCATTGGAGAAAAAAATATTTTCTCGCCTAGAAAAGTAGTTATATTTTATGCTGACAAAGTCTATTCGGATGAATTTAAAGTGGACTGTTAACATCCGTCTTAGCATTCTTACCCAATGAAATCAATGCGTCGAACTGGATAATTATTATTCAAGCAACACCCCCTTTTTGTGTATTCCCACTTATGTTTCTTATATATATGGACAGCCCTCTTAAACATTTCCACATCCAGCTATACGCTAGAAAAATCCTTAACTGAGACCGTTTTGTTCAGTATTCTTTACCATGACAATGGTTCGCTTATTCTTCGCTTTTCTGACGTTCTCTAAATTGCTTACAAGAGGACATCCTCAAATTAATTGTGGAAACGTCACTTCATCTACATGCCAAAATGTCTGTTTTGGAAAACCAATTGACTGCCAGGACATTTACCAAATGGGTTTTACAAAGACTGGAGGCTACATTATTTATCCCAAAGGACATCCAAATGGTATCTACGTTCGATGTGACATGCGTACAGCCGGTGGAAGATGGACTGTCATTCAGAGAAGAATCAGCGGAGATGTTGATTTCTTTCGTGAGTGGATTGATTATAAAGAGGGTTTTGGTGATCCAAATGGAAATATGTGGCTCGGAAATGACAATATACATGACCTCACGGCTCAGGCCGATTATCAGCTGCATATAAACTTGGCTGTTTCAAATACAAATACCAGCTTTGCCATGTATGATACTTTCTCGGTTGGAGACGAAAGTAGTGGATATCGTCTCATTGTAAAAGGCTACAGTGGAACAGCAGGCGACTCTTTCTCTTATCATTCTGATATGAAATTCACCACCAAGGATTGGGACAAGGACAAAGACAATTCGTCAAATTGTGCCAGTCAATACAAAGGCGCTTGGTGGTACAATAATTGCCATCATTCAAACTTAAATGGAATCTACGGATCTACCAATAATGCAGAAGGAATAAATTGGTATGCATATGCCGGACATCATACATCCATGATATATGCAGACATGAAAATAAGGAGAAAACTTTTACAGTAAGAGTGAAACAAAAGTATTAAGATAACGCGGGAATAAAAAATATTTGTACAAATAGGGTACTGCAAAATGAAGTAGGTCCATCTTGATTCGTGTTAATTGCGACTTTCGCAATACACCGCTTTAGTTATTTCAATATTTCTTCTTAAAAAAAGGGACGCAGGTATAATTAATTTGTAGAACGATTTAAAGTTGCTGTCCCTATTGCATTTGAAACGGATGCAGTTTCAATTCCTTTGTTTGTCTGAATGGAGATAGTTTAAAATTAATAAGTATATTTTATTGGAAGTATGATTCTACATTTTTATTTTGTTTGTTTCGCTTTCTTATTATTATTCGCAATTTGTACTTTCAAAATTTTGATGTTAATTGCAATAAACATAACATGCGCTACATATACGATTGCAAATAACATCCTAGTTCCCTCCACTCCCATACCGACCTAACGGATTGATCAAATGTTATAGAAATGTTTTGCATATTTATATATCTATGTCAATTGGCAACGAAATTCCCTGTTCTATTAATGTATTTACACATTCATGAACATGTGCAATCGTGAATCCACGATCTGAATCAGAATAATATATAAATATCCCGATTTCAACAAGCACCTTGCTTAACATCTCAGTTAACAATAGTGTTATGTATTGTAAAAAGTGGCAATATATTACATTTTAAGGAATGATAAAATATAATATTCATCCGTATGTAGTGCTGCATAAGTGTGGTTTTCAAACATAGTTTCATACAAACAAAGAAACATGAGCAGCTTACGTTCTTTTGTTGGGGAATGGTTGCTGTTTTTACACTCCTGAGAGCTTTTAAAGGACAATTAAGAGGACTTAGGAGACGATTCTTTCCCCTGCCATTCAAACCTTTGGGTTGATGTCCTTGATTCATTCAGAGTCTGTGACCTTAAATTGTGACGTCACAGAAAGTTACTATATTAGGTAAAATCAGTCCCAAATGACTCTTTTGCATACTCGAGTGCATTGCTAACTAGGAAAATCCACGAAGAATACACAAGATACCAAAAATTCCATTTTCATCATTTTTCCAAAAATAAATCCACTGCTTTAAAGTTATGAAAGAAAACAAATAAAATAAAAAGGCACACAAAATCTGAAAAGTATAAAATCCAGAAATATTGTTAAGTACCGGAAAATTTACAACGATAGTAAAATGCAGTCCAGTATGCAACATTGATCGTCTTTCTCAGTTAATCAAGAAGTTCAAAGTTATAAGTTTCACACAAGAAAAAATATGTTAATATACCTTGCGCAGATTACGTATTTAAATCTCCGAAATTCCTGAAGTTTCAAAAACTTTAATATCACTGGGTTGGCTCTTGCAAACTTTCACACTTGCTATATAAACATTTTGTTGCAATGACACAGTAATCGTATTTGTTGTTGTTTTATCTTTTGTAGCAAACAAATGTTCTTGCATGACGATTGACCCAAATCATGTAGAACGCCACAACTGCTTTCACGGTAGCCATATAAACCTTTGTTGGACTAACACAGTAATCGTATTCGTTGCTGTTTTATCTTCGGTTGCAAATAAAAGTTATTACAAGGTAATTTATCAAATATCATGCAGAACAAAACAATCGTGAATGGATCCGGAATAATTATTGCATTTCAACTGAATTCACGAGATTTTTTACTTATTTTCCTAAATTTGTCGCCAGACACAGTGATATATGACGCATCATCGGCACGTACTGATCACACTGAGAATCGATTTCAGGGTTATTGTCAACTGGCATTAACCTATATTTTATCCTCGTGTTTATCAATCATTGTACTCTACCACAATTACCCTCTAAAGGTTTGGTTAGTATATAATTTATCAGCCCGAGAACGATATTCTCGATCAAAGTCATTGATGTAAGAGTTAGAATTTTCACAAAAGCATAGTTCGCTTGTCAGGACCTGTCTCGCCTATAGAGGTTCTAATAGTTGCTACCGATAGAACTTCTATCTATTGAAGATACACGTAAAGAAAAACTAATTTTGAACTTCCATAGGAAACAAAAATATCTAAAACATATTTGCTGCATCGGGGTTTTCAGATTCAATCAAAGCGAACAGACATGTATAACTATTGATTTTACAAAGAACGATATTTTAAGAGAATATGTTACATTGGCAATTACTCAGGATATTTGGCTTGGATCGGTGTTTCATACATGTATATGCATTTCAATTGGAAATCACGTTATGATCCTTCATACCCTAACTACAATTTGGTATTATTATTTTTTTATTAAGTAGGTGCAAAGTATCACTGGAGACCTGTAATAAAACTCTATATTATAAACAAAATGCTTTATTACAAAATTTATTTCTAGATCAGCAATTAATATGTGCGAGGAGGAATACAGTTCTGAGAACCACGGCCCTTCTTATAATCTATTCAGTCATGAAAGAACTCATCATCACTTTTGACGCTTCTTATGAACGAATATCCGTCCTCTACCAGTAGTATCGATGTCACAGCTAGCGTAGATACCGTTACGATCCCCGCTGGATAAATGATGAAGACGCCTATCCTATCAGTCTTCGGTTTATCTAAGCAGACATTGTGCAGTGTAGGAATGGCTCTTTTTGGTTCTGACAGTCTTAGCAGTTGCACATGCAAGGACAATAGTTTTGTGCATTTCTGCTCAGAAACAATGCTGCTAACAACCGGTTGGAGAGGACAACGCCGTTTCCTTGTTTCAGTGAATATGACAATGATACGGAACGACCACTCTAGTCGATACTTGAATAGAGTTATTAATCCAAGGCAATATGTATGTTTATTCTGTTTGATGTTCATCACAGTTTTCCAACTATGTTAAGGACAGCGGTAAATTGCCTCACTCCAGTAAGATTATTTTTTTTTAAAACGAAAGAAACTCATTAATTAATTATGAACATAAAATTAGAGGGTTCTGACATTCAGTTATTTTTGCACTGTCTAATTCGCTGTAGCTGTAAGGTCGTTAGAGTAGCCATCTACAACGATATTTACCACCTTCTTGTCATATAATGACGTTCGTTCAGACAAGTAACTTCAGTTCATCAGTCTATCAACACCCCTAATTATGCATCAACATACCTTAATAATTCTCTCAAAGACGCATACATTCTTTTATGTGGTTGAGCTTATACCACTTGATGACGTACTGTTGCTATTACTCTTGGAATGGAAGCTTTTAGACCGCTGAGTACAAGGAAGGGACTGTTATTTTTCTCGATTGAATTATGGCAAGTATTCAAGAGTCCAATGATTATATAATTTACAAATCTATCTAGCTAGCTATTTACCCAGGTTTATTTGTATCTTTGCTTTGGCAGATTTCATTATTTTGGTTGGAAAACACATCGAATGTTTTTAAGTGTGATCGTCGTTAATTTCATATCAAGGACACCATCTTTTGCTTGTTTTAGAAAGGTAATCAGATAGCTCGACGCATGGGGTCTCTTAAAAAATGGATCGAGTATAAACGTTATAAAGATCGTCTGCTTAATTGTATTCACATCAAAATTCTTCTTTGTGTACAAAATTGAAGCAGGTATCACTTGAATGGGGGAAGAGTATCGTCTCTTTTATACGCATTTCATATGCTTAGCATTTACATGAACAGCCACGAATAACAATATTCTGTCTATTACTCACTCGAACTTGGTAATATATTGCTGGTTAAATAAATAGCGCAGTGCCCATGCGAGTGTTTGACAATCAAACTAAGCTCGGAGATTAGAAACTTGTAAAACCTCTCAAGACAATCTTTTTTTTTTTTTGCTCTAAAGGTGCTGAGGTTATTACAACAAAAACAATTAGCTCGAAGACATTGTAGCCGTTGATTTGATTGCTACTAAGTTTGTGTTATCTGTATATCTGTCACGTCTACATTACTATTACAGGAACAAATAATTACGAACTTAAGGCTACATTTTGTACTGACTGATTTTAAAAATGTTTAATGAATATCCGACTTCGTTTCTTGTTTGAACCTTGATGAAAAAATGATTACAAAACGTAAATACTCAAAGTCCCCAGAATACCTATCCCTACATAAATATCGTGATACAATACAGTCTGTACATCAAACAGGGGGTATAGTCAAAAAAGCAAGAACATGGTCGTGTACCACAGTTATTCAGAATTTAACATCAGCGCATGTGACATTTTGGAAACCTTCTTGGTTGTGATCTCCTTGTTCAGTGACCAGTTCAGTTCAGCCCCTTATTCAGTGGCCAATATCACAAGTATAACGGAGATACCATTAATTTTTCGTGGATGGGGTGAATGTGTCAAAATAAAAGAAAAGGTTCGTTTGAGCTCAATGAATTGACGTCAGCAATAGCAGAATTGGAGACAGTGATGGTGATTTGTATACCTTCACAAGCACTGGGCAAGTGTATGAATAAAACATAATAATTTGTTTGAGGCTTATTATAAGCTAGCATTGATTTACACTTAGACATATTTATCTGCATTCTTTTTCTTTTAGATGTTAACTGTTCATCATGAATATACTTCAAAGAGAACACAGACATTGAGCCCCGGCTTAAGATCCGACGAATGGTCTTGATCTACATCGCTCAAAATTGCATAAGTTTATGTAACAATTATCTCGAACATAGAACGTCAGCACGTCTTATTTCCTACTGCAGGAGATGTGTACGATTAGTTCAAAAATGAGACAGTAATAATGTCAACAGTCTGTAAATGTTTATGTGTACGTGTGGATGTGTTAGTGTCATTACTGAGAATAAAGCGTTGGTCTCAACAAGTAGTTTCATAATGAATACGTTCTTGTTGAAAGAAGTTCAAATATGGAAACTAAATCAAAATGAGAATGGCGAATATGACACATTTTGATTCATTTCTCATATCCTGATATTTTGTCAATATTTTGAATAAATATTTGCAACGATATCACCTTTTTAAAACGAAAGAAACTGCATAGGTCACCATTCTTGAAACGAACATAGAGAAGGCACAATTAGTACAATGGTAAATGATAGCAAAACACAACTCGGTATTTGTTTTAAACTCTCCTGCGCATTATTCAGTTGATTCGTTTGATGTTGAAAATCAATCTTTTTGTAAACAAAAATACAAATTGTACGAATTAAATTCCTTATTGACAGCTTTTTATGTAATGACGTCTTTTTTTGTAGTCTGAAGGCAACACTGTTTATTTTTATTCGCTTTAGGGCTTCTTAGAGACAGACTTAGTAAAGGTCGAGGAATGTATAGAAGGATCAGGTCCCTTTTAAATTTAAATAGTAACAACTGGCATAGACCATTTATGGAACTATTCTGTTCAAAGCCAATAAACTACAACAAGAACAACAACAAGACGACACTGGATTCAGTCACTTTCTTTGCTAATTCAAAGACATGATAGCCACGAACCCACGTTTCATACAAACAGATAACATGGCGGTCACTTTCATTTGATATTGCATAAAGAAAAGGAAATTACGAGTCCACGTTACATATAGTGTATCAATATCCCACCACAAGTCACAAGCCACACCCCAAAAACGAAAATACTCGTCTACTTTCTTTACTACATTAAGTTAAACAAAGAAAACTACCACCAAGGAAGAGAAGAGACCACCTAACCATTTTCCGTACATTTCAGTGCAAAGCAAATAAATGTCACCATGTCCAATATCTCACCACGTGACTACTTTACTTGCTACTGTATTAATGAACTCCCTAAAATTACCATTTCCCTGACATTGTTAGTGCAGCAATTTACTTGCTACTAATTAAATGAGAACAATATGCAAGACATCAGGACATGATTGGAACAAGTTGACAATACATTACTATTGTAAACATTATTGAACAGAATAAGTACTGAGAGACACCAGAATCACAGAGATGAAGAAACACATTCACAAGAATAGAAGAAAGATTTTTAGAAGCTTAAGACGTGTTTAACAGAGATTCGGTACTCTATCTACTACTATCTAAGTCATTCAATCCACTTGACATTGAGACAGCTGATTCGCATAATATTCATTGATACGTATATATACCATGGAATTCGGATAAACAGAGGAAAATATTATTGGAAAGAGGCTAGCAGAAAATAAAATTAAAATATAACAAAAATTAAAAATAACAACAAAAGGAAAAAGGTGTCTCTTTTAATGTTAACTTCAATACAAGAAACAAAAGATGAAAGAAGATGAACGATTACAATACATTATTTAATGGCCTTGACATACAACATCGTAGCAAACACTACACTTTGCAAAGTTTTCAGCAGCAAATTAAAAACGAAAACATATAGCCCTAAACCTGATGAAGATGAACGAATTAATGGCTAGATCTATAGAAACAATATTCAGTCTATCCATTCATTTTTAGACTGGATTCATGTAGTCAAAATGAAAAAGGATGTCACATTCAAACAATTAACAGCACATTAAAAGCCTCTAAAGTAAAGCACACATATGATTTGGTTATCTACGTTATTATCGAATTATCAGTGATATAAGAGAGCGGCACTATTTTTTATGACTTAGTATTTGAATGTAACTTACTTTTGTGGCATTTGTTACTGTTTGGACATATCCGACCATCAAGCAAGTCTGACTCAGCAAATCATCACATCAGGTTAACACTTTTATCAAGGAAATAAGCGGAAATATGAAGTCAACTTTATTGTCTTTTATTAACAGCTGATGTGACTATTCCGGCTTTATCCCTATTGCCACTGACCAGCAAATGGGACCGAGACTAACATACATCTCCCTTTAAATACATGTACATATGCGTACTTCATGTGGGCCGAATACAACACTTGGACTAGGCAGCTATTCCTTGGAGACATGCCAACCAGAACAGTCCTCTCAGCAACCATTGTATTTGCAAGTGGAACTCTAACAGATTTCTTTCTGTTTTCATACCTCATGTGAATCCCAGTGATACATCTTTCCACATCTATGTCCCGCTCAAGAAAAGTTTGCATGGCGCACCAGGATAATCTTTGAAAAGTTACAGAGCGTTGGATTGCTGACTATGTGAGAGTCTATGCCACAGTCCAAAGCTGGAGCGTATAGCGTGTTAGAGTTGAATTTGGGTCAAGTCTTGAACATTGAGCCAGTAAGTGCTTGTTTACAAGATAAAAATAAAACTATTTATATGCCTGAAATTGCGGCATATGCAAATGTTTGAAATACATTTAATAAATGTATTGTTCACACCATATCTATTTTTGCCAAATCAAACAAGCAAAGAAAAGAATACTCATGGAACAATTGGGACTTGCTGATTGACTTACAATCTTTCGAACTATATTGTGAATGTAGAAGCTAATATCACATATAAGCATGTCCAAATAGAACTGAAACAGGGACAACCTGACCGCCACTCACAATTTTGATGTGTGGCATGTTGACATAGATGTTTTCATAGCACATTGTTTACTACACCAACTGATAATGGTAGAACCCTATTACTTTTACAGGGAAGAGACAAACAAAGAGCCCTACATCAAATCAGACAGAAGAATATGTTTTAATATGTTTAATTCCATGTATAAAAAAAATAATCATTTGATTTACAGGGAACAAGAATTTTAGGATCTGAGTAACCGAATTTACAACATTTCAAAAAACGTCAATATGTATTTCCAACCCTGATTTTCAAAAATTTTATAAGTACTTGAAATTAATTTAACTTATCAATAACATATCTGTGACAGATAAATATTGTTCTATCGGTGGAGAACGAGAATACTGGGTTGAATACTGCTTTGCTTGTAAATGATGTAGTAGAGTTTGTGATTGAGATATTTGATTCGGAGCAATGTCTATTCAACCTTGTTTGATTCGGAGCAATATCTATATTCTAAGTTGATAAGATTTACGTATATTCAAAATGTAAACATCTTGGCTATTTATTGTGCCAAAAAACCTACACAATATCTGGGGAAAATGCACACTAACATAATGTTATGACTTTAAGAAACAGAGAAAGCAAGCTAAACCAATTTAGAAAATTTCAACAAATAATGTATATCCCTAGAATACACAGGGAATTTTAAATAGAATTTAATGTTTTGATTGAATTCCAGGTTTTTAATGTGCTTAAGTATCAATCTTGTTTATGAGCTGATATATCAGAAGTCTTGATGTATCACACTGATATAATCTAGAATATCTTTGAATGAATTCACAATAATCCAATATAATGATTTAGCCAAAAATGTCAGTGATCACTAAGTAATTCCAATGAATAATATAAATAAATAATTCCTCTCAAATTATATCTCATACAACTAAAAGTAATCTTACTAGACTGATCATAAAATAGCAAAGACCAATTTGTTTCCTTCAGAACCCTATCTAAAAGTATAAGACGCAATAAGATGTTCAGGATGATGTAATTTTCAATGGAAATTTCCATCAAATTCGTAAATATATTCATGTCTATTCGATTAAGCTTAAACAACTAACGAGTCCAAATACAATTTCCAAGGAGAAAATCAGAGTACTGAACTCTAATCTAACTAAACATTTTCTTTACAAATGAATATTATCTAAAAGGAAAATCTACAATACTGGACATGTGCTATCTATATAATGTGTTGCATACAAACGAAAGTAGCAATATAGAGTCCTGGGCAAAAATTAAATACACAGTATAGATATACATAATATGAACTCATATCTTACTTACTAATCACAGAGTACGTGTAAACCCTTTATTTCACGTGCTGTTTGTTTTCTCGGGTATTAGTGTATCGATTAAACCAGAACAAGTATGATCACTATGAGTAGACTCAAGGACCGTCCAGATTATTAAATATAGTAAGCGACGAAAAGTTGCTTTTTCAATCGTTCACTCAAGTAGTCAACTGTTATTGTTTACCAATGTATCTCATTTATTCTTTATTTCCTTCATGCCTAACTTATTTCTTCAGCATAACGATCAAATAACTTGAATATCAAGTTGTTTTTATTTTAAAATGCAAAATCTTTACTTATTGATTTTCCTGTAGTAATTGCTACTGAGGCTGTATGCTTCATTCAAGAGGAACAAACTTTGGTTCTGCTCCTAGTATCACATGCTGATTCAAGACCTTCTCTTTTGTTTTACTCTCAAATGACTAAAGAGATTTCTCTTACATAGTTTCTTCATTTGTTTCTTTTAACGCTGTAAATTTAAGGCAATGATCTTTGCCTAATGTCTTTTTCGAGTAGAAGTGTTGTATGATTTCCACGGTCCAAATGATAAAATCAAAGCCAAAATTATTTAATTGTCAATTCTCAAATTGACAAATATTGTGAACGATCTTGCTTTATTTTTTTAATGACGAATCTCCTTCATCTATAGGGTATAAGATGTATTCAGCACATCATAAAGGAGCATAAATAGATCCATAAAATGCAGCTAATTAATTCATATATATCTTTGTTTAGTGTTATTCAGCTACAAAATTATCATTTAACGCATGTTTCAGTTGAAATACATTATCTCGTCTACAAATTGGAAATCTACATTTAATTAAATCAGTTAATATAATTTAGCTGGGATACTAGTGGCAAAGGATACAATGCAAAAATCGTAATGCTATTTCAAACTAACATTCTTGTTTGCTTTTGACAACTAATTTTTCAAATTCACCCGTTTTTACTTAAATGTAGCAATACTTTTTCCGTGTTGTATTCTTTTTTGAATATCTCGTTTTCCTTTCTGTCGCCTTTAATTGCATTAAAGCTAGCACTTAATGCATACGTCTGTTAAGCACTTGTGTCTTGAGTGAACCTGTATCTTCTATAAACCTTCCTTACAAATCATTTCAATGTTTCCGAAACACTGGCGAATTTTGGGTTTAAAAAAGTCGGGTCCTAAAAATGATTTTTGTAAATCTGCATTTTCTAGATGTTCCAGATTATTTGGTATCATTGTAGAGCTACATGTGTCTACCTTTCTATAATACCACCCACTATAGTGTATCATTCTACTGTTGTTTATTTCATCAATAGTATCATGAACCACGCTGATATCAAGACACAACATCCCGATCATTTGCAGGTGGCTTAGACTGCATAGTTTATGTTTTGTACTATTCTTTGAATCTAACATCTTATATCGTTTGGATTTCATCAATCCAGTCTAAAATGAATGGACAGTTTGCATGTCAGTTTCATAGATCTTAGCATGAATTCATTCGCTTCTATTTCTTTAACTTTTCTATTTTTTCAAAGTTTCTTTTTCTGCTGCCTGTGAATTATGCTGTTTTTGGTGATTCCAACGGTGTCGTTTGTTCCATGCCAGTAATGTAAATGCTGAAATCATTCATCTTTTTCCATAACATGATTCTTTTGTTCAAGTTGAGATTAAAAGGGTCAGAATTTTTCGATATTTTGGAATTCTTTTTTTAAAAAATATTTCGTCGATAAGAACATATATATATGTTAATCTTCGATTCCAAAGGTTATATATCATCGCAGGTAAAGCGAATCTTCTGATGATTGCCTTGTCTATCCAATGACTTGAAAAGAAGTCGATACGGTTCGGAATTTGGATCTAGACACATCAATAGATTCTAAAATTGTTCTGCTCTAGTGGATCTCTTTATACAGCCATGGAATTGTGGCGGCTTCTCTTGTCATTCTATTAAATAATGATTATTAGTAATTATTGTCCAATTGTTCCCTTCATCTCTTGTTGTCTTTTAAATCGTTCACTCTAAACTAGTAGTAAGCAAAGTAATCAAGTAGGAAATTCAAGGGCATGGTTTTGTGGGGGGTGATGGTCAATGCAGTTGAAAGTGAGGTAATCATGTTTTTTTATTTTACCCTAAGAAATCCGGAATGTGGCTCTTTTGTAAGGTATATTAAATTGTGCTGGATTTGCTTTGTTTATGATACAGTAGTGAGGAAGATAGTCAACTATTATTTGTGGGGGTTTGCTGGGTAGCATGTGGATGGATTGGGGTATTTTTTGTATATAAAAATCATGTGACTCATTTGGGTAATGTGTAGTAGAATTAAGCAAATTAAAATAAAATAACAGGACTGTGTTTTCATGGTATCATTTATGATTCTAATAATTAAGTTGCTCCATGTCTATTTCTAACACGGTAATCATCGTAGTTCCTTTAGATTTAAAAAATTTATATCACTCAAACAATTGCTTCCAAATGAGTTTTAAAATCTAGATAGCAGAAATAAAATAATCATTTGCAAACTTGTTTCCTCCAGAATCAACTGTAATTAAATCCTATGTAAATTCATATGCTACCCTTATGCCTACAGTGACGAAACTATTTCTGTCGGCAACAGCATTGTCACTTTGACCTACGTTTCATTATAAAACATCTTTCAACATGTAACTTATTTGATTACCTTTCATAAAATTTCCATGACAACAGGACCTGTAACGTGAACTCCCCGTGAAATAGATGTAGACCAACGTTATATTCCCGATAACGCCACACGCACACGACCGAAGTGGCCTTAATGTTTAATATTATTTCGACACTCACCCCATCAAGAAAAATTAAAAGGTACGTCCCATGCACTTGTGATATTCTTCACTGAGCGAGGAATTCAAAATCAACGAGGTTCCCAAAAGTTCACAATTTCTGCACATGCAGATGATAAAATCTGAATAACAGAGCGAAACATACTTTTTTATTTGGCATGTGCAAAAAGAACACATAGCCAATACAATACATGATTCATACACAATGCACTATTGCATAAAAGCCTGAATATATGAATAAATTTTGGTTATACAAATGTGCGCGTAAATCCTCGGAGATGGACAGACAAACGGAAATAGAACTCTACAACGAGAGACGATAATCTAAGTTGGAATGCATTATCAGCATATTTACCTGGGTGTTTTAGAGTTCTTAAATCTTCATGTTTGTGTAATTGAAGTAATTGGTACATACCTGGTTTCTGCCAGTAATAAGGATCAAAATAAATTAAAATGAAATATGTATTTATGTCTTTGGTTACAATACAATAAAAGGCAAGATATATGGACTGAATTAGAATATTACCAAATCTCCAAGACCGTGAAGTCAATAAAATAGTTCTCACACTGAAACCCCAGATTTTACAATTCTTTCTTTAAAAATCTGTAAGCATTAATTGTTATCTTTTTTAACATTTTAATTATTTGTGTTTAGCAATCTGAACAATTCTTAAAGATACGCACATATATATTCAAATAAAGAGTATGGGGACCTAAAAATCCATTTTCAAGCATATTGTTGGCAGGATGTATAACATTTAGTATCTACATGCAATTTTCCCTATGTACTCGTTCTATACTATCTGCTTTCAAAACCACCCAGCCATAAGACAATATTGGAGATTCAAATTAATCAAATATATGAATCATTATATTCAACAGACATTCTAGAATGTTAGCATTATTTAGAAGTAATGTGACGCACACCTCTGCTCTTGCAAAGTCTGACTGTATGCCCTGAAGTCGGAGAGGCATTGATCATTATTCAAAATGAAATAACAAAACCAGTAGCTTCATGTTTGTAATTATTTCCTGTGATAGTACTGTTCACGTGTCACATATACAAAAACCACTCACTTCGTATAGATCAAATCAGTTGCTACAACTCTGCAAACTAAATCAACTTAAAAATCATGTAATGATCTCATTTCCTTTACAATTTGTACAGTAACTTTGTATTGGGGACTTTATTTATCTCTAATCACCTACCGTTGCTTAATTGTCAAACAACCACATAGATACTGTTCGTGTCAGCAATGTATTCCATATCAGAGTGAGCCATATATCAATTTATATTATTCTTGCTGTACAAGCAATAGTTAATTTTAGGTAATCAATGAAATATGCAGAAAGTCTTTTTTGCAGTCAGCTATGGGGCTCCTATGACAAATTTCGGTTGCCCAGAAAAATTCATCGTGCTAGTTCGGTAATTGAATCATTCCATGTCACCAATGTAGTCAAGCAAGGTTGTGTGTTGGTCTCAATCCTCTTGAGTATGACGTTCTCTGCTATGTTTACTTATGCTTCCTGTGACCTTGACACTGGGATTGTATTCGATACCACACTGATGGCAAGATCTTGAATCAATGGAGAGTGAAAGCGAAGACTAAGACATAAAATTACTGTTCGTGGTCAACTATTTGCCGACGACTGTTACCTGAATGCCTGATCTGAGTCTATGGATCGTTTGTTGTCAGCTTGTAATTACTGCAATTATTATATTGTTTGGTTTGTGCTGTGAGTGAAGCAGACAAAAACTGATAAGGAAAGATGGTGGTTTTATGTTACAGTCCTAATCAATGATAAAACCAACACCAGAATTGCTAAAGCAAGTGTGGGCTCTTGCAGAATACGAGCAAACGTGTGGAAACGAATTCTACAAATAAGCTAAAGGTCTACAAAGCCGCTGTGTTGCCAATCCTGTTATATGTTTGCTAAAACGCTGTGTTAAGAAGCTTAATCATTTTCACATTGGCTGCTGTGGAAACTGATTAGGATACGATGGCAGGACATGGTTTCAGAAACTGAGCCTCTCACAAGGGCAAACATTCCAAGTATTCACATTCTACATTCTGCTGATGACATCACAGTGAATACTGACAGGACCCATCGCCAGGATGTTAGGATGTCAGAAGAGCGACTACTTAAGAAGCATTTCTACGTTGAGCTAAAGGAGGGGAAGTGATCTCAGGGTGGTCAAAAGAAACGCTTCATAGAAGCCGTCAAGACATCCTTGAAGCACTTGATCTCTGATCACGAGTCTTGGGATGATCTCGCACAGGATGCCTCCCCTGGCGCAGTTTCATTCTTATTGGTGCTAAGGACGTTGAACAGATGACAATCTAACTGGCATGAAAGAAGCGCGAGCAACGTAAATCTCGGAACTGCAGCACGTCCTGCATTCGTCAATCTATCCCAACCTGCACATGCTTCCAAGTGTGACACAGTCTGTAAATAGCACACATTGACCTGATTTCACGTATTCACAGACTTCTAACCAGTTACTGATATCTTAGCCATCTTCGAACTCAGATGATGCACAACAAGTTAACTTATAAAATGGGAAATGTATAACTTACCACTGCACATGAAAACTGGAAAAAAGCATAAGTGACTCGTTATTTGTACTTTATAAATACCACCGTTGCCCCTATATTATATTCCTTTATCTTTCCCTTTTCCAAGTCTTAGAAGACTTCCTAGAAGGCGGTGGCTCAACGGGTCAATCGGGGGGTAATTTTACCGACCTTAGAAATTGGCGACTTCAGGGTCAATCAAAGGTAATTTTATCAACTAAGTATGGCATCTGTGTATCCCTGACACTTGAAAAGTGTCCCCTTGTTGGGCTCCTTGGTGGGTGGGGAGCACGGGTGGTGAATTTTTATTCAAGCCATCATGGATAATTCCACAAAAAAAACAACAAACGTACCAAAACTGGACCAGATTCGGATGATGAGCCACGTAGTGTGGAATCCTTTCCTCGCTTCATGGTCATCCAATCGAAAAATGAGGCTAAAAAACTTGCTGCACTATCGCCATTTATAGTCGAAAATACTATACTTGGATTTGTCGGCAAGCCGAAAAGTATAAAAAAAAAACTAAAATCAGGCGGCCTACTTGTAGAGTGTGTTCGCAAAGCACATACTGAAAATATACTAAAAATTAAGACCTTTCACGATATTCCAGTAACCTGCTTCGCCCACTCTACACTTAATACATCAAAAGGCGTCATTCGTTGCCGTGACCTAGCTGAAGTTAGCGACAAGGAAATCGTCGAGGGCATGAAAAATGAAGGTGTCACTGCAGTCCGCAGAATTCGTATCAAACGAAACAACAATCTGCAGGACACCAACACTATTATACTAACTTTCAATAAGCCAACAGTACCTAAAGTGGTCAAAGTTGGATTCTTACAAGTTAAGGTTGAGATATACATACCAAATCCCCTCCGATGTTACAAATGTCAAAAATAAGGTCATCATGAAGACAGATACTCTAGAAGTCAATTATGCGGCCGATGCGGCGACCCCTCCCATCGGGAATCAGAGTGCAAAGCCACTCCGCATTGTGTCAACTGCGGCAAGGAACACCATGCTAGTTCAAAGGAATGCGACACATGGAAACAAGAGAAGGAAATCCAGAGGGTTAAATACACATCCAGCATCCCTTATCCAGAGGCCACGAAGCTTGTTCAAGCTAGATCACTCCCCGGCCCATCCTTCTCAACTGTAGTGAAAAGCAGCCAAAAAGCAACGTAAGACGCCCAAACTCAAACGAACCCACCTGAATCCCATTCCGACTCGAACATTCCGCACTACAAACCCCAGAAAAACTCAACATCGACGCAAACAACTCAACAATACTCCACCACCAAGATCACCAAATAGCAAGAAGAAGTCACAAACAAATAGACAGCATAAAGCTGCACGATACATTTGCAGACTTAGAGGACATGGATGCAGAAGAATCTGCTCCATGTCCTCAAGGTAGCTCCATTCCTAACAACAAAAAATTCACCCCCGTACTTCCTTCAGAGAAATAACCAGATTGCCTATGCGAAAGGTCTCACCTAGCTCCAGAATACTCAATATAAACTTTTTAATGCCCATAATTTTTATGGGGATCAAATCATATAAGTGACAGAGGTCACAAAGTTGAAGACTTTATTTCTAGACACGATATGTGTCTATATAACACCAAAACACCCACATATGTACACCCAGGCACGGGTACATACACATGCATCGATTTGACAATTTGTTCTCCTTCGCTGCTTTTGGACTATGAATGGAAGGTCGCTGATGACCTTCACAGCAGCGATCACTTCCCAATCTCCCTTGTAAATCTTAACTCTACAATTGATGAAGTAATTCCACAATGGAATTTAAAGAAAGCCGACTGGGCCAAGTTTGAAACACTCTGTAAAACTAGGCTGAATGAGGATACAGTTTTCAATGTTAACGACCCCATTCAGCATTTTACATCTATTTTAACCGACATTGCAGAAGAATCTATCCTCAAGTCCTCAACAAACTCAAAAAGAACCCTAAAACCTTGGCTCACTAAGGAATGTAAGGAAGCCATACGACAACGCCGAGAAGCCTTGAAAAAATTTAACAATCATCCGACGCCCGAGAATTTAAGTAAATATCGTATTCTCCGGACCAAAGCTCACCGCACAATCAAAGAAAGTAAACGAGCATCATGGAAGAAATATGTTTCCTCTTTAAACTCTCGTTCCTCAATTAAGAAAGTTTGGGACACGATCCGCAAAATAAACGAAAAGAGAAAATACTTTTCTTTCCGACATCTGAAACTGAACAATAACAATTTTAGCTCAAAACGTGACATAGCAAATGTTCTTGCTGATACAGTCTCTAAAAATTCCTCATCATCTAATTATTCCGAAACCTTCCAAAAATTGAAAACTCAGAAAGAAAAGTCACGTTTAAAATTCACATCCAACAACTAGGAAAGTTACAACCAATTGTTTTCACTATCAGAACTTACGGAGGATTTAGACAAGGCCCATGATACTTCCGTCGGGCCTGACGAAATACATTACCAGTTTTTGAAACATCTTCCAGAATCATCTTTAACATCTCTTTTGAAACTCTTCAATGATTTATAGATTACTGGTAATCTACCTAAGATATGGAAAGAAGCAACAGTAATACCAGTTCCCAAACCCGGTAAAGATAGCGAAGATCCTACCAACTATCGATCAAATATAGATCTTTCTAAAATTCAGAAAACGTCTATCTCCGAAACACCACCCTGGCTAATTAAACAACCAAAAGTACGTTTTACGCTACATGATGGAAAAAAATCCGAAACAAACCCTTCTGTCTTCCACAACTCTTACCATGAACTCCTCACCGAATTTAAAAACTACACCAGAATTTACACTGATGGATCAAAGGATGATGAAAAGGCTACTGCAGCCTTTGCTTGTGGAAATCACACAACGCAATTTCGCTTACCATATGGAGCATCAATTTTTACAGCCGAAATCAGAGCAATAGACCTTGCTCTGCAACATACAGAAAAGAAACCTATTTTAAACAGTATCGTCTTCTCCGACTCGCTATCAGTACTCCAGTCACTACACAATAGAAAACGGGAGAACCCATTATTGAAAAACATACTCGTCATAAATACCGAGCTGAGTGTCTCCCACAACATAATATACTGTTGGTTACCTATCCACATTGGTATTAAAGGTAACGAAAAAGCAGATCGCGCTGCTAAAATGGCCCTTACTCAAGAACCATCTGATTTTAAAATACCGTATACTGATTTTAAACCTTGCATCAGAAAGTTCTTTCGTCAGAAGTGGCAGGCATCATGGAATGATGCATTGAATAACAAAATGCATGCAATCAAGCCAACTCTAGGAGAATGGACTCCTTCCTATAGAACCATTCGTAGGGAGGAGATACTCATTGCAAGAATCCGAATTGGTCATACTTACATCACCCGCTCTCACATACTAAAAGGTGAAGACCCACCAGAGTGCGCTTCTTGCAATGAACCATTCACTGTCAAGCACTTTATGATAGAGTGCTTTGACCTGCAAGCTACGCGCGATCGTTATTACCTTGTTCATGACATGAAAGAACTTTTTGATACTATAAACATCACTCGTATTATAGAGTTCCTGAAAGCAGTAAATATTCAATCTAAACTCTAACTTTGATGATATCACCTTGTGGAGTTTTATGCAATATATATACCGTCCCATTTTAATACCTTTTCATCATTTTTCATTAACTTAGAATAATTACATCCCCCGTTGATCGGGAAGCTTTATTTTTCACCGTTACCGTCTTACCGTTTTAATTTCAACTATGTTTTTTATATCGATGGTCGATATGAGACTTTTTGTAATTTTTAAAAGATTATACAAATAACATTTTCTTTTTCGCTAAATAGCCTTACAGTGCTGATGCGCCGTTAAAAATAATCAATCAATCAAACAATCAATTTCTACTTTATAAGTAATAACTGACCTCGCAACCATTTGTTAAAGCAACCTGAATTGAAAGCAATAAGGTTAATTGTTTCTTTCACTATATTCAGCACAACGTACTCTTGGGATAATACAGGAATTTTTCATTCAGTATTACACCTTGGTACAAATTAATTTGGATCTAGGTTTGTCTTCGCATAAAGGTGTTTGAAGACTAGATATATCACACAATCGTTACTTAATACATGTTGTTCAAATTGTGGACGGTGTCAAATCATCACTATATCACGCATTTGAAAAATGTGTTCATTCTTTATTTGTAGCTTCTTCTTGCAATCTTTTCTTTTTTGTTACTCTTTAAATTTCAGAATAAGCCATAGATTTTGGATTTCTAAAAAATCAACAGCCTTGCAATAAAAGGAAAGCTTTTAAGGGACGTTATGCAATCCATAGGCTCTCAGTAAGACATGAAGTGAACACTTAAGATATTGTAAAAAAAAAGTCATTAACCGGACAAAGTTTCATAATATTATTGTGACGTTCTAGAATGGTGTAGTTTTGAGGAATATGGAAAACTGGTATGATACGGAAGCCAAGTCCATATCATATTTGGTTATAAATACATGGGACTAAACTTCTCTCGTACACTTATTTGGAAAAAGTAAAGGAAGAATACCCGTTACACGCAAAGTGTCCACAAACATGGATTATTGTGTACAATACATTAGGCATATTTGAGCTGTTATTAATATGATCCCATTCGTATTGATAGATGCCGCTGATATTTGGCTACAATATTCAAAAGCAATTTAAAACGTAAATGGTAAGAGTTTTACTAGATATGGAATCTTCCAAGAAAACACGCATACTCCCTGCTGCCACTAGGAGAATACAGACCAAGTACGTCTGTATTTTACCTATTACTGTAAATTAATACTGGATTATGCTGGATGGTAATTGATATCTATGACAATGCAATGAACACTGAAAATAACTGGATACACCAGGTAAGTCAAAATGTGTTACAAATTTTAATAGCATACACTTCCCCTATGGTTTGGGTTATAAAAGGTACGTATAGGCTGTAGGTGATGACAAAGTTGTCCTATTTTACCTATTACTGTAAATGTAGTATTTACCATCTGAAAATATCATAAAGACAATTTAATTCAGAAATGGAATTCAACCGTAATCAAATGACATAAAACATCCCACTACAATTGCATTACACGTAGCCATTGAGTAACCAAAGCATCTCTTAATGGCTTTCGAGTGGCGTATATACTGAGCATTGTGTGCGTGTGAGTGTGAGACAGAAGGCAAATATGATGTTTCACATTGCCCATTTTATTCAGATCGTGAAAACAGATTCCCCACAGGGATTTTCTCAAACGAATTCAGGCGTAATATCTCATCTTGCACCATATGTCATTTCAGCATCCCAGAGAAGAGCTTCAATGGAAATAGCATTCGCTAATAAATACTTTTCACACCATATTTCTTTCAACCGTATGTGATATATATTTAATATTTTTCCAATGTCGTCTTGAAAAGTATTTCTACTATGGATTCTTTACTTTTTCGCTTTTTTCATTTCACTGCTACAATTGTAATTGTTGAACCATTGTTATGCAAGTGTCGGTTTATGCTCCACATTTCCAAAACTCCCATGTCATGGACATTGCAATGGATACAATCTGCAGCAGTAGGTATATAATCGAAATATTAGCAGCCGTTCTCATTGATAACTTATTTAACTTCTAGTGAATGGATAGCAAAATGACCATTATTTTTCTTTGGTTTTAAACGATTGCAATACCTCAATCACAATGCATGTCAAAAATGATGTATACGAGATAAAACTATAAGAGTGTTCACCCGCAGCAGAAGGAGCTTTTCATTATTTTGTTTTGATTATATTGTTAGCCCAAAGTTGATGATATTACGTGTCCAAATAAGGCAGAAACGAATGAGGCGACAGGTTGTATTTCAAAACCTAGTCAATATTTTTTTCCCATTATAGGTGATTTAGTACGGAACTTAATATTATATAGCAAACAAAATGTCATCCAAAGCAGTTTATGAAGGCCAAGAGATAGTACAAATAGCTCTGTAGGTTTTCATTTCTATGAAAATATGAAAATATTAGTTCTGGTGTATATTGAACTAGTTTTTAGCTGCATTGTTTAGTTATGTTATTTCTGTATGCCAGAACTTAATTTCCTATTTGAGTATCACTATATTCGTAGTGAGGTTAATTTGTGCAACTCACTGTGTTAGTTGGGCTGCAATTCCCCTCATTGGAGAAAAAATACTTTCTCGTCTAGAAAAATAGTTATATTTTATGCTTACAAAGTCTATTCGGATGAATTTATAGTGTTTACATCCTTCTTAGCATTCTTACCCAATGAAATCAATGCGTCGAACTGGATAATTACTATTCAAGCAACACCCCCTTTTTATGCAATCCCACTTATGTTTCGTATAAATATGGACAGCCCTCTTAAACCTTTCCACATCCAGCTATATGCTAGAAAAATCCTTAACTGAGAATGTTTTGTTCAGTGTTCTTTACCATGACAATGGTTCGCTTATTCTTCGCTTTCCCGACGTTCTCTAAATTGCTTACAAGAGGACATCCTCAAATTAATTGTGGAAACGTCACTTCATCTACATGCCAAAATGTCTGTTTTGGAAAACCAATTGACTGCCAGGTCATTTACCAAATGGGTTTTACAAAGACTGGAGGCTACATTATTTATCCCAAAGGACATCCTAATGGTATCTACGTTCGATGTGACATGCGTACAGCCGGTGGAAGATGGACTGTCATTCAGAGAAGAATCAGCGGAGATGTTGATTTCTTTCGTGAGTGGATTGATTATAAAGAGGGTTTTGGTGATCCAAATGGAAATATGTGGCTCGGAAATGACAATATACATCACCTCACGGCTCAGGCCGATTACCAGCTGCATATAAACTTGGCTGTTTCAAATACAAATACCAGCTTTGCCATGTATGATACTTTCTCGGTTGGAGACGAAAGTAGTGGATATCGTCTCATCATAAAAGGCTACAGTGGAACAGCAGGCGACTCTTTCTCTTATCATTCAGATATGAAATTCACCACCAAGGATTGGGACAAGGACAAATACAATTCAACAAATTGTGCCAGTATATACAAAGGCGGTTGGTGGTACAATGCTTGCCATTATTCAAACTTAAATGAAATCTACGGATCCACCAATAATTCAGAAGGAATAAATTGGTATGCATATGCCGGACATCATACATCCATGATAAATGCAGACATGAAAATAAAGAGAAAACTTTTACAGTAAGAGTGATACAAAAGTATTAAGATAACGCGGGAATAAAAAATATTTGTACAAATAGGGTACTGCAAAATGAAGTAGGTCCATCTTGATTCGTGCTAATTGCGACTTTACACTGCTTTAGTTATTTCAATATTCTTTCTTAAAAAAGGGACGCAGGTATAATTAATTTGTAGAACGATTTAAATTTGCTGTCCCTATTGCATTTGAAACGGATGCAGTTGTTTGTCTGAATGGAGATAGTTTAATATTAATAAGTATATTTTATTGAAAGTATGATTCCACATTTTATTTTGTTTGTTTCGCTTTCTTATTATTATTCGCAATTTGTACTTTCAAAATTTTGATGTTGATTGCAATAAACATAACATGCGCTACATATACGATTGCAAATAACATCCTAGTTCCGTCCACTCCCATACCGACCTAACGGATTGATCAAATGTTATAGAAATGTTTTGCATATTTATATATCTATGTCAATTGGCAACGAAATTCCCTGTTCTATTAATGTATTTACACATTCATGAGCACGTGCAATCGTGAATCCACGATCTGAATCAGAATAATATATAGGTATTGTTAGGTATTGTAAAAAGTGGCAGTATATTACATTTTAAGGAATGATTAAATAAAATATTCATCCATATGTAGTGCTGCATAAGTGTCGTTTTCAAACATAGTTTCGTACAAACAAACATGAGCAGCTTACGTTCTTTTGTTGGGGAATGGCTGCTGTTTTTACACTCCTGAGAGCTTTTAAAAGACAATTAAGATAACTTTGGAGACGATTCTTTCCCCTGCCAGTCAAACCTTTGGGTTGATGTCTTTGATTCATTCAGAGTCGGTGACCTTAAATTGTGACGTTACAGAAAGTTACTATATTAGGTAAAATCAGACCCAAATGACTCTTTTGCATACTCGGGTGCATTGCTAACTAGAAAAATCCACGAAGAATACACAAGACACCAAAAATTCCATTTTCATCATTTTTCCAAAAATAAATCCACTGCTTTAAAATTATGAAAGAAGACAAATAAAATAAAAAGATACACAATATCTGAAAAGTATAAAATCCAGAAATAATGTTAAGTACCGGAAAATTTACAACGATACTAAAATGCAGTCCAGTATACAACATTGATCGTCTTTCTCAGTTAATCAAGAAGTTCAAAGTTATAAGTTTCACACAAGAAAAAATATGTTAATATACCTTAAGCAGATTCCGTATTTAAATCTCCGAAATTCCTGAAGTTTCAAAAACTTTAATATCACTGGGTTGGCTCTTGCATACTTTCACACTTGCTATATAAACATTTTGATGCAATGACACAGTAATCGTATTTGTTGTTGTTTTATCTTTTGTAGCAAACAAGTGTTCTTCCATGACGATTGACCCAAATCATGTAGAACGCCCCAACTGCTTTCACGGTAGCCATATAAACCTTTGTTGGACTAACACAGTATTCGTATTCGTTGCTGTTTTATCTTCGGTTGCAAATAAAAGTTATTACAAGGTAATTTATCAAATATCATGTAGAACAAAACAATCGTGAATGGATCCGGAATAATTATTGCATTTCAACTGAATTCACGAGATTTTTTACTTATTTTCCTAAATTTGTCGCCAGACACAGTGATATATAACGCATCATCGGTACGTACTGATCACACTGAGAATCGATTTCAGGGTTATTCTCAACTGGCATTAACCTATATTTGATCCTCTTGTTTATCAATGATTGTACTCTACACCACAATTAGCCCTCTAAATGGTTAGTATATAACTTATCAGCCCGAGAACGATATTCTCGATCAAAGTCATTGATGTAAGAGTTAGAATTTTCATAAAAGCATAGTTCGCTTGTCAGGACCTGTCTCGCCTATAGAGGTTCTAATATTTGCTACCGATAGAACTTCTATATATTGAAGATACAAGTAAAGAAAAACTAATTTTGAACTTACATAGGAAACAAAAGTATCTAAAACATATTTGCTGCATCGGGGTTTTCGATTCAATCAAAGCGAATACACATGTATAAGTATTGATTTCACAAAGAACGATATTTTAAGAGAATATGTTACATTGGCAATTACTCAGGATATTTGGCTTGGATCGCTGTTTCATACATGCATATGCATTTCAAAGTCACGTTCTGATCCTTCATATACTAAGTACAATTTGGTATTATTATTTTTTTATTAAGTAGGCGTAAAGTATCACTTGAGATCTGTAATAAAAGTCTATATTATAAACAAAATGCTTTATAACGAAATTTTGTTCTAGATCAGTAATCAGTCTGTACGAGGAGGAATACAGTTCTGAGAACCAAGGCCCTTCTTATAATCTATTCAGTCATGAAAGAACTCAACATCACTTTTGACGCTTCTTATGAACGAATATCCGTCCTCTACCAGTAGTATCGATGTCACAGCTAGCGTAGATACCGTTACGATCCCCGTTGGATAAATGATGAAGACGCCTATCCTATCAGTCTTCTGTTTTTCTATGCAGACATTGTGCAGTGTAGGAATGGCTCTTTTTGGTTCTGACAGTCTTAGCAGTTGCACATGCAAGGACAATAGTATTATGCATTTCTCCTCAGAAACAATGCTGCTAACAACCGGTTGGAGAGGACAAAGCCGTTTCCTTGTTTCAGTGAATATGACAATGATACGGAATGACCATTCTAGTCGATGCTTTGAATAGAGTTATTAATCCAAGGCAATATGTATGTTTATTCTGTTTGATGTTCATCACAGTTTTCCAACTATGTTAAGGATAACGGTAAATTGCCTTACTCCAGTAAGATTAGTTTCTTTTTAAAACGAAAGAAACTCATTAATTAATTATGAACATAAAATAAGAGGGTTCTGACATACAGTTATATTTGTACTGTCTAATCAACACCCCTAATTATGCATCAACATACCTTAATAATTCTCTCAAAGACGCATACATTCTTTAATGTGGTTGAGCTTGTACCACTTGATGACGTACTGTTGCTATTACTCTTGAAATGGAAGCATTTAGAGCTTACGGCATGTCAATAACCGCTGAGTACAAGGAAGGGACTGTTATTTTTCTCGATTGAATTATAGCAAGTGTTCAAGAGTCCAATGATTATATAATTTACAAATCTATTTAGCTAGCTATTTACCCAGGTTCATTTTTGTTATTGCTTTGAGCGATTTCATTATTTTGGTTGGAAAACACATCGAATGTTTTTAAGTGTGATGGTCGTTAATTTCATGTCAAGGACACCATCTTTTGCTTGTTTTAGAAAGGTACTCGGATAGCTCGACGCACAGGGTTTCTTAAAATAAAGATCGAGTATAAACGTTATAAAGATCGTCTGCTTAATTGTATTCACATCAAAATTCTTCTTTGTGTACAAAACTGAAGCAATATCATTTGAATGGTGGAACAGTATCATCTTTTTTATACGCAGTTCATATGCTTAGCATTTACATGAACAGCAACGAATAACAATATTCTGTCTATTACTCACTCGAACTTGGTAATATATTGCTGGTTAAATAAATAGCGCAGTGCCCATGCGATTGTTTGACAGTCAAACTAAGCTAGTAAATTAGAAACTTGTAAAAGCCATCAAGACAATCTTTTTTTACTCTAAAGGTGCTGAGGTTATTACAAAAAAAAATAATTTAGCTTGAAGACTTGGTAGCCGTTGATTTGATTGATACTAAGTTTGTGTTATCTGTATATCTGTCACGTCTACATTACAATTACAGGAACAAATAATTATGAACTTAAGGCTACGTTTTGTACTGATTGATTTTAAAAATGTTTAATGAATATCCGACATCGTTTCTTGTTTGAACTTTGATCAAAAAATCGTTAGAAAACGTAAATACTCAAAGGCCCCAGAATACCTATCCCTACATAGATATCGCGATACAATACAGTATGTACATCAAACAGGGGGTATAGACAGAAATAGCAAAAACATTGCCGTGTAAAACAGTTATTCAGAATTTACCATCAGCGCATGTGACATTTTGGAAACATTTTTGGTTGTGAGCTCCTTGTTCAGTGACCAGTTCAGTTCAGCCCCTTATTCAGTGACCAATATCACAAGTATAAGGGAGATACCAATAATTTTTAGTGGATGGGGTGAATGTGTCAAAATAAAAGAAAAGGTCCGTTGGAGCTCAATGAATTGACGTCAGCAATAGCAGAACTGAAGACAGTGCTGGTGATTTGTATACCGTCACTAGCACTGGGCAAGTGTCTGAATAAAACAAAATATTTTGTTTGAGGTTATTATAAGCTAGCATTGAATTACACTTAGAAATATTTATCTGCATTCTTTTTCTTTTAGATGTTAACTGTTCATCATGAATATACTTCAAAGAGAACACAGACATTGAACCCCGGCTTAAGATCCGACGAACGGTCTTGATCTACATCGCTAAAAATAGCATAAGTTTATGTAACAATTATCGCGAACATAAAACGTCAGCACGTCTTATTTCCTACTGCAGGTAGATGTGTACGCATAGCTCAAAAATGAGACAGTAATAATGTCGACAGCCTGTAAATGTTTATGTGTACGTGTGGATGTGTTAGTGTCATTATTGACAATAAAATGTTGGTCTCCACAAGTAGTTTCATAAAGAATACGTTCTTGTTGAAAGAAGTTTAAAGATGGAAACTAAATCAAGATGAGAATGGCGAATGTGGCACATTTTGATTTATTTCTCATATCTTGATGTTTTGTTAATATTTTGAATAAATATTTACAATGATGTCACCTTTTTAAAACGAAAGAAACTGCATAGGTCACTATTCTTGAAATGAACATAGAGCAGGCACAATTAGTAGTATGGTAAATGATAGCAAAACACAAGTCGGTATTTGTTTTAAACTCTGCTGCGCATTATTCAGTTGATTCGTTTGATTTTGAAAATCAATATTTTTGTAAACAAAAATACAAATAGTACGAATTTAATTTCTTATCGACAGCTTTTTATGTAATGACGTCTTTTTTGTAGTCTGAAGGCAACACCGTTTATTTTTAATCGCTTTAGGGCATGTTAGAGACAGACTAAGTAAAGATCGAGGAATGTATAGAAGGACCATGTCTTTTTTAAATTTAAATAGTAAGAACTGGCATAGACCATTTATCGAACTACTGTGTGCAAAGCCAGCAAATTACAACAAGGACAACAACAAGACAAAACTGGCACGCTTCCACTAGGACTTAGTCACTTTCTTTGCTAATTCAAAGACATGATAGCCACGAACCCACGTTTCATACAAACAGATAAAATGGCGGTCACTTTCATTTGATATTGCATACAGAAAACGAAATTACGAGTCCACGTTACATATAGTGTACCAATATCCCACCACAAGTCACAAGCCACACCCCAAAAACGAAAATACTGATCTACTTTCTTTACTACTTTAAGTTAAACAAAGAAAACTACCACCAAGGAAGAGAACAGACCACCTAACAATTTTCCGTACATCTGAGTGCAAAACAAAAAAATGTCACCATGTCCAATACCTCACTACGTGACTTCTTTACTTGCTACTGTATTAATGAACTCCCTAAAATAATTATTTCCCTGACATTATTACTTCAGCAATTTAATTATCACTAATTAAATGAGAACAATATGAAAAACATCAAGGCATGATTGGAACAAGTTGACAATACATTACTAATGTAAGCATTACTGAACAGAATAATAACGGAGAAAGACCAAAATCACAGAGCTGTAGAAACATATTTACATGAACAGAGAAAAGATTTTTACATGCTTAAGACGTTTTTAACAAACATCCGGCTTTCTGTCTACTGCTACTTATGTCATTCAATCGACTTGACAAAGAGACAGATGATTCGCTTAACGTTCATTCATATATACAACCCCTGGAATTCAGGATAAACAGAGGGAAATATTATTAGAGAGCGACAAACAGAAAGAAGAAATAAAATAACGAAAATAACAATTTAAAAATAGAAAAATGATCAGGAATGTTGTGCCTCTGTTAATCTGAACCTTAAAAGAAGAATCAAGAGAATGAAGAACATGAATGATTAGAATACAATAATTAATGGCCTGGAAAAACAACATAGTAGCAAACACTACCTCTTACACAGTTTTCAAGCAGCCGAAAGATCTACCCATTTAATTCATGGCTAGATCTATAGAAAAAACATTCAGATTGCCCATTAGTTTTCAGATTGCATTGATGTAATCAAACCGAAACAAGATGTTACATTCCAAGAATTCCAACGCGATACAAGTCACAATCTAAACCACATGCAAACGATTTTGAAGATCGGAAAGTGGTCTCTTAATATTGATTTTGTGCATGGTAGTATTTGGGAAATAGATAACATAACGATAGAATGAGAAAACATTTAAATGATTTCGAACAAAGGTTTACAATATATATATAGGTGAACTCAATACCCAAGTGGATGAAAAGGTGAATGCATTAAGTGTTAGGCTTCATGCAATTAAAGCCAAAACAAAGGATCTAATTAAACACGGAAAATGGGTATCAAGAATATTCCGTTTCACGTAAAAGGATGAAATGAAAATTCGATCAATAAAACAAACAAGAGTTATGCAAAATGAAACTAATAACAGTGTTATATTGTTTCAAAATTTTCGCAATTGTTCCTGGCCATGAGTATCCTGAATTTTTTAATATTATCCGATTTACTTAAATGTACACTTGCAATTACAATACGAGAAAATGTATTTCAAGTGATAAATGGGTTATTTGGTAATATATCTAAACAATACAAAACAAAGAAATATATAACTTAATTAACTACAATTCACTGATCCAATTATACTTTCACGTTTTTGCTAAACACAAGTGTTACATTCAATAGATGAAGGATAAAGTTTTCATTTTTTTAAATTAAGCTCTATTACAACTTTGACCAAGTTCAGTATTCACAATTTAAATAATTGTGCTTCATTTTTTCCATTGCATTAGAGGTTAGCAACCAACTCTTGTATACTTAACAGACATTAGACGCAAATCTGTACCTAATATTTACAGCGGAAAAGAAAGACGTGTACGCTATCTAAAAGAAAACGCGATTTTAATCATTTGAACGTAATACAAAATACGCCATCTTCAGTCAGAATGTAAAACAACTATTGGAACTAGTCTCAAAGTGTGTTTGGACGATAAATAAGTGACTGCTTAACTTTTCAAAACAAAGTCAACTATCTATTCAAGTTCACTGATCGAACGGCTGAAAGAAATGAAGAGTACGGGCAAAACACTTGCGCAGAAGGTGAAAACAGAACATAGCCACTTGAAGACTTGAGTGAAAGATTGAGCAAGAATGGTTTGGTTACTAACTACATTGAGTAATCTGGACGGTCCTTTTTCCACATATGCGTCTACGTCTTGTGATGTTGATACGCGTGGCATAAGACAATAATTGAAAACAAAAGACCACCTCATGTAATTGATCATTTCATTCTTGTGATTGGCACGTGAGATATGAATACTAATTGTTTGTACGTGTCAATTTTCCTTACATCGCGTTTAGGCTTATTCAGCACAATAAATAAATAAGATGCATACATTCAGAAAATACGTAATTCTTATCACGAGAGCGAAATCCCTCCTAGTGACTCAGATATCTCAATCACAAACACTGGTATATGATTCACGCAAATGGCAGTATTAAACCACAAAACAATCTTTGTAGCATTGTATACCAAAGTGAAACTAAAATATCATAATTTGCTTTCATAGGATAATCATCTTAATATCAGTGATTTGAGAGAGCGGTAGGAGTTTGGATGATTTAATATTTCGATGTAACTTGCATTGTTGGACGTTGTGAACAATATGAGCATATCTGACGAACAAGCAAGTCTGATTCAGCAAAGCATCACATCAGGTTATTACTTTTATCAAGGAATTATGGGGAAATTCCTTCACAGACACACGTGTTGTGCGCATGTGTGTGTGATTTTGATTTTTAACGTAGCTTAGAAAACATTTGCAGTAATATTGCTACGCTGTCTGCAGTGTGACAGATTATAGTGATATCTAGCACTGAGGCATCATGCCGCAGATATTATCCTGACACCAGACCGACCAGTAAAAACACTAACCAATTTAATGTTGAGCGCCAAGCGAGGTAGCTGCTTGTACCATGTTTATTAGTTTTTGGTGTGACTCGGCCTGGGTTCGAACCCGAGAACTCTCGCATCCAAGGTGGTGGTTCTAACCAATAGGCCAACGGTGCTATTGCCATGTTTGAAATATAATAGATTTTACATGTCACCAGTATGTCTGAGGTAATATTTATTGTGTTTTTATGCAACAGACCAGTTTAAGGGAACGTGAGCCTTGTATATGACCCTTTGATTACAATTGCACATGAGTGCTACCTATGGGGCAAATAAAACACTTGCAACAGAAAGACATATCTCTGAGACAAGTTAACCGGAACATTGTATTCTCAGTAGCCATTCTATATCCTTCCTTTCCCATACCTCATGTGAATCCCAGTGATACATCTTTCCACATTTATGGCCAGCTTAGGAAACGTTTGCAGGGCGCATCAGGATAGTTTTTGAAAAAAACTACAGGACGTTGGATTGCTGATGGTAGATGTGACAGTCCATGCCACTGTCCACGTTTTGGAACCAATAGTGTGTTAGAGGTGAATTCCGGTGTAGTCTTGGACATCGAGCCAGTAGAGATAATTTAAGTGTTTGTTTACAAGATAAGAATTAATATATTTATATGTCCGAATATTCTTATGGATTCTTCAATTCTGGAAAACTGTATATTTGCATGCACTGGCAAGGATCATGTTTGAGACACAAGAAAATAAGAATATATTTGCTACGTTACTTCTGTAAATTTCATGCATTTGCTCTGTAAATGCAAATAGTTGCAAATACGTTCAAGCAAAGTATTGGTGACACCATATCAAGACAAACAGATGTAATGCATGTTAATGCTGACCAGATAATTCGTTTTTATTAGATCAAAGAAGAAACGTGCATAATCTACATCGATCGTCCCACCGAGAAATTATATTTCCTTCCCTCCTTGACAAAAGTGATAAACCTAATGTTGTGCTTTGCTGCGTCGGAACTGCTTTGCGATCAGATATGATAAAATAGTTTACAAAATGTCAAAATGTACTGCAACAGATTATGTCTACCCAATCACACCACTCACTAATCATTGATATTTACTGAATCACCATATAAAAGAGAATCGTCATATTTCGTTTTCACTTTAGTTTCCGATCCTGCAAAGACTAGGTTTAATGCTGCTCTGTGTCTGAATGATGAACTAGTTTTTGTGATTGAAATATTTGACTAGTTGTGATATCTCTTCCTTCTTCTTACAACTTATGATATTCAAAATATAAACATCTTAAGTATGTATAGTGCCAGAAAGCCTGCACAATATGCAAATTAAATTCACACTAACACAAAATATTCTTAGACTCTAAGTAACTGTTATGAATATTTAATTAGCTTTGTTTGTTTTATTTTAGTTTTTTGCATTACATGCTATTGTAATGTAACATTGTATGTTGTTCTTAACCTTGTCCAAAATTGAGCTCATTTCTGCTTGACCCAGATTGACTTCTTTATTTTATTTATTGTAAACAACTAATACGTAACTATTTATTATCAGTATGGATGGGTTTAAAATCAGTATTATTATTAATAGAGAAGTAAATTATACATAATCTAGGTTCTTGTTTTGTAAACATCAGGATCGCACTAGAAGGTTATTTTCCATCAGGTAATAGCTTGTTCTTTTATCATTGAAAAGATTAGTTATTCTAATGATTTTTTCGCTGGAACTACAAAAGTGCTCTGATATAATTCTTTGATAAAGACATTCACTGCAATTTATAGTGTATTCAAACCTGGAATTATATTTCTGTGATACAACAAAAGACCCTTGTCACATAAGCACACTAGGAGCTATAACAGACACATCATCGACGTCCGTTTTGTGATTTCTTTTTGACTACTACTGAAGTTTATTGAGGACTTGAAATTACTAGGACTTGTGTCTGTAATTCTTGGATTTTTGGGGGGATTTAATTCGCATTAGTGAAAGTTCTTTTTTCTCATTTTCATTTTGTATTCTAGGAAAATAAAATATTTGTTAATTTTACAACACTTTTTGGCTTCACTCTTTTCTGATTTTTACGTTAAGAGTATAGGTCGTAACATAACAGAGAAAGCAATACCAAACACTTTAGTAAACTTCAACAAATAATGTGTTTCCATTGAATACAAAGCCAAGCTTTTAAAGCAATTTGCAGTATTGTGAAGTAAATCCCAAATAATCCTGAAAGTTCTTTCATAAGTCAAAAAAAATAAAATAGAATGCTTCGAATAAATTCAGGTTTCGAATGTGCCTACGTATCAATCGTGTTTATTGATCTGATATGTCAGCAGCCTTGAAGTATCACAATGGAATAATCCATATATATATATTTGGCTTTGATAATAGTCACATGGATCCTTGTTTTCCATTGTTTAGGTTACTAATTAAAACAAATATTTATAACTTAACATAGCAGTAAAATGAAAATAATTAAATGTATTAATTACCCCCAAATAATGATGGTAATAACCATAACTTCACAAACTTCTCAATTAATGACATAATGGACTTCAAAAAAGTTTATAATGACTATGTCCTATCCAAGGTTCCAATAATTATTCCTATTCTTTGAAATTATTAGATCCACAAGAACATATTAGCAAATTAAGACTAAAACAGAATGAAGTCAATATATCTTCAAGAGACTGGTGTCATTTACACTTCTCCAAAAGCTTACAGATAGAATACTGGTACTTAATGTATATGAAGTCTGTATTAAATATGTGTCTACTGGTCTGAATATTTTATTAAATTTACTCAATTTATCCCGATAACATTGACATGTTTAAGGGCAGATGGAAGACATGCAAATAATAATCAAAATAGCATCAATCAAGCCAGTGACCAAAGTGAGCTGATGCACAAATATAACTTTATGTTCGGCTCTGTGTGTGTGTGTGTGTGTGTGTGTGTGTGTGTGTGTGTGTGTGTGTGTGTGTGTGTGTGTGTGTGTGTGTGTGTGTGTGTGTGATTTGAATTTTTTACGTAGCTGTAACTATGTTGCAGTCATACTGCTACGATGTCTAGAATGTGGTAGTTTATAGTGATATCTAACACTGGAGCATCATACTGAAGACATGTAGCATCATGTCCCACCCAGTCAAATTGTCCTAACACTAACCTCTTAATGCTGAGCACCAAGTGAGGCAGCTGCAAGTACCAATTTTATAAGTCTTTGGTACGACTTGGCCAGAGTTCAAAACTGCGATCTCCGACATACGAGTCAGATCTTTTAACCACTTATGCTAGCAGAGTGGTATCTTATGAATTCATGTGACTCACGCACATCCTGGAAAGAGAAATACGGACGACACCAAATTGTTCAATCCATTATACCTTCTGCTCTTGGATTTTCTCACTCAAATCTTGCTGAAGTCCTCAAGGTTCTACCTTCTTCCATGGCGATCAACCATACACGAAATAAAAATCTATCTTACAGTCAGTGTTGTGAGTAAGTACCTTAATTACTAAGAGACTTCTTGTGAATGTATTGGTTCATGATAAAATACCAAACTTTCCTCTTATAATCATCATAGCTTCAAAAGCTGAATTCGTTTTCATGACATTCTTCTCATCCAACCTTGATCATGGTATCCTACCTGCTACAATGTACAGGACGTTTTCAGTATAGTCACTTTTTCTCTCTCCTATAATGTAACCATATTAAAACTTGCATCAAATCCATCTCTGACTGATGTTACATGTACATTTTCCTCTGACCCAGAATATAAAGTGTTAGACAATATATCCGGCCCTGAAACGCAGGTTTGAGCTTTATCCATTTAAGACCCTGGTACATCTGGGGAATTTAACAGGTAAAGTGAATATGAATGTTGTAATCAGTCATACGCAAATTTCATATTCATCCAGGTATCAAAGCCAGAGTAACTCATATATATAGTATTGACCCAGATAATAATCTCTCAAGCCACATCTACAACTAGTACATAACCTTTATCTAAAAACAAACTAGTGATTTTAACTGGATACAATACCAGCAGTCATACACATGTGCCAGTAAATCACAACACATTATGAGGCATCTAGGCCATGTTGGCATCAATCAGTGGATAAGTGGATGGTCAGGCAGATGGATGAATAATGAATCCATACAGAAGACGAATATATATATATATATATATATATATATATATATAGAGAGAGAGAGAGAGAGAGAGAGAGAGAGAGACAGACAGACAGACAGAGAGACAGAGATAGAGACAGAGACAGAGAGACAGAGAGACAAAGACAGAGAGACAGAGAGACAGAGACAGAGAGAGTCAAAGATTAGATAATCAAATGAAAATAAGAAACAATACATGGTTTGATTAAATATTTTAAAGTGGACATGTAATATACACATGTTGTTATTGCTGAGCTTGCGTGTTTTTTTATAGTCTTATCATCAATTCGTCTACATTCAAGTTTCTCCATCTTTACGTTTTCTCTTTTTATCCAGCCCGAACACGATATCTTTTTCCAGTCCAGTAATTTATAAGTTGAAATAAATCATCTTTTTCTATCTTTTGATTCTTATGTTCAAGTTGAGAGTAAAAGTGTCAGAATTATCCTGATATGTTCTAATTCTTTTCTAATTTGTATTATTACTTGGCCTAGAACATATATCTCTGTTTATCATCGATTCCATGGGTTGTATATATATATATATATATATATATATATATCATGCGTGGTGAAACACATCATCTGCTCTTAGTGTTGTTGATTGAATGACCTGAATAGTAGTAGATAAAGTACTGAATTTCTATCTAGACTCTACTTCAGCTTCTAAAACTGTTTTATGCTCTTGTAAATCAATTTCTACAGCACTGAGATTTTGATGTATATTCTGGGCATTCTGTTCAATAAGGCTTATTAGTAAATTATTGTCCACTTGTACCTTCCATCTCTTGATGTCTCTCAGTTGTTCTCATTTAACTAGTAGTAAGTAAAGTGATGAAGTAGTAAAGTCAAGGACACGATTATTGTGGGGGAGTATTTAAATAGTAATTTCAAGGGCACGGTAATTTTGTGGGTGTTTAATAATGTATTGTATATGTGTGTGTGATTTGCATTTTTAACGTAGCTTTAGCAATTTTGCAGTCATATCGCAACACTGATTTTAAATTGTTTTATAAGTACTTGAACTTCGTTTTAACTTATCAATAACATATATGTGACAGATACATATTTTTTCAATCGGAGGAGAGCGAGAATACTGGGTTGATTAATGCTGTGTACGTAAATGGTGTAGTAGAGTTAGTGATTGAGATAGTTGATTGGGAGCAATGTCTCTTCCTCCTTGTATCATTCGGAGCAATGTCTCTATTCTACGTTGATAAGAGTTATGTATATTCAAAATGTAAAAATCTCAGCTATTTCCTGTGCCACAAAAACCTACATAATATCTGGTGGAAATGCAGACTAACAAAAAGTAATGTTATGACTCTAAGAAACAGAGAAATCAAGATAAACCAATTTAGTAAATTTCAACAAATAATGTATTTCTCTAGAATACATAGGGAATTTTAAATAGAAATTAATGTTGTGAATAAAAATCCAAACAATTTTAACCTTTCTATCATAAGTCCAAAGGTAAAGAGTGCTTTGAATGAATTCCAGGTTTTTAATGTGCTTAAGGATCAATGGTGTTTAATGAGCTGATATGTCAGCAGTCTTGATGTATCACAATCATATAATCTAGAATATCTTTGAATGAATTTACAATAATCCAATATAATGATTTAGCCTAATATGCCAGTGAACACTTAGCAATTCCAATGAATAATATAATCAAATATATCCTCCCAAATTATATCTCATACAACTAACAGTAATCTTAATAGACTGAAGATAAAATAGCAAAGACCAATTTGTTTACTTCAGAACCCTATATAAAAGTCTAAGACGCAATAACATGCCCATGATGATGATTATTGTCAATGGAAATTTCCATCAAATTCGTAAATATATTCATGTCTCTTAGAATAAGGATAAGCAACTAAGGAGAACAAATAAAATTTCCAAGGAGAAAATCAGGGTACTGAACTCAAATCTAACTAAACATTTTGTTTACAAATGAATATTATCTAAAAGTAAAATCTACAATACTGGACATGTGCTATCTATATAGTGTGTTGCATACAAATGACAGTAGCGAAATACAGTCGTGGACAAAAATTAAATACACAGGATAGATATACATAATATGAACAAATATCTTACTTCCTAATCACAGTGTACGTGTAAACCCTTTATTTCACGTGATCTTTGTTTCTCGGGTAATAGTGTATCTATTAAACCATAACAAGTATTATCACTATGAGTAGACTCATATAAAGGAAATGGACCGTCCAGATTGTTAAATATAGTCAGCGACGAAACGTCCTTTTTCAGTCGTTCACTCAAGTAGTCAAGTGTTTAGTTTTTACCGATGTTTTCCATTTATTCTTTATTTCCTTCATGCCTAACTTATTTCTTCAGCATAACAATCAAATAACTTGAATATAAAGTTGTTTTTATTTTAAAATGCGAAATCTTTACTTATTGATTTTCCTGTAGTAATTGCTACTGAGGCTATATGCTTCATTCAAGAGGAACAAACTTTGATACTAATTCTAGTATCACATGCTGATTCAAGACCTTCTCTTTTGTTTTACTCTCGAATGACTAAAACAGAGTTCTCTTCCATAGTTTGTTCATTTGTTTCTTTTAACGCTGCAAATTTAAGGAAACGATCTTTGCCTAATGTCTTTTTAGAGTGGAAGTGTTGAATGATTTCCTCGGTCCAAATAAAAAAATCATAGCCAAAATTGTTTAAATTGTAAATTCTCAAATTGACAAATATTGTGAACGATCTTGCTTTATTTTTTTAATTACAAATCTCCTTCATCTATAGGGTATAAGATGTATTCAGCACATCATACAGGAGCATAAATAGACCTATATAATGCATCTAATTAATTTATAAATTTCTTTGTTCAGCTACAAAATTATCATTTAACGCATGTTTCAGACGAAATACATTACCTCGTCTAAAAATTGCAAATTTACATTTAAATAAATCAGTTAATATCATTTAGCTGGGATACTAATGGCAAAAGATACAATGCAAAAATCGTAGAGCTATTTCAAAATATTCTTATTTTCATTTTGCATAACACTCTTGTTTGCTTTTGACAACTAATTTTTCAAATTCAGCCGGTTTCATTTACATTGTAATACTTTTTCCGTCTTTGATTCTATTTTGAATATCTTTTTTTTCCTTTCTGTCGCCTTTAATTGCATTAAAGCTAGCACTTAATGCATATTGTTAACCACTTGAGTGCACCTGTATCTACTATAAACCTTCTTTCCAAATAATTGAAATGTTCCCTCGTTCGAATCCTAGTGTTGTTTATTTCGTCCATACTATTATCATGCACCACGCTGATATTAAGAAACGACATCCCGATCATTTGCACGTGGCTTAGACTGCAAAGTTTATGTTTTGTACTATTCTTTGAATGTAACATCTTATATCGTTTGGATTTCATCAATCCAGTCTAAAACGAATGCATAGTTTGCATGTCAATTTCATAGATCGTAGCATGAATTCATTCACCTTCATTTCTTTAACTGTTCTATTTTTTCAAAGTCTCTTTTTCTGCTGCCTTGGAATTGTGTTGTTGTTGGCGTTTGCTACAATATTGTTTTTCCAGGCGAGTAATTTCTATGCTGAAATCATTCATCTCTTTCCATAACTTGATCCTTTCGTTCAAGTTGGGATTAAATGGGTCAGCATTTCCCGATATTTTGGAATTCCATTTTTATAATTATTTCTTCGACAAGAACATAAATCTATGTTTATTTTCGATTCCATGGGTTATATGTCATCGAAGGTAAAGCAAATCTTCTAATAATTCTATTGTCTATTCAACGACTTGAAAAGTAGTCGATAGAGTTCTGAATTTCTATCTAGACACATCAACAGCTTCAAAAATTGTTCTGCTCTGGATGATCTCTTTCTACAGTCATGGAATTTTGTAGGCTTCTCTTGTCATTCTATTAAATAATGATTATTTGTAATTTATTGTCTACTTGTTCCCTTTAGTAAGTAAACTAATGAAGTAGTAAATTCAAGGGCATGGTTTATTGGGGTTTTTGTTATTGCAGTTGAAAGTGAGGTAACCATGTAGTGAGGTAAAGGACGATCTGATTTGTTTCTTTATTTTACCCTAAGAAATACGGAATGTTGTTCTTTGTAAGGTATATTAAATTGTGGTGGCTTTGCGTTGTTTATGATACAGTAGTGAGGAAGGTAGTCAAATATTATTTGTGGGGGTTTGCTGGGTAGGATGTGGCTGGATTGGGGTATTTTTTTAAAAAATCAAGTGACTCATTTGGGTAATGTGTAGTAGAATTAACCAAATAAAAATAAAATAACAGGACTGTGTTTTCATGGTATCATTTATGATTCTAATAATTACGTTGCTTCATGTTTATTTCTAACACGGTGACCATCGCAGTTCCTTTAGATTTAAAACATTTATACCACTCAAACAATTGCTTCCAAATAAGGTTTAAAATCTAGAAAGCAGAAATAAAATAATCATTTGCACACTCGTTTCCTCCAGAATCAACTGTAATTAAATCCTATGTAAATTCATATGCTACACTTATTCCTACAGTGACGAAACTATTTCTGTCGGCAACATCATTGTCACTTTGACCTACGTTTGATTATATAACATCTTTCAACATGTAACTTATCTGATTACCTTACATAAAATTTCCATGACAACAGGACCTGTAACGAGACCTCTCCATGAAATAGATGTAGACCAACGTTCTATTCCCGATAACGCCACACGAACACGACTGAAGTGGCCTTAGTGTTTAGTATTATTTCGACACTCTCCCCATCAAGAAAAATTACGTCCAATGCACTTGTGATATTCCTCACTGAGCGAGGAATTGACATCCAACGAGGTTCCCAAATGTTCGCAAGGTCTACATATGCAGATGATAGAATCTGAATAACAGAGCGAAACATACTTTTTTATTTGTCGTGTGCATCGCCAATATAATACATGATTCATACACAATGCAATGTTGCATAAATGCCTCAATATGTGAATCAATAATGGCTATACAAATGTGCACATAAATCCTCGGAGATGGACAGACAGAAATAGAACTCTACAGCGAGAGACGATAATCTAAGTTGGAATGCATTATCAGCATATTTACCTAGGTGTTTCAGAGTTCTTAAATCTTCATTTTTGTGTAATTGAAGTAATTGGTACATACCTGGTTTCTGCCAGTAATAAGGATCAAAATAAATTAAAATGAAATATGTATTTTAATCCCTGGTTACAAAACAATAAAAGGCAAGATATATGGACTGAATTAGGATAATGCCAGATCTCCAAGACCGTGAAGTCAATAAAACAGTTATCACACTGAAATCCCAGTTTTTACAATTCTTTCTTTTAAAATCTTTAGGCATTAATTGTTATATTTTTTAATAATTTAATTATTTGTGTTTAGCAATTTGAACCATCTTTAAAGAGCATGTGGGCCCAACTATCCATTTTCAAGCATATTCTTGGCAGGATATATAACATATAGTATCTACATGCATTATTTGCTACGTACCCGTCATATACTATCTAGTTTAAAAACCCCAAATATCACGGCCATAAGACAATATTGGAGATGCGAATAATCAAATAAATTAACCATTATATTCACCAGACATTCTAGAATGTTAGTATTATTCAGAAGTAATGTGGCGCACACCTCTGCTCTTGCAAAGTCTGTATGCCCTTAAGTCGGAGAGGCATTGATCATTATTCAAAATGAAATAAAAAACCAGAAGCTTCATGTTTGCAATTACTTCCTCTGATAGTACTGTTGACGTGTCACATATACAAAAACCACTCACTTCGTATCAATCAAATCAGTTGCTATAACTCTGTAAACTAAATTGACTTAAAAATTATGTAATGATCTCATTTCCTTTACAATTTGTATAGTAACTTTGTATTTGGGACTTTTATTTACCTCTAAGCACCTACCGTTGCTTAATTGGCAAACAACCACATAGATAATGTCCGTGTCAGCAATGTATTCCATATCTGCGTGAGCCATATATCAAATTATATTATTCTTGCTGTACAAGCAATAGCTAAATTTAGGTAACCAATGAAAGATGCAGAAAGTCTTGTATGCAGTCAGCTATGGGGTCATATGACAAATTTCGGTTGCCCAGATAAATTCATCGTGATAGTTCGGGAATTCCATCATAGCATGCACGCTCGTGTCATAGATCAGGAATAGTCATCTGAATCAATACATATCACCAATGGAGTCAAGCAAGGTTGTGTGTTCGCCCCAATCCTCTTGAGTATGACGTTCTCTGCTATGCTTACTTATGCTTCCTGTGGCCATGACAGTGTGATTGTATCCGATACCACACTGATGGCAAGATCTTGAATCTATGGAGAGTGCAAGCGAAGACTAAGACATAAAATTACTGTTCGTGGTCAACAATTTGCTGACCAATGTTACCTGAATGCCTGATCTGAGTCTAGCGATCTTTTGTTGACAGCTTGTAATTATTGCAATTATTATATTGCTTGGTTTGTGCTGTCAATGATCCAGATCTTAATTGATAAGGAAAGGTGGTTGTTTTAAGTTACAGTCCTAATCAATGATAAAAACAACACCAGAATTGCTAAAGCAAGTGTGGGCTTTTCCAGTCTACGAGCAAACGTGTGGGAGCGACTTCAACAAATAAGCTGAAGGTCTACAAAGCTGCTGTGTTGCCAATCCTGTTATATGTTTGCTAAAAGGCTATTTTAAGAAGCTTAATCATTTTCACATTGCCTGCTGAGGAAACTGATTAGGATTAGATTGCAGGACATGGTTTCAGAAACTGAGCCTCTCACAAGGGCAAACATTCCAAGTATTCATATTATGCTGCTGACATCACAGTGAAGACTGGCAGGACACATCGCCAGGATGTTAGGATGTCAGAAGAGCGACTACTTAAGAAGCATTTCTACGTTGAACTGAAGGAGGGGAAATGATCTCAGGACGGTCAAAAGAAACGCTTCATAGGTGACGTCAAGACATCTTTGAAGCACTTCATCTCTGACCACGAGCCTTGAGATGATCTCGCACAGGATCCCTTCCCTGGCGCAGTTTCATCCTTATTGGTGCTAAGGAAGTTGAACAAGTGACAATCGAAGAGGCATGAAAGAAGCGCGAGCAACTTCAATCTCGGAACTGAATTGATCAATCTATCCCAACCTGCACATGCTTCCAAGTGTGACACAATCTGTAAATAGCACACATTGACCTGATCTCACGTATTTACTGACTTCTAACCAGTTACTGATATCTATATAACTTACCACTGCACATGAAAACTGCAAAAAGCATAAGTGACTCGTTATTGCTACCTTATAAGTAATAATTGGCCTCGCAACCATTTGTAAAAGCAACCTGAATTCAAAGCAATAAGGTTAATTGTTTCTTACACTATATTCAGCACAACGTACTCTTGGGATAATACAGGAATTTTCCATTCAGTAATACACCTTGGTACAAATTAATTTCGATCTAGGTTTGTCTTCGTATAAAGGTTTTTGAAGGCTAGTTCTATCACACAATCTTTACTTATTACATGTTGTTCAAACTGTGGACGGTATCAAATCATCACTATATCACACATTTCAAAAATCTGTTCATTCTTTATTTGTAGCTTCTTCTTGGAATCTTTTCTTTTTTGTTCCTCCTTAAATTTCAGAATAAGCAATAGATTTTGATGTCTAACAAATCAACATTCCTGCAATAAAAAGAAAGGCTTTTAAAAGGAAGGTATTCAGTCCATAGGCTCTCAGTAAGACATGAAGTGAACACTTAAGATATTGTAAAAAAAATTCCTTAAACGGACAAAGTAACATAATATTATTGTGACGTTCTAGAATGGTGTTGTTTTGAGGAATATGGAAAAGTAGTATGATACGGAAGACAAGTCCATATTATATTTGGTTATAAATACATGGGACTAAACTTCTCTCGTACACTTATTTGGAAAATAGTAAAGGAAGAATACCCATTACACGCAAAGTGTCCACAAACATGGATTATTGTATACAATACATTAGGCATATTTGAACTGTTATTAATATGATCGCATTCGTATTAATAGATGCCACTGATATTTGGCAACAATATTCATAAGCAATTGAAAACGTAAATGGTAAGAGTTTTACTAGATATGGAGTCTTCCTAGAAAACAGGCATACTCCCTGCTGCCACAAGGAGAATACTAACCAAGTACGTCTGTAATTTACCTATTACTGTAAATTAATACTGGATTATGTTGGATTGTAATTTATATCCATGGCAATGATATGAACACTGAAAATAACTCGATGAACCAGGTAAGTCAAAATGTGTTACAAATTTTAATAGCATACACTTCCCATACGTTTTGGGTTATAATAGGGTCGTATAGGCTGTAGGTGATGACAAAGTTGTCCTATTTTACCTATTACTGTAAATGTAGTATTTACCATCTGAAAATATCATAAAGACCATTTAATTCAGAAATGGAATTCAACCGTAATCAAATGAAATAAAGCATCCCACTACAGTTGCATTACACGTAGCCATTGGGTAACCAACGCATCTCTAAATGGCTTTAGAGTGGCATATATATTGAGCATTGTGTGCATGTGAGTGTGAGACACAAGGCAAATATCACGTTTCACAATGCCCATTTTATTCAGATCGTGAAAACAGATTCTCCACAGGGATTTCCTCAAACGAATTCAGGCGTAATATCTCAACTTGTACCATATGTCATTTCAGCATCTCAGAGAAGAGCTTCAATGGAAATATCATTCACTAATTAGTACTTTTCACACCATATTTCTTTCACGCGTATGTGATATATATTTGATATTTTTCCAATATCGTCTTGAAAAGTATTTCTACTATGGATTCTTCATTTTTTCGCTTTTTCATTTCACTGTTACAATTGTGATTGTTGAACCATTGTTATGCAAGTGTAGGTTTATGCTCCACATTTCCAAAAATCCCATAGCATGGACATTGCAGTAGATAACATCATCAGCAGTAGGTATATAATCAAAATATTTGCAGGCGGTATCTTTGTCATTGATAACTTATTTTCACTTCTAGTAAATGGATAGCAAAATGACCATTATTTTTCTTTGGTTTTAAATGATTGCAATACCTCAATCACAATGCATGTCAAAAATGATGTATACGAGATAGAACTATGAAAGAGCTGACCAGCAGAAGATGGAGATTTTAAGTATTCACGTTTGGTTTTGATTATATTATGAGCCCAACGTTGATGATATTACGTGTCCAAATAAGGCAGAAAAGAATGAGGCGACAAGTTGTATTTCAAAACCTAGTTAATATTTTTCCCCATCATTTATCTTATAACACTAAATGTTGTCGCTTGTGAAATTCACAGTCTCTTTCCAAGTTCCACATTTCACTCCAAAACTAATGTATTTAAATACCAGTGATTTAGTATAGAACTTGATGTTATATAACAAACAAAATGTCATCCAAAGTAGTTTAGGAAGGCCAAGAGATAGTACATATACCTCTGTAGGTTTCGTTTCTATGAAAATATGAAATTATTAGTTCTGGTGTATATTGAACTAGTTTTTAGCCGCAGTGTTTAGTTATGTTATTTCTGTATGCCAGAACTTAATTTCCTATTTGAGTATCACTATATTCGTAGTGAGGTTAATTTGTACAACTCACTGTGTTAGTTGGGCTGCAATTCGCCTCATTGGAGAAAAAAATACTTTCTCGTCTAGAAAAATAGTTATATTTTATGCTGACAAAGTCTATTCGGACGAATTTATAGTAGATTGTTTACATCCGTCTTATCATTCTTCCTCAGTGAAATCAATGCCTCGAACTGGATAATTATTATTCAAGCAACACCCCCTTTTTGTGTATTCCCACTTATGTTTCTTATAAATATGGACAGCCCTCTTAAACATTTCCACATCCAGCTATACGCTAGAAAAATCCTTAACTGAGAATGTTTTGTTCAGTGTTCTTTACCATGACAATGGTTCGCTTATTCTTCGCTTTCCTGACGTTCTCTAAATTGCTTACAAGCGGACATCCTCAAATTAATTGTGGAAACGTCACTTCATCTATATGCCAAAATGTCTGTTTTGGAAAACCAATTGACTGCCAGGACATTTACCAAATGGGTTTTACAAAGACTGGAGGCTACATTATTTATCCCAAAGGACATACTAATGGTATCTACGTTCGATGTGACATGCGTACAGCCGGTGGAAGATGGACTGTCATTCAGAGAAGAATCAGTGGAGATGTTGATTTCTTTCGTGAGTGGATTGATTATAAAGAGGGTTTTGGTGATCCAAATGGAAACATGTGGCTCGGAAATGACAATATACATGACCTCACGGCTCAGGCCGATTACCAGCTGCATATAAACTTGGCTGTTTCAAATACAAATACCAGCTTTGCCATGTATGATACTTTCTCGGTTGGAGACGAAAGTAGTGGATATCGTCTCATCGTAAAAGGCTACAGTGGAACAGCAGGCGACTCTTTCTCTTATCATTCTGATATGAAATTCACCACCAAGGATTGGGACAACGACAAAACCAATTCATCAGATTGTGCCAGTAGCTACAAAGGCGGTTGGTGGTACAATGCTTGCCATTATTCAAACTTAAATGGAATCTACGGATCCACCAATCATGCAGAAGGAATAAATTGGTATACATATGCCGGATATCAAACATCTATGATATATGCAGACATGAAAATAAGGAGAAAAGTTTCACAGTAAGAATGATACAAAGTTATTAAGATGTCGCGGGAATAAAAAATATTTGTACTAACAGGGTAAAGCAAAAAATAATGGTTCATGTTGATTCGTGTTAATTGCGACTTTCGCAATACACCGCTTTAGTTATTTCAATATTCCTTCTTCATAAAGGGACGCAGTTATGATCAATTTATAGAACCTTTTAATTTTGCTGTCCCTATTGCATTTGAAACGGATGCAGTTGTAATTCCTTTGTTTGTCTGAATGGAGATAGTTTAAAATTAATATGTATATTTTACTGAAAGCATGATACTACATTTATATTTTGTTTGTTTTTTTCTCTTATTATTATTCCCAAATTTTATTTTCACTATTTTGATGCTAATAGCAATAAACAGAACATGCCTTACATTTACGATTGCAAACAAAATCCAGGTTCCCTCCCCTCCCATACCGACTTAACGGATTGATCAAATGTTATAGAAACGTTTTGCATATTTATATATCTATATCAATTATTATCGCAAGTTGAAACTCTTTCTGAATGGCAACGAAATTCCCTGTTCTAATAATTGGTTTACACATACATGAAAACGTACAATCGTGAGTCCACGATCCGAATAAGAATAATATATGCACATATATATATTTCAACAAGCACCTTCCTTAGCATCTCAGTTAAAAATATTGTTATGTATTGCAAAATGTGGCAAAATATTACATTTTAAGGAATGATAAAAGATAATATTCATCGATGTGTTCTGTGCTGCATAAGTATGGGCGTAAAACATTGTTTCGTACAAGCAATAAAACATGAGCAGCTTAGGTTCTTTTGTTGGGGAATGGTTGCTGTGTTTAAACTCCTGAGAGTTTTTAAAGGAAAATTAAGAGGACTTAGGAGACAATTGTTTTCCAGGAGTCGAACCTTTAGGTTGATGTCCTTGATTCATTCGCAGCCAGTGACCTTAATTGTAACGTCACAGAAAGTTACTATATTAGGTAAAATCAGACCCATATGACTCTTTGGCATATTCGAGTGCATTGCTAACTGGGAAAATCAACGAAGAAGATGTAATACAATATACACAAAATTCCATTTCATCATTTATGAAAGAAGACAAATAAAATAAAAAAGGTACACAAAATCTGAAAATTATCAAATCCAGAAATAATGTTAAGTACCGGAATATTTACAATGATACTAAAATGCAGTCCAGTATACAACATTGATCGTCTTTCTCAGTTAATCAAGATGTTCAAAGTTATAAGTTTCACACAAGAATAAATATGTTATTATACCTTGCGCAGATTCCGTATTTAAATCTCCGAAATTCCTAAAGTGTCATGAACTTCAATATCACTGGCTGGGCGCATGCAAACTTTCACAGTTGCTACATAAACCTTTTGTTGCACTGACACAGTAATCATATTTGTTGCTGTTTTATCTTTTGTAGCAAACAAGTTTTCTTGCATGACGATTGACCCAAATCTAGTAGAACGCCCCAATTGCTTTCACGGTAGCCATATAAACCTTTGTTGCACTAAGAGAGTAATCATATTCGTTGCTGTTTTATCTTCGGAAGCAAAGAAAAGTTCTTACAGGGTGATTTATCCAATATCATGTAGAACAAACCAATCGTGAATGGATCCGGAATAATTATTCCATTTCAAATGAATTCACGAGTTTCACTTGTTCTTCTAAATTTGTTGCCAGACATAGTGATCTATGACGCATCATCGGCACGTACTGATCACATTGAGAGTCGATTTCAGGGTTTTTCTAAACTGGCATAATCTATATTTGATCCTCTTGTAAATCAATGATTGTACTCTATACCACAATTTGCCAACTAAGTGGTTAGTATATACGTTATCAGCCCGAGAACGATATTCTTGATCAAAGCTATTGTTGTAAGAGTGCGAATTTTCACAAACGCATAGTTCGCATGTCAGGACCTATCTCGCCTAAAGAAGTTCTAATATTTTCTACCGATAGAACTTCTATTTATTGAAGATACAAGTAAAGAAAAATTAATTTAGAACTTCCATAGGAAACAAAAATCTAAGACTTATAAACAAGGGGAATAAACATGTATACGTATTGATTGCACAAAGAACCGTATTTTATATGTTACATCGGCAATTGTACAACGTATATTTGGCTTGGATTGGTATTTCATACATGTATCCGCATTTCAGTTGGAGGTCACGTTATGATCCTTCATACCCTAAGTACAATTTGGTATTATTATTTTTTTATTAAGGAGGCGTAAAGTATCACTGGAGAAATATAACATTTGGCAATATTATAAACAAAATACTTTATTACGAAATTTTGTTCTAGATCAGTAATCGATCTGTACGAGGAGGAATATGGTTCTGAGAACCACGGCCCTTCTTATAATCTATTCAGTCTTGAAAGAACTCAACATCACTGTTGACGCTTCTTATGAACGAATATCCGTCCTCTACCAGTAGTATCGATGTCACAGCTAGCGTAGAGGCCGTTACGATCCCACGGTGGATAAATGAAGTAGACGCCTATCCGGGTAATTCCTATCTCGCACACGTCATATCAGTCTCCTGGTTTTCAAAGCAAACATTGTGCATTGTAGGAGTGGCTCTTTTTGGTTCTGCCAGTCTTAACAGTTGCACATGCAATGACAATAGTTTTGTGTATTTCTGCTCAGAAACAATGGTGTTAACAACCGGTTGGAGAGGACAAAGCCGTTTCCTTGTTTCAGTGAATATGACAATGATACGGAATGACCATTCTAGTCGATACTTGAATAGAGTTATTAATCCAAGGCAATATGTATGTTTTATTTTGTTTGATGTTCATCACAGTTTTCCAACTATAATAAGGATAGTTTTCCAACTATATAAAGGATAGCTGTAAATTTCCTCAATCCAGTAAGATTCGTTTCTCATTCGTAACTCATTAATTAAGTAGAAGCATAAATTAAGAGAGTTCTGTCATTCAGTTCCGTGTGCATAATCTAATTAGATGTAGTTGTAAGGTCGTTAAAGTAGCCATCAACAACTTGGTTTGTCTTCGAAGACCCAATATGACTTTCACCAACTTCTTGTCATATAATGACGTTCGTTCAGACAAGTCATTTGAGTTCATCAGCCTATCAGCACCCCCAATTATTCACCAACATACCTTGATAATTATCTCAAAGACGCATACATTATTTTATGTGGTTGAGATTATGCCACTTGATGACGTGCTATTGTTAATACACTTGGAAGTGAAGTTTGTACAGCTCAATGCATGTCAATGACCGCTGAGTACAAGAAAGGGACTGTTATTTTCTCGATTGAATTATGACAAGTGTTCAAGAGTCCATCAGATCTATCTAGGTAGCTTTTTACCCAGTTTTTATATTTGTTCTTGCTTTGGACGATTTTATCCTTTTGGTTGGAAAACACAGCGAATTAGTTTAATTGTGATCGTCGTTTGTTTCCTATCAAGGACATCATCTTTTGCTTGTTTTAGCTCGGATAGCTCGACGCACGTGATCGATTAAAATGAAGATCGGGTATCTCTCAGATTACGAATGATTATAATTTGTCTGAAAGGAACATTGAGCCCGCCAAGGAAATGCTGCATCTTAGTTTGAAGGTCTTGAAAGACACTTACAATTATTAATACTTTAGCTCCCTGTAGGACCCCGTCTGTAAATCCCTCAACGTTTAAAGATCGTCTGCTAAATTTTATCCACATCAAAATTCTTCTTTGTGTACAAAATTGAAGAAGGTATCATTTGAATGGGGGAAGAGTATCATCTCTTTTATACGTATTTCATGTGCTTAGCACCTACATCAACAGCCGCGAATAACAATATTTTGTCTATTACTCACTTGAACTAGGTAATATATTGCTGTTTAAATGTATGCAGCAGTGCCCATGCGATTGTTTGACAATCAAACTAAGCTAGGGGATAAGAAACATTTAAATGCCTCAAGACAATGTTTTCTTTACACTAAGGGAGGTGACGTCATTACAAAAACTTCATTTTAATTGGAATAGTTGGCAGCCGTTGATTTGGTTTATACTAAGTTAGGGTTATCTGTGTATCTGACACGTCTACATTACTATTACAGGAACTAATTACGAACTTAAGGCTACGTTTTGTACTGATTGATTTTAAAAATGATTCATGAATATCTGACTCCATTTCTTCTTTCAACTCTGATCGAAAAATTATTATCTTTACGCAACATTCAGAAAGCTAAAATACTCAAAAGCCCACGAATACCTATCCCTACATAAATATCGCGATCGAGTACAGTCTGATATCAAACAGGGATATACTCAGAAATTGCAAGAATATGGTCGTGTACCACGGTTATTCAGAATTTACCATCTGCGCATGTCCCATTTTGGAACCCTTGGTGGTTGTGATCCCCTTTTTCAGTGTAAAGTTCAGTTCAGCCCCTTGTTAATTGATCAATATCACAAGTATAATGGACCTAACATTATTTTTCGTGGATCGGATGAGTGTGTCAGAATAATAGATAAAGCTAAGGCCATCCCGTGCAAGGAGAGTTTATGTCACGGTAGGTAATATTGTTAAAGGCGATTTGATCTGGGACGTGTGTGAATCTATGTCAGCAATGGAGTTATTGGACAACAGTTATTATGAGGTCCTATAGAAAAATATTCCTTTTTGTAAAACATATCCTAAGGCGAATGAGTCAGTTGAATATGAATCTTGTTTACTCTTTTCATCTTTCCAGCACTGCAATTTCCAAGTTCGGTCCAGAAACTGGTAAAAAAACAGGTTCTTTTTGGGCTCAATGAATTGACGTCTGCACTAGCAGACTTGGAGAGAATGCTGTTGATTTTTTAACAGGTGCTTGCACTGGGCCCGTAACTGAATAAAAACAATATTCTCTTTGATCTTTGTTGTAGGATAGAATTGAAATACATTTAGACATAACTATCTGCATTCTTTTATCTTCAAATATTAACTGTTCATCATCTAAGAGGGATGAAAGAAGCGCGAGCATCGTAAATCTCGGAAGTGCATTGATCAATCTATCCCAACCTGCACATGCTTCCAAGTGTGACACAGTCTGTAAATAGCACACATTGACCTGATCTCACGTATTCACAGACTTCTAACCAGTTACTGATATCTTAGTAATCATCGAACTCAGAGGATGCACAACACGTTAACTTATGAAATGGGAAATGTATAACTTACCACTGCACATGAAAACTGCAAAAAGCATAAGTGACTCGTTATTGCTACCTTATAAGTAATAATTGGCCTCGCAACCATTTGTAAAAGCAACCTGAATTCAAAGCAATAAGGTTAATTGTTTTCTTTCACTATATTCAGCACAACGTACTCTTGGGATAATACAGGAATTTTCCATTCAGTAATACACTTTGATACAAATTAATTTTCATCTAGGTTTGTCTTCGCATAAAGGTCTTTGAAGGCTAGTTCTATCATACAATCTTTACTTATTACATGTTGTTCAAATTGTGGACGGGAATTTAAGTGAGTGTAAAATTAGATGTGTCAGGTAAATACAAAATTAAAATTGTTTATCTTCGAGTATATTAATAGGTAATCGTTTATTATATTCCAAGCTAGTCGAAGTCATTGATGCAAAATTTGTTCTAATAATAAACCTAGATAGTACTCGATTGGTACTGTATTCCTGTATTAATTAAAGTAATATAATCGTTGGTTGTTTCATGATCCAAAAGGAGAAGATTTCGTTGAGTAATAGTCTTTTAAGACTTTTGTACAAATTAATTTTAAACAAGTTCGTCTTGACTAAAGGCGTTTGGAGGCTAGTTCCATCAGGAAGTTGTATCTTAACACCTGTTGCTCAAATTGTGGAAGGTATCAAGTGGTCAGACAACTGTGCATTTGAAAAATATGTTAATCTTTATTTGTAGCTTCTTGTTGAAGTCTTTTCCATTCAGTTATTCACAAAATTTTAGCATAAGTCATAGATTTTTTTCTCCCACAAAAATATATTCCTGAACTAAAAAGAAGGACTTTAATAGGATTGTATGCACTCCATAAGTCCACCGTAGGAACAAAAGGTGAAAACTTAAGATATCGGTAATAATTGCCTCAAACGGATAAAATACAAAACATTATTGCTGTGACCTTCTAGAATGTCTTAATTTAGACAAAAACTAAACTTATTGTATTCTGAAATAGTGTATTTTTGAGGAATAAGGAAAAGTAGTATTATACGGTAAATAGGAGCAGGTGATATCTACTTATAAATTCATGGTACTAAGCTTCACTCGGACACTTATTTTGAAGAAAGCAACGGAAGAATACCAAATACTCGCAAAAGGCTGCACAAACATGCATTACAAGCTGTTGAATTGTTATTCATATGAACAGATTCGAACTAAGGAAGTCAAGTGTGTTACACAAGATTAGGGCATACAATTCCGACATGGTTTGGGTTATAATAGGTAGGTACAGGTTGTTAGAGATGACAAAGTAGTTATATTTATCTTCGGAAAATGATATCTTAAAGACAATTTAATTCAGAAATGGAATTAAAATGTAAACAAATGACAAAAAGCATTCCGCTACAGTCAATTTTATTTTTTCTTGTTTTATTTAACGTAAATACATACATACATTCATACATACATACATACATACATACATACATACATACATACATACATACATGCATACATACATACATACATGCATGCATCCATGCATGCATACATACATACATACATACATACATACATACATACATATATACATGCATGCATGCATACAAACATACATACATGCATACATACATACATACATACATACATACATACATACATACATACATACATACAAACAAACAGTCATACATATATATGTGTGTATACGTCTGTGAAATGTGCGAAATGGGGACACATATGTGAATACACACCAACAGTGCGGGTACACACCTCGAAACCGGGATGTACACACTTTAGTAATGTCGGCTTAAATGGAATGCCAGTCCGGTACCTAATGATACAAACTTTGAAATAGGCGTATCTGAGCATGTCCCCGTTTTGTCGGTATTTTTTCACATCATATTATACACAACAATACACATGTACCACTCGATTCAAAACCTTGCGTGTATCAATCGGAAAACTGTGTTCACGTGTACGCGGTAAAATTTCACACTGTTTTGCTGTCCGCTTGCGCAGTTTGCTTCCGAAATACTCACCGAAGATGGCATCAAGAAGAGCTAACACGATTGAAATCATTTATGTAAACATAGACAAATATACATGAAATAGTTTCTCTTTTAACACAGAGAGCAATATTGATATACATGTTTATGAAATGTAGTCTAATATTCATAACACATTTCGCCAAATTAGAACGGGAACACAAGAAAACTGAATAAAAGGTTTGATGCATATGTTATGCACGGTTTTTCGATGGGCAAGGGATTCTAGCCGTTCATCTGTTCCTCGTATATTTACCTTATATATAACTCTGAGCTATTGACATTTGGAGAACAAATACACTGGAAAATATCAAAATAGATTTGTGTTCATTCATATGTGGTTAGAAGAATAATAACGAACAGTCTACGTGTTTTAAAAAAAACAACATAATACCATTTCTTTCCTCCAATTAACCGCGTTAGAGTTAAATCCGACAAGTTAAGCTTGAGCCAATAAGAAATAAAAAGAAGTTTTGCAAAAACTTGTACATGACACCAGTCACGACGCTGAAAGTACAAGTGTTCATACTCAAATTTAGTGTTTCTCGATGTATCTTAAATATGCATTGTGGCTGAAGAACAAATAATGTGAAACAAAATAATAATATAAATTTTGGTTGACTCAGACGTAAATTGTCGAACATTTCTCATTCTTTCCACTTTTAGTCAGTACCTTTTAATATTCTCTTTCTCTTTCTGTCTGTCTGTCTGTATGTCTCTCTCTCTCTCTCTCTCTCTCTCTCTCTCGGCTCCGTTCCTACTGTCTTTCTTCTGTCTTGCTAGCTTGATTTTTTTCTGGCTGTATGTCCCTTGTTTTGCCCTATTTCTAAGGACCCGATGACATTAGTTTGTTAATTTGGATGGGAACTGTGTTCATGAGGTGAGATTACTGCAATATTTAGATGTATATATCAAATGCATAGTAAAATAGATCTTCATGGACCATAATTTATTAAGATAAAAATCTCCCCGTTTTGATGGTAAAAGTCATATGTTCCTGTTTTGTATGTTTTACAAGAGACTCTGTGTGTGTGTGTGTGTGTGTGTGTGTGTGTGCGACTGAGGAGTCAGGTAGAAGATGTTTATCTCGTTTCACAATGCCCATTTTCATCAGATCTTGAATACAGATTCACACCAATGACTTTCTTGGAAAGAAATACCCTTGTTGTATTCACCTTTATGCGTTAAAAATTCACACAGTTTTGATGTCGGCTTGCACACTTTGCTTCAGAAATACTCACCAAAGATGGCATCAAGAAGAGCTAACAGGATTGAAATCATTTATGTAAACATAGACAAATATGTTTGAAATATTTTATTTTTAACAGAGAGCGCAATATCGATATACATGTATGTTAATGGTTAGTCCAACGATCAGAACAAATTTCGCCAAATTAGAACGGATATTATACACCGTTTAAGATATTCTAGTCGTTCATCTATTATTGTATATTTAACTTATATTTAATTCTGTGCCATTCAAATTTGGATCAGAAATACAGAGGAAAAAATCAACATTGATTTTAATTCATTCGAATGTGGTTAGAAGCATAATAACGAACAGTCTATATGGTAAAAAATGTAATACCATTCTCTCCTCCAATTATCCATGTTAAAGTTAAATCCAACAAGACAAGCTTGAGCCAATAGGAAACAAAACTAAGATTTGTAAGAACTGGTACATGACACCAGTTAAGATGCTGAAAATACAATTGTTCATACTGTTATTTAGTGTTTATCGATGTATCTTAAATGTGCATGCTAGCTGAAGTACAAATAATGTGGAAAAAAACAATAATATGAATTTCGTTTGACTCAAGGGTAAATTATTGAACACTTCTCATTCTTTCCTGGTTTACTCAGTACCTTTTTATTTACTCAGTACCTTTTTATATTCTCTCTCTCTTTCTCTCTTATCTCACTCGATGGATCGATCGATCTATCGACATTGTCCTCTCTCTGCCTTTCTTCCTTCTTGTGTGCTTGATTACTTTCTGGCTTTAAGTTCCTTGTTTTGCCCTATATCTTGGGACCCGATGAATACATTCATTAATTTCTTAATAGCGATGGGAACTGTGTTCATGCGGTGAGATTACTGTATTATTTAGATGTATATATCAAATGCGTAGCAAAATTAATGTTTCCCCCATTATTTGTTAAAATAAAAACGTCCCCGTTTTCATGGTCAAAATCATATGGCCCCATTTTGTAGGTTTTACAAGAACGTGTGTGTGTGTTTGACAGAAGAGTCAGGTAGAATATGCTTGTCATCTTTCACAATGCCCATCTTATTCAGATCTTGAAAACAGATTCACACCGATGGCTTTCATGGAAAGACATACTCTTATTAGGAAATCTTGTATCCTTTAACAACGATTAGAAATATATTCGTAATATCTCCACTTGTACCATATGTCTTGTTCGCATCCTTTAGAAGATTTTAAATGGACGCATAATTCTCTAATTATTATTGTTATTCACAACATATTTGTGATATGACAGTAATTCAATGTTATTTGCATATCATCTTGCCAGGTATTTCTCATATGGGTTCTTCACGCGTTTGCTTTTTTCATTTCACTGTTACAATTCTATCCGGAACATTATTATGCAATTGTTGAAATATATGCTAATGTTCTTTATTTACAAACAACTCTAATCATGATCATTCAAATAGATAGTATCTGCAGCAGTAGGTAGATAAGCAAAATGTTAGCAGCAGTTATCATTGTCATGGACAATTTGTTTCATATTCTAGTGAATGGATGACAAAAGGACCAAATAATCCTTTTAAAGTTTGCAATGCCTCAGTTACAATACGTGACAAGAATGTTGTACTGGAGATAAAGTTAATGAAACATTTCACCACCAGCAAATGGAGATGTTATTTATGTACTTTTAGTTTTGATTATATTACTACCCCAACATTGTTGAAATTACATGTCCAAATAACGTAGAAAAGAACGAGGCGACATATTATATGTCCAACCCTAGTCAAAATCCTCCTTTTCCTTTATTTATCATATAAAACTAACACGGTGCTGCTTGTGAAATCCTCAGTGTTTCTGCAAGTTCAATATTTAGCTGGAAATGTAATGTATTTAAATACTAGTGATTTGGTATGCGACTTAATATTATAACGCTAACAGAATTTCATACAAAGTATTCTAGGAAGGCCAAGAGATAGTACCAACAACTCTGGGGGTTTCGTTTCTAGAAAAATATAAAATTATTAATTATAGTGCATATAATTTATCGACTTTTCACCTAGAGTGTTTCGGTATCTCATAATCAAGGGCATGATGACAAGGCCGATTCAGATGAATTTATAATGAATTGTTCATATCGGTCTTAACATCGCGTCGACATGGATAATTAGTATTTAAATCCCCCCCCCCTTTTTTATTGCCACTTATGCATCTTAAAAACGTGGACACACTTGTTAAACATGTCCATATCCAGCTGTACACTAGAACATTTTCTTAATGATAATGTTTTGTTCAATGGTCTTTACGTATTCTTCATTTCTTTTATGCTTAATTTTATTTTTTCAGCAGTAAGATTAAAGAACTTGAAAATAAAGTTATTTTTATTTTGAAATGCGAAATGGTTACTTATTGATTCTTCTCAAGTAATTGCTCAGGACGCTGTATGCTGCATTTCAGAGGAGGAAACGTTAATACTTCTAGTATTTATATCACACGCTGACTGAAGATGTCATCTTCTATGTCACGTTCAAATGGTTAAAACAGAGTTCTCTTCCATATAGTGTGCATATGTTTCTTTTACGCTATAAATTTAAGGCACTGAGTTTTGTATAATGTCTGTTGAGGATGTAAGTGTTGAAAGGTTTAAATTGTCAATATTAAAATTGACTAATATTCTGAACGATCCTGCTTTACTGGTTTTATGACAATCTCTTCCATCTATAGAGTGTAACTTGTATTTATCTCAACATATATTAGCATAAATGTATCCGAAAATTGCAGCTAATTAAATTATATATATTGCTTTTCTTAGTGTTATTCACTTACAAAATTAGCTGTTAATGCATTCATTACTTCAAATACAAATACATTATCAATTACAAGTTTACATTTAAAACATTCAGTTAATATGATTTAGACATGATACTCATGGCTACGTTAATTGTCCGTCTTTGATTCAATTTTGAATATCTCTTTCTCCTTTCTATCGGTATTAATTTCATCAAGACTAACACTTAATGCATGTCTTTCTATTCATTTCTGTCTCGAGAGTACCTGTATCTAGTGTACACCTTTGTTCCAAATCATTTAAATGCTTCCTCGTTTGTTTTATTATGTTGTCTGTTTATTTAAAAACCACAATGCACCACACTGATATTAAGAGGACACCTCCCGATCTTCATAATTGTTTTGCATATGCCGCCTGCAATGTGTTGTAGAATTTTTTGAACGAAATATATTATGTCGTTATGATTTTTATCTGTCCAATCTAAAACGAATAGACAGAGTTCATGTTACTTTTATAGATCTTATCATCAACTCTACCTCCAAGTTTCTCTATATTTTCGTTTCCTTTTTATCCAGCCCGAAAACTGTGCTGTTGTTACTTTTGATATTGTTTTTCCAGGCCAGTAATTTATATGTTGAAATCATTCATCTTTTTATATCTTCTGATTGTTCAAGTTCAAATTAAAAGTGTCAGAATTATCCTGATATTTTTTAATTCTTTTTTTACATTAATTATTTCGTGGCCGGAAACATATATCTCTGTTTATCCTCGATTCGTTGGGTTGTATTTATTATGCAAGGTGAAGAGAATCATCTGCTCTTAGTCTTGTTGATTGTATGACTTGAATAGTATTCGATTAAGTACTACTATTACTACACCTAAATAATATTCGATAAAGTACTGAATTTCTTTTTTGACACGTCTTTAGCTTCTAAAATTGCTCTGCTCTTGTAAATCAATTTCTACAGGTCTACGTTGTAAGTAAGGTCGTCAAGTAGTGAGGTTTTTATTTCTCACTTAGAAAAGTGGTTCTGTTCAAAGATATAAGACATGGTGGCGGTTTTGGTTTATTTTTCACACAGTATTAAGGATGGTAGACCAGCATTGTTTTTGAGGGGTCTGGGTAGGATGTGGCTTGGGTGGGGTATTTATCACAGAGTACAGAAGTCGTTTCGTGATTTTTTATTTGTATGCTCTTGCAATGAAAGTGACCACAATTTTTTTTACGGAGCTATAGTAGTAAAGAAATTGGTTCTATTCTTATGTAAGTGCAATAGTCTTGTCTTGATGTTGTTCTTGTTGTTGTTTGTTTATTTTTCACATACAAGTACGAGAAATTATGCGTGCCAGTCCTTGCCATTTAAATATAGCTAAAGGCCACATTCTCTTATATTTTCCTCTACTTTTACCAAGTTTTTCTCCAACATGCAGTAAAATGATTAAAAGCAGTGCTGCTTTCAGACCACACTACTATTTTAAAATAAAAACCTGTCGAAAATAAATAACACTGGTGCGTTTTTATTTTGGTTATTAAAATGTTTGATATTTTAAATCAAATGACTCATTTGGGTAAGGTTCACTATTAAACAAATATAAAAATAACCGGCCTGTGTTTTCATTTCGTACAATATGGTGTCATTTATGATTCTGATAATTACTGTTGCTCCATGTTTAGTTCAATTACGGTGACCTATGCTACCTCTCCAAAAATTGCTTCAAAATAGGTTTTAAAATCTAGATGGAGGAATAACCTAAGCGTGAGTACAATCGTTTCCTCCAGAATAAACTGCAATTCAATCCTATGTAAACCCATATACTATAATGATGCCAGCAGTGACGAAACTAGTTCTATTTGCCTCATCATTATTACAGTAATTTACGTTTGATAATTATACTTCTTTCAACATGAATATCTCCTAGCTGTAACTTATTTGACTTTCTTAATGAAATTGCCATGACAATAACATCTGAAACGAGTACTCTACATGAAATAGATGTAGGCCAACATTTTATTGTCAATAACGAAACACGAACATGCCGAGGTGGCCTTAGTGTTTACTCTTATTTTGAAACACTCACCACATCCAGAAAAATTAAATGGTATGTCCCTTGCACTTGTGATCTTCTTCACTAAATGAGCGATTACAACCAACGAGGCTCAGAAAATTTTACATTTTCTGCATATGCAGATTATAAAGTCTGAATAACAACAATCTTTGATATGATGTGTGCAAAAGGCGACATAGTCAGCATGATCCATAATTGATATAAAATGGTCTTTTGCATAAACTAATGAATACATAAATGAAATAATGACTAAATAAAACTGTGCACATAAATCATCGGGGACAGACACACAGACAGACAAAACACTCGACGGCAAGAGGAGATAATCTATTGGGAATGACAGATTCACATACTGATATAGGTATTTTAAAGTTGTTAATTTTCATTTTTGGGTAACTCTAGTAATTTGTAAATGCTTGGTTTCTAACAACAATAAGGACCAATATACGATGGTCTATGTGAGAGGTATAGAGGACAGATTACGACAAAACTATATCATATTCGCTCTCATTATTTTGGCATAGCTCAAACATTTGTATATGTTATTATTTTCCTAATTGTCTACCAGTCTCGATATTTAAAGGTTTGATGAAACCCTCAAGTTACTTAAATATTTTCTGTGACTGACATTAACAATTATTCCCAAGATACGAAGTGGTATTTAACATATCTTTTAAGGTTTCTACCTTCAAAAAGATTTTTTCGAAGCAGCTGTTCAACGAAAGTCAGAACGAACTATGACATTTAGTCTCTGGTTACAAAGCACAATAATAGCAGGCTTATCAAAAACCCTGAAGACAATATAATAGTCCTTACAATGAAAATTCAGTTTTTCTAATTCTTTCTTTCAAATCTGTAAGTATTAATTGTTATATTTTTAGACGGAACTATTTGAGTTGAGCAGTTTGATTCAATGCTTAATTATACGTACCTGTCGGCTTAAATAAAGTGCTTGTCGGTCCAACTCTCCATTGTCAAATATATTGTTCGTAGAAAGTTTAACATCTAGTATTAACATGCATTATTTTATATGTACCCGTCCTCTACTGCTTTCAAAATCCCGAAATATCACAGCCACGAGACACATTGACTGTATGCCATATGCTCGATGTACTGATTGTATTTCAATAAAGATATATGTGTGATAAATATTCTGGGTCATGAAGCAATTTCGCTTTCAAAATACGGCAAATATCTTAATGTTTCCACATCAAGCTGAATGAAGAAATGAAGTTTGAGTGACATTGATCATTCTTGGCTTGTCCTTAAATAACACTGGGTTGGCGCTTGCAAATGTTCACGGTTGCGATACAAACCTTTGTTTTAAGTGCACTAATAGAGTATATGTATTCGTACATCTTTTATCATTTGCAGCAAACAAGAGTATTTGCATGGGTATTGACCCAATATCATGTAGAACACACCAATTGCTTTCAAGGTAGACAGACAAACCTTTGTTGCATTGACACAGTAATCGTATTTATTGCTGTTTAATTTTCTTGCATGATGGTTTATCTACTATGATGTAGAACAAAACAATCGTAACAGGATCCGGACAAATTATTCCAATTCATCTTAACTCACGAGGTTTTCACTTATTTTCCTAATTTTTCGCCAAACACAGTGATATCTAACGCAATATCTGCACGTGCTCATCACACTGAAAGTCAGTCTCAGGGTCATTGTCAACTAGCATAATCTATGTTTCATCTTTTTCTTAATCAATGATTGTTCTCTCTACCACAATTTACCTTCTAAGTAGTTAGCATGTATATAAAAGATTTATATAAGTTATCAGATCGAGAACGATAGTCTCGATCAAAGTTATTCTTGTGAGAGTGAGAGTATTCAAAAAGCATAGTTCACATATCAAGATCCGTCTCAGCCAAAGACGTTCTATATTTTCTACCTATTTGTTGAAGATACTAGGAAAATAAAACTAATTATGAACTTCCAAGGAAATAAAAATTGACGTAACGTAATGTGCATCTAAAAATTATATATTTGCTGCATCGGAGTTTTCAGGTCCAAAAAACGGAACAGATGTATATTACTATTCCTTGCAAAAAGTATTTTAATAGGATGTGTTACATGAGCCATTATTATACTATTACACCAGCTAATTGACTTGGATTGGTGTTTCAAGCATGTTTATGTACGTCAGTTGGACATCACGTTAGGACCCTTCATACTAAAAATACAGTTTGGTATTATAATATATTTACCCAATATGCGTAAGATACTGCTGGAAACCAGTAACAAAAGCCTTTATTTTAAACAAAATGCTTTATTACAGAATTGTTTTTGCTGAGGGCGATAACTACATTTCAGCATTTTGTTTGGAAAACACAGCGAACTCTTTTAATTGTGGTAATCGGTAGTTTCATGTCAATGACACAATCTTTTGCTTGTTTTAAACGCAAAGAAGTACTTTCAAATACTCACAGAGCTCAACGCTTAAAATGTGGGTCGGGCATTTCTCAGATTATGGATGAATATTTCGTTGGTCTTCACACAGAAATAAATGTTATATAATTTGCCTGAAAGAACATCGAGACCGCCAACGAAATGTGGAAATTTAGTTTGAAGATCCTGAATGACACTTAATATTAATACTAAGCAACCTGCAGGACCCCACCTGTCAATCCCGGAACGTTATGAAGATCGTCTGCTTAGTTGTGTCGAAGCTGATATCATTCTGAATGGGGAAACAGTACTATCTCTTTTATATGTATTTCATGTGCTTAGCACTTATATGAACAGCCGCGAATAACAATATTCTGTCTATCGCACACTCCTCGAACTTGGTAATATATTGCTGGTTAAATATATAGAACAGTGCACATGCGATTGTTTGACAATCAAACTAAGCTAGGGGATAAGAAACATTTAAATGCCTCAAGACAATGTTTTCTTTACTCTAAGGGAGGTGAGGTTATTACAAAAATCTCCTTTTACTTGGAATAGTTGGCAGCCGTTGATTTGGTTTATACTAAGTTAGGGTTATCTGTGTATCTGATACGTCTACATTACTATTACAGGAACTAATTATGAACTTAAGGCTACGTTTTGTACTCATTGATTTTAAAAATGACTAATGAATATCCGACTTCGTTTCTTCTTTCAACTTTGATCGAAAAACCATTATCTTTACGGAACATTCATAAAGCTAAAATACTCAAAAGCCCACGAATACCTATCCCTACATAAATATCGCGATCAAATACAGTCTGATATCAAACAGGGATAAACTCAGAAATTGCAAGAATATGCTCGTGTACCACGGTTATTCAGAATTTACCATCTGCGCATGTCCCATTTTGGAACCCTTGGTGGTGGTGAGCCCCTTTTTCAGTTTAAAGTTCAGTTCAGTCCCATGTTCATTGACCAATCTCACAAGTATAATGGACCTAACATTATTTTTCGTGGATGGGATGAGTGTGTCAGAATAATAGATAAAGCTAAGGCCATCTCGTGCAAGGAGAGTTTATGTCAGGGTAGGTAATATTGTTAAAGGAGATTGCCCTGGGACGTGTGTGAATCACTATGTCAGCAATGGAGTTATTGGACAATGGTTAGTATGAGGTCCTAGAGAAAAATATTCCTTTATGTAAAGTATATTCTAAGGCGAGTGAGTCAATTGAATAGGAATCTTGTTTATTCTTTTCATATTTAAATTACTGCAATTTCCAAGTTCGGTGCAGAAACTAGTGAAAAACAGGTCCATTTTGGGCTCAATGAATTGACGTCTGCACTAGCAGACTTGGAGAGAATGCTGTTGACTTTTTAACAGGCGCTTGCACTGGGCCCGTGACTGAATAAAAACAATATTTTCTTTGATCCTTGTTGTAGGATAGAATTGAAATACATTTAGACATAACTATCTGCATTCTTTTATCTTCAACTATTAACTATTCATCATCTATTTACTTCAAAGAGAAGACATAACATCAGCTCCCGGCGTAAGATCCAACGAAAGGTCCTGATCTACGTCGTTCAAAATTACATCACAGCTTACGTAAAAATGTTTATCTAGAATGTGAAATGCCAGTACGTTTCTTTCCATGTAAAGATATACATGTACGCATAGATCACAAGTAAAGCTTTCGGCAGCTCTGTGGTGGTGGTGGTGGTGATGGTGGTGGTGGTGTGTGTGTGTGCGTGTGTATGTGTCATTACAGATGACAAAACGTTGGTCTCCACAAGGAGTTCCATAATGCAACCGCTCTTGTTAAAATAACTTTAAATATGGACAGTAAATCAAGATGAGAATGGCGAAGGAGATACATATTGATTTATTTCACATATCCTGATTTTTAAAATAGTGTGATGAAATATCTGGCATTATAACACCTCTTGAAAATGAAAGAAATTACATAGGTCACCATTGTTGAAATGAACATAGAGAAAGCACAATTAGTAGAATGGTAAATGAAAGCATATCAAACGAAATACAAAACACAAGTTGGTATTTGTTTTAAATTCTGCTGCACATCATTGAATTGATTCGTTTGATTTTGAAAATCAATATTTTTGTTAACAAAAATACAAATAATACCAATTTATTTTCTATTGACAGCTTTTTGTGTAATGACGTATTTGTAGTCTGAAGGCAACAATGTTTATTCTTAATCGCTTTAGGGAATGTTAGAGACAGACTTAGTAAAGATCGAGGAATTTATAGAAGGACGAGGTCTTTTTTTAAAATTTAAGTAGCAAGAACTGACATAGACAAGTTTATCGAACTACTGATTGAAAGGGAAATAAACTTCAACAAGAACAACAATAAGTCGATACTATCACGCTTCCATTAGGTTTGAGCAACTTTTCTTACTAACACAAATAAAAGATAAACACTGACTCATCTTCAATTCAACAGATAAAATGTGGCCACTTTCATTTGCTGTTGCATACGTATAAGAATATTACGAGTCCACGTTCAAAACAGTATATCCATACCTCAACCACAATTCAGAAGCCACTCCCCAAAAAAGAAAATACTGGTCTACTTTCTTTAAAACTTTTTGAAAAACAAAGAATACTACCACCATGGAGGAGGACATATCACTTAAACACTTTCCATATATTTCAGTACAAAATAATCAAAATGACACCATGTCCAATATCTCACTACGTCACAACTTTACTTGCTACTGTATTAATGAACTCCCTAAAATAATCATTTCCCTGACATTGTTAGTGCAACAATTTACTTACTACTAATTAAATGAGAACAATATGCAAGACATCAGGACATGATTGGAACAAGTTGCCAATACATTACTAATGTAAGCATTATTGAACAGAATAAGTATTGAGAGACACCTGAATCACAGAGCTCTAGAAACAGATTCACAAGAACAGAAGAAAGATTTTTATAAGCTTAAGACCTGTTTAACAGAGATTCGGTACTATCTACTACTATCCAAGTCATTTAATCGACTTGACATTGAGACAGCTGATTCGCATAATGTTCAATGACACGTATATATCCCATGGAATTCGGATAAACAGAGGAAAATATTATTGGAAAGCGACTAGCAGAAAATAAAATTAAAATTTAAAAAAATTAAAAATACCAACAAAAGATAAAAGGTGAAAGAAGATGAATGATTACAATACATTATTTAATGGCCTGGACAAACAACATCGTAGCAAACACTATACTTTGCAAAGTTTTGAGCAGCAAATTAAAAACGAAAAAATATAGCCATAAACCTCATGAAGCTGAACGAATTAGTTGCTAGATCTATAGAAACAACATTCAGTCTATCCATTCATTTTTAGACTGGATTCATGTAGTCAAAATGAAAAAGGATGTCACATTCAAACAATTAACAGCACAGTAAAAGCCACCATCGTAAAGCACACATATGATTTGGTTATCTACGTTAATTATCGAATTATAAGTGATATAAGAGAGCGGCACTATTTTTTATGACCAAATCTTTCTATGTAACTTACTTTTGTGACATTTGTTACTGTTTCGACATATCCCAATATCAAGCAAGTCTGATTCAGCAAATCATCACATCAGGTTAACACTTTTGTCAAATAACTTCAAAGAGACGCCATCTGACGTCAACTTTATTGTTTTTTATTTACAACTGCTGTCGTTATTCGTGCTGTCCCTATTGCCACTGACAAGCAAATGGGACTGAGACTCGCATACATCTCCCTTTAAATACATGTACATATGAATACTTCCTGTGGGCCGAATACAACACTTGGAATAGGCAGCCATACCTTGGAGACATGCCAACCAGAACAGTCTTCTCAGTAACCATTCTATTTGCAGGTGGAACGCTAACAGATTTATTTCTGTTTTCATACCTCATGTGCATCCCATTGATGTATCTTTCCACATCTATGTCCAGCTCAGGTAAAGTTTGCAGGGCGCATCAGGATAGTCTTTGAAACGTTACAGATGGTTGGATTGCTGACTATCTATGTGAGTCTATGCCACAGTCCAAAGCCGGAGCCACTAGTGTGCTAGAGGTGAATTTGGGTCAAGTCTTGAACATTGAGCCAGTACAGGTAATCTAAGTGCTTGTTTACAAAATAAAAATAAAACTATTTATATGCCTGAATATTCCGATAGATCCTTCATTTCTGCGACGTTGTTTATTTCATGCACTGGCTAGGATTCATGTTTGTGTGACACAAGAAAATAAGGATATCTTTTCAAATTTACTTCTGGAAATTGCATGCATTTGCTGTATATGCAAAGTTTTGAAATACATTTAAGAAATGTATTGTTCACACCATATCTAGATAAACAAAGGTAACATATGTTAATGTTGCTCATCTAATTCGTTTTTCCCAAATCAAAGAAGCAAAGAAAAGACTACACATGGAGCAAATGGGAGTTCCTAGATTGATTGACAATCTTCCGAACTATGAAGTAGATGTGGAAGCTAATATCACATATAAGCATGTCCAGATAGAAATGAAACAGGAAGAACCTGACCGCCACTCACTATTTTGATGTGTGGCATGTTGCCATAGATGTGTTCATAGCACATTGTTTACTACACCAACTGATAATGGAAGAACCCTATTACTTTTACAGGGAAGAGACAAACAAAGAGCCCTACATCAAATCAGACAGAAGAATATGCTTTAATATGTTTAATTAAATGTGTAAAAAAATAAAAATCAGTTGATTGCCCGGGAACAAAAATTTTAGGATCTGAGTAACCGAATTTACAGCATTTCAAAAAACGTCAATGGGTGTTTCCAACACTGATTTAAAAAAATTGTATAAGTACTTGAAGTTCGTTTAACTTATCAATAACATATCTGTGACAGATAAATATTTTTCTATCGGAGGAGAGCGAGAATACTGGGTTGAATACTGCTGTGTACGTAAATGATATAATAGAGTTTGTGATTGAGATATTTGATTCAGAGCAATATTTCTTCCTCCTTGTTTGATTCGGAGCAATGTCTCTATTCTACGTTAATAAGATTTACGTATATTCAAAATGTAAACATCATAGGTATTTCTTGTGCCAAGAAACCTACACAATATCTGGAAAAAATGCACACCAACATAAAATAATGTTTTGACTCTAAGAAACAGAGAAAGCAAGCTAAACCAATTTAGTAAATTTCAACAAATAATGTATTTCTCTAAAATACACAGGGAATTTTAAATAGAACTTAATGTTGTGAATTAAAATCCAAACAATTTTAACCTTTCTATCATAAGCCCAAAAGTATAGAGTGCTTTGATTGAATTCCAGGTTTTTATTGTGCTTAAGTATCAATAGTGTTTAATGAGCTGATATGTCAGCAGTCTTGATGTATCACAATGATATAATCTAGAATATCTTTCAATGAATTCACAATAATCCAATAGAATGATTTAGCCTAAAATGTCAGTGAGCACTTAGTAATTTCAATTAATAATATAAATAAATAATTCCTCTCAAATTACATCTTATACAAGTAAACATAATCTTCCCAGACTGGTGATAAAATAGCAAAGATCAATTTGTTTACTTCAGAACCCTATATAAAAGTATAAGACGCAATACGATGTTCAGGATGATGATAATTTTCAATGGAAATTTCCATCAAATTCGTAAATATATTCATGTCTATTCGCATCAGCTTAAGCAACTAAGGAGACCATATACAATTTCCAAGGAGAAAATCAGAGTACTGAACTCAAATCTAACTAAACATTTTGTTTACAAATGAATATTATCTAAAAGTAAAATCTACAATACTGGACATGTGCTATCTATATAATGTGTTACATACAAAAGACAGTAGCAATTTTCAGTCATGGCCAAAAATTAAATACACAGTACAGATATACATAATATGAACCCATATCTTACTTGCTAATCACAATGTACGTGTAAACCCTTTATTTCACGTGCTCTTTGTTTCTCGGGTATTAGTGTATCGATTAAACCATGACTAGTATGATCACTATGAGTAGACGCATATAAAGGAAAAGGACCGTCCAGATTGTTAAATATAGTTAGCGACGAAAAGTTGCTTTTTCAATCGTTCACTCAAGTAGTCAACTGTTTAGGTTTTATCGATGTTTTTCATTTATTCTTTATTTCCTTCATGCCTAACTTATTTCTTCAGCATAACGATAATTAACTTGAATATAAAGTTGCTTTTATTTTAAAATGCGAAATCTTTACTTATTGATTCTCCTGTAGTATTTGCTACTGAGGCTATAGGCTTCATTCAAGAGGAACAAACTTTAGTACTGCTCCTAGTATCACATGCTGATTCAAGACCTTCTCTTTTGTTTTACTCTCAAATGACTAAAACAGAGTTCTATTAATTAGTTTGTTCATTTTTTTCTTTTAACGCTGTAAATTTAAGTCAATGATCTCTGCCTAATGTCTTTTTCGGGTGGAATTGTTGTATGATTTCCACGGTCCAAATAATAAAATCAAAGCCAAAATTATTTAAATTGTCAATTCTCAAATTGACAAATATTGTGAACGATCTTGCTTTATTTTTATAATGACGAATCTCCTCCATCTATAGGGTATAAGATGTATTCAGCACATTATACAGGAGCATAAATAGATCCATAAAATGCAGCTAATTATTTTATATATTTCTTTGTTTAGTGTTATTCAGCTACAAAATTATCATTTAACGCATGTTTCAGTGGAAATACATTATCTCGTCTACAAATTGGAAATCTACATTTAATTAAATCAGTTAATATAATTTAGCTGGGATACTAGTGGCAAAGGATACAATGCAAAATTCGAAGAGATATTTCAAAATAGTGTTATTTTCATTTTGCATAACATTCTTGTTCGATTTTCACAACTATTTTTTCAATTTCAACCGATTTAAATTACAATGTAATACTTTCTCCGTGTTGTATTCTATTTGAAATATCTATTTTTCCTTTCTGTCGCCTTTAATTGCATTAAAGCGGGCACTTAATGCATACGTCTGTTAACCACTTGTGTCTTGAGTGAACCTGTATCTTCTATAAACCTTCCTTACAAATCATTTAAATGTCTCAGAAAACACTGGCGAATTTTGGGTTTAAGACAGTCGGAGCCAAAAATTATTTTTTTAATCTGCATTTTCTAGATATTCCAGATTATTTGGTATCATTGTAAAGCTACATCTGTCTACCTTTCTATAATAACACCCACTGTAGTGTATCATTCTACTGTTGTTTATTTCCTCAATACTATCATGCACCACCCTGATATCAAGACACAACATCCCGATCACGACTTAGACTGCATAGTTTATGTTTTGTACTATTCTTTGAATCTAACATCTTATATTGTTTGGATTTCATCAATCCAGTATAAAATGAATGGACAGTTTGCATGTCAATTTCATAGATCTTAGCATGAATTCACTCACTTCTATTTCTTTAACTGTTCTATTTTTTTTCAAAGTTTCCTTTTCTGCTGCCTGGGAATTGTGCTGTTGTTGGTGTTTGCTACGGTGTTGTTAGTCCGAGGCCAGTAATGTATATGCTGAAATCATTCATCTTTTTCAATAACTTGATTCTTTTTTTCAAGTTGAGATTTAAAGGGTCAGAATATTTTGGAATACTTTTTTTCTAAAATTATTTCTTCAACAAGAACATATATCTCTGTTAATCTTCGATTCCATAGGTTATATATCATCGAAGATAAAGCGAATCTTCTGATGATTGCCATGTCTATCCAATGACTTGAAAAGTAGTCGATACAGTTCTGAATTTCTATCTAGACACATCAACAGCTTCTAAAATTGTTCTGCTCTGGTGGATCTCTTTCTACAGCCATGGAATTGTGGCGGCTTCTCTTGTCATTCTATTAAATAATGATTATTAGTAATTTATTGTCCACCTGTTCCCTTCATCTCTTGATGTCTTTTAAATCGTTCACTCTAAACTAGTAGTAAGCAAAGTAATCAAGTAGTAAATTCAAGGGCATGGTGTTTTGGGGGGTGTTTGTTATTGCTGCTGAAAGTGAGGTAATCATGTAGTGAGGTAAAGGACGATCTGATTGGTTTATTTATTTTACCCTAAGAAATACGGAACGTGGTTCTTTTGTAAGGTATATTAAATTGTGGTGGCTTTGCTTTGTTTATGATACAGTAGTGAGGAAGGTAGTTAACTATTATTTGTGTGGGTTTGCTACATAGAATATGGATGGACTGGGGTATTTTTTAATAAAAATCAAGTGACTCATTGGGGTAATGTGTAGTAGAATTAAACAAATAAAAATAAAATAACAGGACTGTGTTTTCATGGTATCATTTATGATTCTAATAATTAAGTTGTTCCATGTTTATTTATAGCACGGTGGCTATCGTAGTTCCTTTGGATTTAAAAAAATTATACCACTCAAACAATTGCTTCCAAATAAGTGTTAAAATTTAGATAGCAGAAATAAAATAATCATTTGCACACTCGTTTCCTCCCGAATCAACTGTAATTAAATCCTATGTATATTCATATGCTACACTTATGCCTACAGTGAAGAAACTATTTCTGTCAGCAACATCATTGTCACTTTGACCTACGTTTGATTATAAAACATCTTTCAACATGTAACTTATTTGATTACCTTACATTAAATTTTCGTGACAACAGGACCTGTAACGAGAACTCTACCTGAAATAGCTGTAGACCAACGTTATATTCCCGATAACGCCACACGCACACGACCGAAGTGACTTTAGTGTTTAGTATTATTTCGACGCTCACCCCATCAAGAAAAATTTACCTTCCATGCACTTCTGATATTCTTCACTGAGCGAGGAATTCAAATCCAACGAGTTTCCCAAAAGTTCACAATTTCTGCATATGCAGATGATAAAATCTGAATAACAGAGCGAAACATACTTTTTTATTTGGCCTGTGCAAAAGAGCACATACCCAATATAATACATGATTCATACACAATGCACTGTTGCATAAATGCCTGAATATTTGACTCAATAATGCCTATACAAATGTGCGCATAAATCATCGGAGATGGACAGAGAGAAATACAACTCTACAGCGAGAGACGATAATCTAAGTTGGAATGCATTATCAGCATATTTACTTAGGTGTTTTAGAGTTCTTAAATCTTCATTTTTGTGTAATTGAAGTAATTGGTACATACCTCGTTTCTGCCAGTAATAAGGATCAAAATAAATTAAAATGAAATATGTATTTTAGTCTCTGGTTACAAAACAATAAAAGGCAAGATATATTAGGATATTACCACATCTCCATGACCGTGAAGTCAATAAAATAGTTATCACACTGAAAACCCAGTTTTTACAATTCTCTCTTATAAAATCTGTAAGCATTAATTGCTATATTTTTTAACAATTTAATTATTTGTGTTTAGCAGTTTTAACCAATGCTTAATGATGCGCACGTATATATTTAAATAAAGAACATGTGGGCCCAACTATCCATTTTCAAACATATTGTTGGCAGGATGTATAATATCTAGTATCTACATGCACTTTTTCCTATGTACTCGTCCTATACTATCTGCTTTCAAAACCACCCAGCCATAAGACAATATTGGAGATTCAAATTAATCAAATAAATGAACCATTATATTCACCAGACATTCTAGAATGTTAGCATTATTCAGAAGTAATGTTTTCTATGTACCCGTCATATACTATCTGTTTTCTAAACCCCCAAATATCACAGCCATAAGACAATATTGGAGACGTGAATTTTCAAATAATTGAACCATTATATTTACCAGACATTCTAGAATGTTAGCATTATTCAGAAGTAATGTGGCGCACACCTCTGCTCTTGCAAAGTCTGACTGTATGCCCTGAAGTCGGAGAGGCATTGATAATTAATCAAAATGTAATAACAAAACCAGTGGCTTCAAGTTAGTGAGCATTTCCTGTGATAGTACTGTTGACGTGTCACATATACAAAAACACTCACTTCGTATCAATCAAATCAGTTGCTATAACTCTGTAAACTAAATCGACTTAAAAACCATGTAAAGATCTCATTTCCTTTACAATTTGAACAGTAACCTTGTATTGGGGACTTTTTATTTATCTCTAATCACCTACCGTTGCTTATTTGTCAAACAACCACATAGATACTGTTCTTGTCATCAATGTATTCCATATCAGAGTGAGCCATATATCAAATTATATTATTCTTGCTGTACAAGGATTAGCTAATTTTAGGTAAACAATGAAGTATGTAGAAAGTCTTGTATGCAGTCAGCTATGGGGTCCTATGACAAATATCGGTTGCCCAGATAAATTCATCGTGATAGTTCGGTAATTCATCATGGCATGCACGCTCGTTGCATAGAAGACGAATAGTCATGTGAATCATTCCATGTCACCAATGGAGTCAAGCAAGGTTGTGTGTTGGCCCCAATCCTCTTTAGTATGACGTTTTCTGCTATGCTTACTTATGCTTCCTGTGACCATGACAGTGTGATTGTATCCGATACCACACTGATGGCAAGATCTTGAATCTATGGAGAGCGCAAGCGAAGACTAAGACATAAAATTACTGTTCGTGGTCAACTATTTGAAGACGACTGTTACCTGAATGCCTCATCTGAGTCTATGGATCGTTTGTTGTCAGCTTGTAATTATTGCAATTATTATATTGTTTGGTTTGTGCTGTGAATGATGCAGACCTAAACTGATAAGGGAAGGTGGTGGTTTTATGTTACAGTCCTAATTAATGATAAAACCAACACCATAATTGCTAAAGCAAGTGTGGGCTTTTGCAGTCTACGAGCAAACGTGTGGGTGCGAATTCTACAAAGAAGCTGAAGGTCTACAAAGCCGCTGTGTTGCCAATCCTATTATATGTTTGCTAAAACGCTATGTTAAGAAGCTTAATCATTTTCACATTGGCCGCTGTGGAAACTGATTAGGATACGATGGCAGGACATGGTTTCAGAAAATGAGCCTCTCACACGGGCAAACATTCCAAGTATTCACATTCTGCTGATGACATCACAGTGAATACTGGCAGGACCCAGGATGGTAGTATGTCAGAAGAGCGACTACTTAAGAAGCAATTTTACGTTGAGCTGAAGGAGGGGAAGTGATCTCAGGGTGGTCAAAAGAAACGCTTCATAGATGCCGTCAAGACATCTTTGAAGCACTTCATCTCTGACCACGAGCCTTGGGATGATCTCGCACAGGATCCCTCCCCTGACGCAGTTTCATCCCTATTGGTGCTAAGGACGTTGAACAGATGACAATCGAAGAGGCATGAAAGAAGCGCCAGCAACGTAAATCTCGGAACTACAGCACGTCCTGCATTGATCAATCTATCCCAACCTGCACATGTTTCCAAGTGTGGCACAGTCTGTAAATAGCACACATTGACCTGATCTCACGTATTCACAGACTTCTAACCAGTTACTGATATCTTAGTCATCTTCGAACTCAGAGGATGCACAAAAAGTTCACTTATAAAAAAGGAAATGTATATCTTACCACTGCACATGAAAACTACAAAAAGCATAAGTGACTCGTTACTGCTACCTTATAAGTAATAATTGGCCTCGCAACCAATTGTAAAAGCAACCTGAATTGAAAGCAATAAGGTTAATTGTTTCTTTCACTATATTCAGCACAACGTACTCTTGGGATAATACAGGAATTTTCCATTCAGTAATACACCTTGGTACAAATTAATTTTGATCTAGGTTTGTCTTCCCAAAAAGGTGTTTGAAGACTAGTTATATCACACAATCGTTATCTATTACATGTTGTTCAAATTGTGGACGGTATCAAATCATCACTTTATCACGCATTTGAAAAATGTGTTCATTCTTTATTTGTAGCTTCTTCTTCCAATCTTTTCTTTTTTGTTCCTCCTTAAATTTGAGAATCAACCATAGATTTTGATGTCTAACAAATCAACATTCCGCAATAAAAAAAGGCTTTTAAGGGAAGATATGCAATTCATAGGCTCTCAGTAAGACATGAAGTGAACACTTAAGATATTGTAAAAAAATTCCTTAAACGGACAAAGTAACATAATATTATTGTGACGTTCTAGAATGGTGTAGTTTTGAGGAATATGGAAAAGTAGTATTATAAGGAAGACAAGTCCATATCATATTTGGTTATAAATACATGGGACTAAACTTCTCTCGTACACTTATTTGGAAACAAGTAAAGGAAGAATACCCATTACACGCAAAGTATCCACAAACATGGATTATTTTGTACAATATATTAGGCATAGTTGAACTGTTATTAATATGATCGCATTTGTATTAATAGATGCCGCTGATATTTGGCTACAATATTCATAAGCAATTGAAAACGTAAATGGTAAGAGTTTTACTAGATATGGAATCTTCCTAGAAAACAAGCATACTCCCTGCTGACACAATGAGAATACTGACCAAGTACGTCTGTACTTTACCTATTACTGTAAATTAATACTGGATTATGATGGATGGTAATTGCTATTCATGACAATGCTATGAACACTGAAAATAACTCGATGGACCAGGTAAGTCAAAATGTGTTACAAATTTTAATAGCATACACTTCCCACATGGTTTTGGTTATAATAGGTACGTATAGGCTGTAGGTGATGACAAAGTTGTCCTATTTTACCTATTACTGTAGATGTAGTATTTACCATCTGAAAATATCATAAAGACAACTTAATTCAGAAATGGAATTCAAACGTAATAAAATGACATAAAGCATCCCACTACAGTTGCATTACACGTAGCCATTGAGTAACCAACGCATCTCTTAATGACTATAGAGTAGCGTATATATTGAGCATTGTGTGCGTGTGAGTGTGAGACACAAGGCAAATATCATGTTTCACAATGCCCATTTTATTCAGATCGTGAAAACAGATTCTCCACAGGGAGTTTCTCAAACTAATTCAGGCGTAATATCTCAACTTGCACCATATGGCATTTCAGCATCCCAGAGAAGAGCTTCAATGGAAATATCATTCACTAATTAGTACTTGTCACACCATATCTCTTTCACCCGTATGTAATATATATTTGATATTTCTCCAATGTCGTCTTGAAAAGTATTTCTACTATTGATTCTTCATTTTTTCGCTTTTTTCATTTCACTGTTACATTTGTGATTGTTGAGCCATTGTTATGTAGGTGTATGTTTATGCTCCACATTTCCAAATATCGCTTTCATGGACATTGCAATAGATAGCATCTGCAGCAGAAGGTATGGATAGTAAAATGACCATTATTATTCTTTGGTTTTAAACGATTGCAATACCTCAATCACAATGCATCTCAAAAATGATGTATACGAGATAAAACTATAAGAGTGTTCACCAGCAGCAGAAGGACCATTTCACTATTCACGTTTCGTTTTGATTATATTATTAGCCCAAAGTTGATGATATTACGTGTCCAAATAAGGCAGAAAAGAATGAGGAGACAGGTTGAATTTCAATACCTGGTTAATATTTTTTTATCCATCATTTATCTTATAACACTAAAAACTTGCCGCTTGTGAAATTCACAGTCTCTCTCCAAGTTCCATATTTCAATCCAAATCTAATGTATATAAATACGAGTGATTAAGTACAAACTTAATATTATATAGCAAACAAAATGTCATCCAAAATAGTTTATGAAGGCCAAGAGAAAGTACAGAAAGCTCTGTAGGCTATGTTTCTACGAAAATATGAAATTATTAGTTCTGGTGTATATTGAACTAGTTTTTAGCTGCAGTGTTTAGTTATGTTATTTCTGTATGCCAGAACTTAATTTCCTATTTGAGTATCACTTTATTCGTAGTGAGGTTAATTTGTACAACTCACTGTATTAGTTGGGCTGCAATTCACCTCGTTGGAGAAAAAATACTTTCTCGTCTAGAAAAATAGTTATCTTTTATGCTGACAAAGTCTATTCGGATGAATTTATAGTGGATTGTTTACATCCGTCTTATCATTCTTACCCAATGAAATCAATGCGTCGAATTGGATAATTATTATTCAAGCAACACCCCCTTTTTATGTATTCCCACTTATGTTTCTTATAAATATGGACAGCCCTCTTAAACATTTCAACATCCAGCTATACGCTAGAAAATCCTTAACTGAAAATGTTTTGTTCAGTGTTCTTTACCATGACAATGGTTCGCTTATTCTTCGCTTTCCTGACGTTCTCTAAATTGCTTACAAGCGGACATCCTCAAATTAATTGTGGAAACGTTACTTCATCTACATGCCAAAATGTCTGTTTTGGAAAACCAACTGACTGCCAGGACATTTACCAAATGGGTTTTACAAAGACTGGAGGCTACATTATTTATCCTAAAGGACATACTAATGGTATCTACGTTCGATGTGACATGCGTACAGCCGGTGGAAGATGGACTGTCATTCAGAGAAGAATCAGCGGAGATGTTGATTTCTTTCGTGAGTGGATTGATTATAAAGAGGGTTTTGGTGATCCAAATGGAAACATGTGGCTCGGAAATGACAATATACATGACCTCACGGCTCAGGCCGATTATCAGCTGCATATAAACTTGGCTGTTTCAAATACAAATACCAGCTTTGCCATGTATGATACTTTCTCGGTTGGAGACGAAAGTAGTGGATATCGTCTCATCGTAAAAGGCTACAGTGGAACAGCAGGCGACTCTTTCTCTTATCATTCTGATATGAAATTCACCACCAAGGATTGGGACAACGACAAAACCAATTCATCAAATTGTGCCAGTAGCTACAAAGGCGGTTGGTGGTACAATGCTTGCCATTATTCAAACTTAAATGGAATCTACGGATCCACCAATTATGCAGAAGGAATAAATTGGTATGCATATGCCGGACATCATACATCCATGATATATTCAGACATAAAAATAAGGAGAAAAGTTTCACAGTAAGAATGATACAAAATTATTAAGATGTCGCGGGAATAAAAAATATTTGTACAAATAGGATACTGCAAAATGAAGCAGGTCCATATTGATTCGTGTTAATCGCGACTTTCGCAATAAACCGCTTTAGTTATTACAATATTCCTTCTTCATAAAGGGACGCATTTATGATCAATTTATAGAACCTTTTAATTTTGCTGTCCCTATTGCATTTGAAACGGATGCAGTTGTAATTCATGTGTTTGTCTGAATGGAGATAGTTTAGAATTAATATGTATATTTTACTGAAAGTATGATATCGTGAGTCCACGATCCGAATGGGAATAATATCTGCACATATATATATTTCAACAAGCACCTTTCTTAGCATCTCATTTAACAATATTGTTATGTATTGCAAAATGTGGCAAAATATTACATTTTGAGGAATGATAAAATATAATATTCATCCATATGTTCTGTGCTGCATAAGTATGGGCGTAAAACATAGTTTTGTACAAGCAATAAAACATCAGCAGCTTAGGTTCTTTTGCTGGGGAATGGTTGCTGTTTTTAGACTCCTGAGAGTTTTTAAAGGAAAAATAAGAGGACTTAGGAGACAATTGTTTTCCTGGAGTCGAACCTTTCGGTTGATGTCCTTGATTCATTCAGATCCCGTAACCGTAATTGTGACGTCACAGAAAGTTACTCTATTAGGTAAAATCAGACCATATGACTCTTTGGCATACTCGAGTGCATTGCTAACTAGGAAAATCCACGAAGAATATGTGATACAGCATACAAAAGATTCCATTTTCATCATTTATGAAAGAAGACAAATAAAATAAAACAGGTACACAAAATCTGAAAGTATCAAATCCAGAAATAATGTTAAGTACCGGAAAATTTACAACGATGCTAAAATGCAGTCCAGTATACAACACTGATCGCCTTTCTTAGCTAATCAAGAAGTTCAAAGTTATTAGTTTCACACAAGAAAAAAATAAGTTATTATACCTTGCGCAGATTCCGTATTTAAATCTCCGAAATTTCTAAAGTGTCATGAACTTCAATATCATTGCGTTGGCGCTTTCACAGTTGCTATATAATAATAATAATAATAATAATAATAATAATAATAATAATAATAATAATAATAATAATAATAATGAGGACTTTGAATACCGCATAATCTTTAGAAGCTCGAAGCGCTTTACAACTTTAGACAACACCTATAAGATAAAAACATATAATAATATTATTACAAAAACAAACACCATGAAATTAGAAAAACGTTAAAAAATAAAAACCATGCTGAGAATATTTCAGGTAGGAAACATTATTAGGTCTTTAGGTTTGTTCTTGCGGTCGAAATAAGTGAGTTTTCAGAGCCCTCTTGAATGTGATCACTGTGTCTTTGTGTCTAAGTTCAGTTGGCAATTCATTCCACGTTGCTGGGCCCTGGTATGCAAAAGAACACTATCCATATGACTTTGTTTTCATAGTGGGAATAATGAGTATACGATTGTCAGAAGAGGAGCTTAAGTATCTTGCTGGTGTGTACACATGAGTGAGGTCAGATAGGTATGTTGGACTAGAGTCCGACGGTGAAACGTAGCACAGAGAACAAATTTTGTGTTTGATTCTGGATCGAATGGATAGCCAGTGTGGGGTACAGAGCAGCGGGGAGGTGTGCTCTGATCGTGATACTCTTAGTATGATCCGAACAGCTGTGTTTTGAAGTTTTTGAAGTTTCTGGAGTAGATATTGAGATGAACCAGACAGAACTGACTTACAATAGTCCAGTCTTGGAAGTACTAATGAACATACAAGTGTTTTAGTGGCATCAACTGAAAGATATTTGCGAATTGAGATGATGCGTCTCAGCTCAAACATGCAGCCTTGCATATGTTCATGACATGTTGGTGCAATGTGAGGGTACTGTCCAGAGTGACACCTAGGTTTCGTACGGATTGTGTGAATTTAATGTTGGTGTTACTGATATTTATTGTTTGAGGTAAAGGATATGAATGAGAAAGTCTTTGTGTTGTGATCAGAATGGCCTCAGTTTTATCCTCATTCATCTGCAGCTTGTTACATGTCATCCATGATTTCACATCAGAAATGCACCTCTCTACACCTTGGATGGTAGCATCAACTTCAGTTGGGTGGCTAGATTTGTATATTTGGGCGTCATCAGCGTACAATTGGTGAGACACTGCATGATCATCTATGACACTTGAGAGCGACTGAGTGTAAAGAATGAAGAGAACAGGTCCAAGAACAGACCCCTGTGGAACACGACAACATATATCAACTGGGGTGGGTTGTATTCCATTTGCAGATACAATTTGTGTCCTGTTGACCAAGTAGGACTTGAAACACATTAAGGCTGTATTATGAATGCCAAATACATGCTGGAGACGGTGAAGTAATATATCATGGTCTATTTTGTCAAATGCTGCTGACAAATCAAGGAGGGTGAGGACTGTAATCGTTCCGCTATCCAACACAGAGAGAATGTCATTAACTACTTTTACAAGAGTAGTTTCAGTATTGTGGACAGGGCGACTCACGGGGTCGATTAAAATGAAGATCGGGTATCTCTCACATTACGAATGATTATAATTTGTCTGAAAGGAACATTGAGCCCGCCAAAGAAATGCTGCATTTTAGTTTGGAGGTCTTGAAAGACATTTAAAAGCATTAATACTTTAGCTCCCTGCAGGACCCGGTCTGTAAATCCCTCAACGTTTAAAGATCGTCTGATAAATTTTATCCACATCAAAATTCTTCATTGTGTACAAAATTGAAGCAGGTATCATTGGAATGGGGGAAAGAGTATCGTCTCTTTTAGACGTATTTCATATGCTTTGCACTTACATGAACAGCTTCGAATAACAATATTATGTCTATTACTCACTCGAGCGTGGTAATATATTGCTGGTTAAATATATACAGCAGTGCCCATGCGATTGTTTGAAAATCAAACTAAGTTAGGAGATTAGAAACTTTTAAAATCCCACAAGACAATTTTTTTCTTTGATCTAATGGTCCTGAGGTTATTACAAAAAGTAATTTAGCTCGAAGACTTGGTAGCCGTTGATTTGACTGCTACTGAGTTAGTGTTGTCTTTATATCTGACACATTCCTATTATAGGAACTAATTACGAACTTAAAGCTACCTTTTCTAATGATTGATTTCAAAATTATTAATGAATATCCGACTTCGTTTCTTGTTTGAACTTTGATCAAAAACTCGTTAGAAAGCGAAAATACTCAAAGGCTCCCGAATGCCTATCCCTACATAAATATCGTGACAAAATACACTCTGTACGTCAAACAGTGGGTATAGTCAGAAATTACAAGAGCATGGTTGTGTAGCACAGTTATTCAGAATTTATTATCAGCGCATGTGAAATTTTGGAAACCTTTTTCGTTGTGGTCTAATAGTTCAGTGCCAGTTCAGTTCAGCGCCTTGTTCAGTCAGCAATATCACAAGTATAAGGGACATACGATTATTTTTGTGTGGATGGGATGAGTGTGTAAAATAACAGAAAAAGCTAAGGCCATCTCGGGCAAGAAGATTTTAAGTCATGGTAGGTAATATTGTTAAATGAAATTTGCACTGGGACGTGTGTGAAACACTATGTTAGCAATGGAACAATTGGACAGTGGTTATTATGAGGTCCTAGAGAAAAACATTCCTTTATGTAAAATATATTCTGAGGCGAGTGAGTCAATTTAATATGAATCTTGTTTATTCTTTTCATATTTAAAGTACTGCCAATTTCAAGTTAGGTCCAAATACTAACGAGGAATAGGTCCGTTTGAGCTCAATGAATTGACGACTGCACTAGCAGAATTGGAAACAGTGCTGGTGATTTGTATACAGTCACTTGCACTGGGCAAGTGTCTGAATAAAACAAAGTATTTTCTTTGAGCCTTATTATAAGCTAGAATTGAAATAAACTTAAACACAACTATCTGCATTCTTTTTCTTTTAGATGCTAACTGTTTATCATGAATTTACTACAAAGAAAACACAGACATTGAACCCCGACGCAAGACCCGACGAAACGTCTTGATCTACGTCGCTCAGAATTGTATCAGTTTACGTAAATATTATCTCCAACATAAAACGTCAGCAAGTCTTATTTCCTACTGCATGTAAATGTGTACGCATAGCTCAAAAATGAGAAAGTAATGATTTCGACAGCCCTGTAAATATTTATGTGTACGTGTGGATGTGTTAGTGTCACTACTGAGAATAAATCGTTGGTCTCCACAAGTAGTTTCATAATGAATACGTTTTTGTTCAAAGAAGTTCAAAGAAGGAAACTAAATCAAAATGAGATACACGAATGTGACACAATTTGATTTATTTCTCATATCCTGATATTTTGTTAATATTCTGAAGATATATTTGGACTGATATCACCTTCTGAAAACGAACGAAACTGCGTAGGTCTCCATTCTTGAAATGAACATAGAGCAGGCACAATTAGTAGAATGGTAAATGATAGCATATCGAACGAAAAACAAAATACAAGTCAGTATTTGTTTTAAATTCTGCTGCGTATTATTCAATTGATTCGTTTGATTTTGAAAATCAATATTTTTGTAAACAAAAATACAAATTGTACGAATTTAATTTTTTATTGACAGCTTTTTATGCAATGACGTCTTTGTAGTCTGAAAGCAACACTGTTCATTTTTAATCGCTTTAGGGCATGATGTAGACAGACCTAGTAAAGATCGAGGAATGTATAGAATGTCGATGTCTTTTTTTAATTTAAATAGTAAGAACTGGCATAGACCATTTATGGTACTACTGTGTGCAGAGCCAACAAACTACAACTAGAACAACAACAAGACAATGCTAGCACGCTTCCAGTAGGACTGAGCCACTTTCTTTCCTAATTCAATGACATGATAGGCAAGAACCCACGTTCCATACAGACAGATAAAATGGCTGTCATTTTCATTTTATATTGCGTAAAGAAAAGGACATTACGAGTCCACGTTCCATACAGTGCATCAATATCCCACCACAAACCACCTCCCAAACAAAAAAATGCTTGTCTACTTTCTTTACTACTTTGTGAAAAACAAAGAATACTACCACCAAGGAAGAGAACAGATCACTTAACCTATTGCCGTATATTTCAGTGCAAAACAAAACAAAAAATGTCACCATGTCCAATATCTCACTACGTGACTACTTTGCTTGCTACTGTATTAATGAACTTCCTGACATTGTTACTTCAGCAATTTACTTATTACTAATTAAATGAGAACAACATGCAAGACATCAAGGCATGATTGGAACAAGCTGACAATACATTACTAATGTAAGAATTATTGAACAGAATAATACCAGAAAGACCAAAATCACAGAGCTGTAGAAAACATATTTACAAGAACAGAGAAAAGATTTTTATATGCTTAAGAAGTGTTAAACAAATATCCAGCTTTCTATATACTGCTAATTATGTCATTTGATCGACCTGACAAATAGACAGATGATTCGCTTAACGTTCATTGATATATACAACCCAAGGAATTAAGGATAAAGAGAGAGAAATATTATTGGAGAGCGACAAGCAGAAAATAAAATAAATAACCAAAATAAAAATTTAAAAATGGAGAAATGATCAGGAAAGTTGTGCCTCTATTAATATGAACTTTCAAAGGAGAACCAAAGATCGAAGGAGATGAATGATTACAATAATTAATGGCCTGGACAAACAACATCGTAGCAAGCACTACCTCTTGCACAGTGTTCAGGCAGCAGAATGATTTTGCCATTTAATTCATGGATAGATCTATAGAAACAACACTCAGACTATCCATTCATTTTCAGACTCCACTGATTTAATCAAAACGAAACAAGATGTTACATTCCAAGAATTTGCAACGCGATACAAGTCACAATCTAAACCACATGCAAACGATTTTGAAGATCGGAAAGGGGTCTCTTAATATTGATGTTGTGCATGGTAGTATTTGGGAAATAGATAACATAACGATAGAATGAGAAAACATTTAAATGATTTTGATCAAAGTTTACAATAGATTTAGGTGGAATCAATACCCAAGTGGATGAAAATATGTATGCATTAAGTGTTAGGCTTCATGCAATTAAAGCCGAAAGAAAGGAAATACAGATATTCAGACCGAATCAAACACGGAAAATGGGCATCAAGAATATTGCGTTTAACTTGAAAGGGTGAATTGAAAAATCGATCAATAAAAACAAACAAGAGAGTTATGCAAAATGAAACTAATACCAGTGTCATATTGTTTTACAATTTTCGCATTTGTTCCTGGTCATGAGTATCCTGATTTTTGTAATATTAACCGATTTACTTAAATGTACACTTGTAATTAGTAGACAAGAAAATGTATTTCAAGTGATAAATGGGTTATTTGGTAATATAACAAAACAATGCAAAACAAAGAAATATATAAATTAATTAAATACATTTCACTGATCTAACTATAGTTTCACGTTTTGCTGAATACAAGTGTTACATTCAATAGATGAAGGATAGTTTTCATTAAAAACAAAGCTCTTTTACAACTTTTATCAAGTTCAGTATTGACCATGTAAAATCCTTGTGCCTCATTTCTTCCATTGCATTTGAGGTTAGCAACCAACTCTTGCATACTCAAAAGACATTAGACACATATCAGTATCTAATATTTACAGCGGAAAAGACGACCTCTTCAGTCAGCATGTAAAACAACTATTGGAACCAGTATCAAAGTATGTGTGGAGGATACATAAGTGACGGTTTAACTTTTCAAAACAAAGTCAAATATCTATTCAAGTTCACTGATCGAACTGCAGAAAGAAATGAAGAGTACGGGCAAAACACTTGCGAATACGGTGAAAACAGAACATAGACACTTGACTTGATTGAAGGATTGAGAAAGCATGGTTTGGTTGCTAAGTACATTGAGCAATCTGGACGGTTCTTTTTCCATATATGCGTCTACGTATTGTGATGTTGATACGCGTGGCATAAGACAATATTTGAAAACAAAAGACCACCTCAGATAATTTATTTATTCAATCCTTGTGATTAGCACGTGAGATACGAATACTTATTGTTTGTATGTGTCAATTTTCTTTACATCGCTTCTAGGTTTTTTCAGCACAGTAAATAACTAATATGTATACATTCAGAAAATACGTAATTCTTATCAAGGAAGCGATATTCCTCCTCGTGACTCAGATATCTCAATCACAAAGACTGGTATATGATTCACGCAAATAGCAGTATTAAACCCAAAAAAAAATCTTTGTAGCATTATATACCAAAGTGAAACTAAAATATCATAATTTGCTTTCATAGGATAATCATCTTAATATCAGTAACATGAGAGAGCGGTAGGAGTTTGGATGATTTAATTTCGATGTAAATTGCATTGTTGGAAGTTGTGAACAATATGAGCATATCTGACGAACAAGCAAGTCTGATTCAGAAAAGTATCACATCAGGTAATCACTTTTATCAAGGAAGTAAGGGGAAATAACTTCACAGAGACCCCAACGGTGCGAGTCAAATGTCTTTAGCAAAAATGAATTTCCATGTTGTGCGTATGTGTGTGTGATTCTCATTTTTAACGTAGCTTAAAAAACATTTGCAGCAATATAGCTACGCTGTCTCCAGATTGACAGATTAAAGTGATATCTAGCACTGATGCATCATCCCGCAGATATTATCCTGACACCAGACCGACCAGTAAAAACACGAACCACTTAAAGTTGAGCGCCAAGCGAAGCAGCTGCATGTACCGTTTTTATTAGTTTTTGGTGTGACTCGGCCTGGGTTCGAACCCGCGAACTCTCGCATCCAAGGCGGTCGTTCTAACCAATACGCCAACGGTGCTATTACCATGTTTGATATATAATGGATTTTACATGAGACCAGTATGTCTGAGGTAATATTTATTGTGTTTTATGGAAGCAACTGTCATTATTCTGGGCTTGTACCTATGCAACATACCGGTTTAAGGGAACGTGACCTTCGTACATGGCCCTTTGATTACAAGTAAACAGGAGTGCAACCGGTGGGGCGAATAAAACACTTGCAACAGAAAGCCTACCTTTCCCATACTTCATGTGAATCCCAGTGACACATCTTTCCACATTTATGGCCAGCTTAGGAAACGTTTGCAGGGCTCATCAGGATAGTTTTTGAAAAATCTACAGGACGTTGGATTGCTGATGGTAGATGTGACAGTCCATGCCACTGTCCACGTTTTGGAACCAATAGTGTGTTAGAGGTGAATTCCGGTGTAGTCTTGGACATCGAGCCAGTAGAGGTAATTTAAGTGCTTGTTTACAAGATAAAAATTAAAATATTTATTTGTGTGAATATTCTTGTAGATTCGTCAATTCTGGAAAGTTGTATATTTTCATGCACTGGCAAAGATTTATTTTTATGAGACACAAGAAAATAAGCATGCAGTTACTTCTGTATATTTCGTGCATTTGCTCTGTAAATGCAAATAGTTGCAAATACGTTTAAGCAATGTATTGGTGACACCATATCAAGAGAAATAGATGTAATGCATGTTAATGCTCATCAGATAATTTGGTTTACCCAGATCAAAGAAGTAACGTCCATAATCTACATCAGAAAGCGGGACTTGCTAGATTGAAGTGGAGGTTGACGTTATTGTCACGTACAGCCATCTGCAGATATAAATGGAACAGGGAGAACACGAGAACCACTCAGTATTTTGATGTGTGCAATGTTCATAGTTTTACATATGGCATGATGTTTACTACACCAAATTATATCATTTGATAAGGGGAGAACCCATTACTTTTGCAGGGAAAACAAACAAAGATCTACAAAAAATCTGACAGAAAAATATAGCTTTGTATTTGTTTAATTCCATGTGTGAAGAAATAAAAATGAAATTAATTGCCAGGGAAAGATAATTTGCGGATGTGAAGAATGGATTTGGAGAACTCCAAACACATCTCTTGGTGCTTCCATCCCATTTAAGTCAGCAATACTATGCAATATCAGTAACAGATAAATACTTCCTATCAAAGGCGAGTGAGAATCTTCAAACAAATAGTGGTGACCATCGCTTAGCAGGCAACTACAGAGGTTCTGCTTCACGAAACTGTAATCAGAATTTTAGTAAGATACAAAAAGACGCAAGTATTCCATCACAAGTTGTCATATTAAAATAAGCATCTCCTCATCAAAGTACTAAACTTTATACCTAATAATGATGACACAGGGTACCGTTCTATCATATACTTAGGTGCGAACTGTATGACCTATTGTTGGTGAAATAATTACATATTGCTGATTCCAATATTTTCACACTTGTATAAATATCCTTGTATATTTATAGATGAAAATATCAGATTTTCCATCATATCTTTGGGCGCTTCATTGTGTGCCTGCAGAAGTTATTCATGCAGAAAAAATGCACTTTTTGAGCAATAACAACTTAAAAATGGCATCAATTTTCAGTAGTGGAAATTAATTGTTGCTTAATTTATTTCAAACCAATCGCCCCACCGAGAAATTATATCTCCTTCCCTCCTTGACAAAAGTGATAAACCTAATGTTGTGCTTTGCTGAATCGGAACTGCTTTGCGATCAGATACGATAAAATAGTTTACAAAATGTCAAAATGTATTGCAACAGATTATGTCTTCCCAATCACACCACTCGCCAATCATTGATATTTATTGAATCATCATATAAAAGAGAATCGTCATGTTTCGTTTTCACTGTAGTCTACGATCCTCCAAAGACTGGGTTTAATGCTGCTCTGTGTCTGAATGATGAACTAGTTTTTGTGCTTGAAATATTTGACTAGTTGTGATATCTCTTCCTTCTTCTTACAAGTTATATATTCAAAATCTAAACATCTTGAGTATGTATAGTGCCAGAAAGCCTGCACAATATGCAAATTAAATTCACACTAACACAAAATATTCTTAGACTCTAAGTAACTGTTATGAATATTTAATTAGCTTTGTTTGTTAGTTTTATTTTAGTTTTTTGCATTACATGCTATTGTAATGTAACATTGTATGTTGTTCTTGACCTTGTCCAAATTTGAGCTCATTTCTGCTTGACCCAGATTGACTTCTTTATTTTATTTATTGTAAACAACTAATACGTAACTATTTATTCTCAGTATGGATGGGGTTAAAATCAGTATTATTATTAATAGAGAAGTAAATTATACATAATCTAGGTTCTTCTTACTAGAAGGTTATTTTCCATCAGGTAATAGTTTTTTTTATCATAGAAAAAAGTAGTTATTCTAATGATTTTTTCGCTGGAACTACAAAAGTGCTCTGATATAATTCTTTGATAAAGACATTCACTCCAATTTATAGTGTATTCAAACCTGGAATTATATTTCTGTGATACAACAAAAGTCTGTTGGCACATAAGCACACTAAGAGTTATAAAAGACACATTATCGCCGTCAGTTTTTGGATTTATTTTTGACTACTACTGAAGTTTATTCAGGACTTGAAATTGCTAGGACTTGTGTCTGTAATTCTTGGATTTTTGGGGTGATTCAATTCGCAATACTGAAAGTTATTTTCTCATTTTCATTTTGTATTCTAGGAAAATAAAATATTTGTTAATTTTACAACGCATTTTGTCTTCACTCTTTTCTGATTTTTACTTTAAGAGTATAGGTCGTAACATAACAGAGAAAGCAATACCAAACACTTTAGTAACCTTCAACAAATAATGTGTTTCCATTGAATACAAAGCCAAACTTTTAAAGAAACTTGCAGTGTTGTGAAGAAAATCCCAAATAATCCTGAAAATTCTTTCATAAGTCAAAAAAAAAAAAGATAGTATGCTTCAAATAAATTTAGGATTCTAATGAGTCTACGTATCAATCGTGTTTATTGATCTGATATGTCAGCAGTCTTGATGTATCACAATGGTATTATCCATATATATAGCTTTGATATTAGTCACATGGATCTTTGTTTTCCATTGTTTAGGTTACTAATTAAAACAAATATGTATAACTTAACATGGCAGTAAAATGAAAATAATTAAAAGCTGAAATGTATTAATTACCCCAAATAATGATGGTAATAACCATAACTCCACAAACTTCTCAATTAATGACATCATGTACTTCATAAAAGTTTCTAATGACTATGTCCTATCCAAGGTTCCAATATTTATTCCTAATCTTTGAAATTATTAGATCCACAAGAACATATTAGCAAATTAAGACTAAAACAGAATGAAGTCAATATATCTTCAAGAGACTGATGTCATTTACACTTCTCCAAAAGCTTACAGATAAAATACTGGTACTAAATGTATATGAAGTCTGTATTAAATATGCGTCTACTGGTCTGAATATTTTATTAAATTTACTCAATTTATCCCGATAACATTAACATCTTTAAGGGCAGATGGAAGCCATGCAAATCATAATCAAAATAGCATCAACCAAGCCGGTGAACAAAGTGAGCTGATGCACAAATATAACCTTATGTTTGGCTCTGTGTGTGTGTGTGTGTGTGTGATTTGAATTTTTCACGTAGATGTAACTATTTTGCAGTCATACTGCTAGGATGTCTAGAGTGTGGTAGTTTATAGTGATATCTAACACTGGAGCATCATACTGAAAACATGTAGCATCATTTCCCACCCAGTCAAATTGTCCTAACACTAACCTCTTAATGCTGAGCACCAAGTGAGGCAGCTGCAAGTACCATTTTTATAAGTCTTTGGTATGACTTGGCCAGGGTTCAAAACTGCGATCTCCAACATCCGAGTCAGATGTTCTAACCACTTAGGCTACCAGGGTGGTACCTTATGCACTCATGTGACTCACTCACATCCTGGAAAGAGAAATCACGGACGACACCAAATTGTTCAATCCATTATACCTTCTGCTTTTGGATTTTCTCAATCAAATCTTGCTGAAGTCCTCAAGGTCTCTACCTAAGTGCCTTAATTACTAAGAGACTTCTTGTGAATTTATTGGTTCATGATAAAATACCAAACTTTCCTCTTATAATCATCATAGCTTCAAAAGCTGAATTCCTTTTCATGACATTCTTCTCATCCAACCTTGATCATGGGATCCTACCTGCTACAATGTACTGAACGTTTTCAGGATAGTCACTCTTTCTGTCTCCTATAACGTAACCATATTAAAACCTGTATCAAATCCATCTCTGGCTGATGTTACATGTACATTTTCCTTTGACCCAGAATATAAAGTATTAGACAATATATCTGGCCCTGCAATACAGGTTTGAGCTTTATCCATTTAAGACCCTGGTACACCTGGGGAATTTATCAGGTAAAAAGAATTTGAATCTAATAATCAGTGATACACAAAATTCATATTAATTCAGGTATCAACGCCAAAGTAACTCCTATATATAGTATTGACCTATATAATAATCTCTCAAGCCACATCTACAACTACCACATAACCTTTATCTAAAAACATACTAGTAATTTAACTGGATATACACATGTGCCAGTAAATCACAACCCATTATGAGTCCTCTAGGCCATGTTGGCATCAAGCAATGGATGAGTGGATGGTCAGACAGATGGATGATTAATGAATGTATACAGAAGATGAATATATATATATATATAGACAAAGATTAAATAATCAAATGACAATAAGAAACAATACATGGTTTGATTACATATTTTAAAGTGGAGATGTAATGTACACATGTTGTTATTGCTGAGCTTGCGTGTTTTTATAGTCTTATCATCAATTCGTCTGCCTTAAAGTTTCTCTATCTTTACGTTTTCTCGTTTTATCCAGCCCGAACACGATATTTTTTCCAGTTAAGTATTTTATAAGTTGAAATAATTCATCTTTTTCTATCTTTTGATTCTTATGTTCAAGTTGAGAGTAAAAGTGTCAGAATTATCCTGATATGTTTTAATTCTTTTTTAATTTTTATTATTTCTTGGCCTAGAACATATATCTATGTTTATCATCGATTCCATGGGTTGTATATATCATGCGTGGTGAAGCAAATCATCTGCTCTTAGTGTTGTCGATTGAATGACCTGAATAGCAGTAGATAAAGTACTGAATTTCTATCTTGACTCGCCTTCAGCTTCTAAAACTGTTTTATGCTCTTGTAAATCAATTTCTACAGCACTGAGATTTTGGTGGATTTTCTGGGCATTCTATTCAATTAGGCTTATTAGTAACTTATTGTCCAATTGTACCTTCCATCATTTGATGTCTTTCAATTGTTCTCACTTAACTAGTAGTAAGTAAAGTGATGAAGTAGTAAAATCAAGGACACGGTTATTGTGGGGGAGTAATTAAGTGGTACATTCAAGGGCATGACAATTTTGTGGGCGTTTATTAATGTAGTGTGTATGTGTGTGTGATTTGTATTTTTAACTTAGCTTTAGCAATTTTGCAGTCATATCGCTACGATGTCTGCAGTTTGACAGTTTATAGTGGTGTCTAGAACTGAGACATCATTGTTGTTGTTGTTGTTGTGGAGTTTAACACCATTTTTCAGCACACCATGGACTATACATGGCGACCAGTATTATTGGTGGAGGAAGAACCCGGGAAAACCCCGAAATGAACCACCGACCCACGAGAAGCCACTGGCAAGCTTTCTCACATACCAACATTGTCCGAATCCGAGACTCGAACCCACGCAGACAGAGGTGAGATGGCAGTGATCCGTAACGGAGAGCGCTTTAGACCACTCAGCCACTCGGGGCCCCTTGAGACATCATGCCGCAGATATAAAGCATCATGTCCAACCCAGAAACATTCTCCTGACACCAAACCGACTATTTAGTGTTTACTATGATTTCGACACACTCACTACATCCCGAAGCATTAAGTCCCTTGCACTTGTGATATTCTTCTCCATATGACAGATCACAACCAGCGACTCTTAGAAAAGTTTACATTTTCTGTGTATGCAGATCATAAAGTCTGAATAACAACAGAACAATTCTTTGATTTGATGTGTGCAAAAGAGCACATAGTCAGTATAATACATAATTCATTGCAAATGCTCTGTTTCCTAAATAATAGAATACATAAATTAATAATAGCAATAAAAAATGTGCAAATAAATATTCGGGGATAGACAGACAGACAAAGAGAGAACTCGACAGCGAGAGAAAATCATCTAAGTTGGAAAGCATTACCAACATATTTACCTAAGTATTTTAGAGTCGTTAAAACTTCATTTTTGGGTTAATAAAGTAATTTGTACATGCTTGGTGTCTTCCAATAATAAGGACCAATATAAGATTCCATATGTGAGGGGAATACAGGACAGCTTAAAAAAAATGATATTCACACATTCGTCGAAATTGACTTAGTCTTTTAAGCAGAAAGATGTGGGGTCGTATATCTATCCCATCATGGCATGCTTGCTTTAATCTACGCAGACTACAAGCGAATACGAAGCTACAGAATATTACTGTTCGTGGCCTTATATTTGCCGACGAATGTTCCATGAATCTCAATTATAAGTTTGACATGTAAAACGGTATGGATCATTTCTTGTAGCTTGTTATTATTACGGTCTCAAAATCTATCAAAAAGACAAAGGGGATGCACCATCTTGCAGCAAGGAATCAGTTCATATAGCCAACCATCAGAGCAAATGGATAATCACTATTGTCAGTGACATGTTCACCTATTTCGGCAGCACACTGTCACCTACTGTCCACTTCGATGATGAAACGGCTGAATTTTCAAAGCAAGTGTGGCCTTTGGCAGAATACGCACAAACGTGTGGGAGCGAAGAGGTATCAGTCTACACGTTAAACTGAAGGCCTACAAAGCCACCGTGTTGCCAAACTTGTTATATGTTAGCGTATGCCACGAAGTTCAATGGTTTTCTCATGGGCTGCTGAGGAAACTCGTGAGGATAAGATGGCAGAACAGGGTCGCAGGATCTGAGTTTCTCAGACGAGCAAACATTCCAATTATACACAATGTGCCGATGGAATTACAGTGGAGACAGGCAGCCCCATCGCCAGGATATCAGGATCTCAGAGGAGCTACTAACAAGAAGATCGTCTATGTTGAGCTCAAGGAGGCAAAGTGATCTCACAGTGATTATAATTAACGCTTCACAGATTCCTTCAAGTCATCCTTAAATTACTTCAACACTGTCCCTGAGCATTTGGATGATCTCGCACAGGATCCCTCCCCTGCCGCAGTTTCATCCATGCTGGAGCTAAAGACTTTGAACTGATGAAAATTGAAGAGTCAGACAGAAAGGTGAACAAGGTAAATCTCGAAAATGCAGCACATCCTGCATTGATCAAGCAAGCGCAACCGGCATTTGCTGTCGAGTGTACAACAGACTGTAGGAGCACAAATTGACCTGATCTTACATACCCACACAACTCAAAACAGTTATTGAGGGGCCCCGAGTGGCCGAGTGGTCTGAAGCGCTCTTCGTTACGGATCACTGCCATCTCACCTCTGTCTGCGGCGGTTCGAGTCTAAGATTCAGCCAATGTGGGCATGTGAGAAAGCTTGCCAGTAGCTTCTCGTGGGTCGGTGGTTCTTTCCGGGGTTTTCCGGGTTCTTCCTCCACCATTAATACTGGCCGCCATGTATAGCCTATCGTGCTCAAAAATGGCGTTAAACCCCACAACAACAACAACAACAACAAAACAGTTATTGATATCCTAGTTAACAATAAGTCAACTAATAAATTGGAAAACGCGTACAAGTTAAGACTCCGCAGGAAAACTGCAAAAATAATTAGTGTTTCGTGATTCATCTTTTGCAAGTAATAACTGGTCTAGAAAACATTTGTAAATGCAAATTGCATTGACAGGAATAAGATTAATTATTTTCTTTCATTATATTCAGCAAAGCTTGCTGATGTGATTAATGCGGGGATTTAAGTGAGTATAAAATTAGATGTGTCAGGTAAATACAAAATTAAATTTATCTTCGAGTATATAAATAGGTAATCATTTATTATATTACAAGCTAGTCGAAGTCATTGATGCAAAATTTGTTCTAATAATAAACCTAGATAGTACTCGATTGGTACTACATTCCTCTATTAATTTAAGTAATATAATCGTTGGTTGTTTCATGATCCAAAAGGAGAAGATTTCATTGAGTAATAGTCTTTTAAGTCTTTTGTACAAATAAATTTTAAACAAGTTCGTCTTGACTAAAGGCGTTTTGAGGCTAGCTCCATCAGGAAGTTGTATCTTAACACCTGTTGCTCAAACTGTCAAAGGTATAAAGTCGTCACACTATCGTGCATTTGAAAAATATCTTAATCTTTATTTGTAGCTTCTTGCTGAAGTCTTTTCCATTCAGTTATTCACAAAATTTAGCATAAGTCATAGATTTTTTTGTCCCACAAAAATATATTCCTGAACTAAAAAGAAGGACTTTAATAGGGTTGTATGCACTCCATAAGTCCACCATAGGAACAAAAGGTGAAAACGTAAGATATCGTTAATAATTTCCTTAAACGGATAAAATACAAAACATTATTGCTGTAACCTTCTGGAATGTGTTAATTTAGACAAAACCTAAACTTATTGTATTCTGAAATAGTGTATTTTTGAGGAATAAGGAAAAGTAGTATTATACGGTAAATAGGAGCAGGTGATATCTACTTATAAATTCATGGTACTAAGCTTCACTCGGACACTTATTTTGAAGAAAGCAACGGAAGAATACCAAATACTCGCAAAAGGCTGCACAAACATGCATTACAAGCTGTTGAATTGTTATTAATATGAACAGATTCGAACTAAGGAAGTCAAGTGTGTTACACAAGATTAGGGCATAGAATTCCGACATGGTTTGGGTTATAATAGGTAGGTACAGGTTGTTAGAGATGACAAAGTAGTTATATTTATCTTCGGAAAATGATATCTTAAGACAATTTAATTCAGAAATGGAATTAAAATGTAAACAAATGACAGAAAGCATTTCGCTACAGTCAATTTTATATTTTTCTGTTTTATTATATATACATGCATACATACATACATACATACATACATACATACATACATACATACATACATGCATGCATGCATGCATGCATGCATACATACATACATACATGCATACATACATACATACATACATACATACATACATACATACATACATACATACATATGGTGTGTGTACGTTTGTGAAATGTGCGAAATGGGGACATATGTGTGAATACACACCAACTGTGCGGGTACACAACTCGAAACCGGGATGTACCCACATTAGTAATGTCGGCTTAAATGGAATGGCAGTCCGGTACCTAATGAAATAGGCGTATCTGAGCATGTCCCCGTTATGTCGGTATTTTTTTTAGATGATGTTATACACAACAATACACATGTACCACTCGACTCAAAACTTTGCGTGTATCAGTCGGAAAACTGTGTTCACGTGTACGCGGTAAAATTTCACACTGTTTTGCTGTCTGCTTGCGCACGTTGCTTCGGAAATACTCACAGAAGATGACATCAAGAAGAGCTAACAGAATTGAAATCATTTATGTAAACGTAGACAAATATACATGAAATAGTTTCTCTTTTAACACAGAGAGCAATATCGATATACATGTTTATTAAATGTAGTCTAATATTCATAACACATTTCGCCAAATTAGAACGAGAACACAAGAAAACTGAATAAAAGGTTTGATGCATATGTTATGCACGGTTTTTCGATGGGCAAGGGATTCTAGCCGTTCATCTGTTCCTCGTATATTTACCTTATATTTAACTCTGAGCTATTGACATTTGGATAAGAAATACACTGGAAAATATCAACATAGAGTTTAGATCATGTGGTTAGAAGAATAATAACGAACAGTCTACGTGTTTAAAAAAAAACAAAACATAATACCATTTCTATCCTCCAATTAACCGCGTTAGAAGTTAAGCTTGAACCAATAAGAAATAAAAAGGAGTTTTGTAAAAACTTGTACATGACACCAGTCACGACGCTGAAAGTACAAGTGTTCATACTCATAGTTAGTGTTTATCGATGTATCTTAAATATGCTTTCTGGCTGAAATACAAACAATGTGAAACAAAATAATAATATAAATTTTGTTTGACTCAGACGTAAATTATCAAACATTTCTCATTCTTACCACTTTTAGTCAGTACCTTTTAATATTCTCTCTCTCTCTCTCTCTCTCTCTCTCTCTCTCTCTCTCTCTCTCTCTCTCTCTCGGCTCTGTTCCTTCTGTCTTTCTTCCGTCTTGCTAGCTTGATTTCTTTCTGGCTGCATGTCCCTTGTTTTGCCCTATTTCTAAGGACCTGATGACATTAGTTTGTTAATTTGGATGGGAACTGTGTTCATGAGGTGAGAATACTACAATATTTAGATGTATATATCAAATGCATAGTAAAATAGATCTTTTCTGACCATAATTTGTTAAGATAAAAATCTCCTCGCTTTGATGGTAAAAGTCATATGTTCCCGTTTTGTATGTTTTACAAGAATGTGTGTGTGTGTGTGTGTGTGTGTGTGTGTGTGTGTGTGTGACAAAAGAGTCAGGTAGAACATGTTTATCTCGTTTCACAATGCCCATTTTTATTAGATCTTGAAAACAGATTCACACCAGTGACTTTCTTGGAAAGAAATACCCTTGTTGTATCCACGTTTATGCGGTAAAAATTCACACAGTTTTGATGTCGGCTTGCACACTTTGCTTCAGAAATACTCACCGAAGATGACATCAAGATGAGCTAACAGGATTGAAATCATTTATGTAAACATTGACAAATATGTATGAAATATTTTATTTTTAACAGAGAGCGCAATATCGATATACATGTAAGTTAATGGCTAGTCCAACGTTCAGAACACATTTCGCCAAATTAGAACGGATATTATACACTGTTTAAAATATTCTAGTCGTTCATCTATTATCGTATATTTAACTTATATTTAATTCTGAGCCATTTAAATTTGGATAAGAAATACAGAGGAATAAATCAACAGTGATTTTAGTTCATTCGAATGTGGTTGGAAGCAACATAACGAACAGTCTATATGGTTAAAAAACATAATACCATTCTCTCCTCCAATTATCCACGTTAAAGTTAAATCCAACAAGACAAGCTTGAGCCAATAGGAAACAAAAATAACATTTGTAAGAACTTGTACATGACACCAATTAAGATGCTGAAAATAAAATTGTTCATACTCTTATTTAGTGCTCATCGATGTATCTTAAATGTGCATGCCAGCTGAAGCATAAATAATGTGAAACAAAATAATAATATAAATTTCGTTTGACTCAAAGGTCAATTATTGAATACTTCTCATTCTGTCCTGGTTTAGTCAGTACCTTTTTATATTCTCTCTCGATGGGCATTGTGAAAGATGACATTGTCCTCTCTCTGCCTTTCTTCCTTCTTGTTTGCTTGATTACTTTCTGGTTTTAAGTTCCTTGTTTTGCCCGATATCTACGGACCCGATGACTACAGTCATTAGTTTCTTAATAGCGATGGGAACTGTGTTCATGCGGTGAGATTACTGCAAAGATGTATATATCAAATGCGTAGCAAAATTAATGTTTCCCTCATTTTTTGTTAAAATAAAAACGTCCCCGTTTTCATGGTCAAAATCATATGTCCCCATTTTGTAGGTTTTACAAGAACGTGTGTGTGTGTGTGTGTGTGTGTGTGTGTGTGTGTGTTTGACAGAAGAGTCAGGTAGAATATGCTTGTCATCTTTCACAATGCCCATCTTATTCAGATTTTGAAAACAGATTCACACCGATGACTTTCTACTAATTAAATGAAAACAATATGCAAGACATCAGGACATGATTATAACAAGTTGACAATACATTACTAATGTAAGCGTTATTGAACAGAATAAGTACTGAGAGACACCAGAATCACAGAGCTATAGAAACAGATTCTCAAGAACAGAAGAAAGATTTTTATAAGCTTAAGACGTGTTGAACAGAGATTCGGTACTCTATCTACTACTATCTAAGTCATTTAATCGACTTGACATTGAGACAGCTGATTCGCATAATGTTCAATGATACGTATATATCCCATGGAATTCGGATAAAAAGAGGAAAATATTATTGGAAAGCGACTAGCAGAAAATAAAATTAAAATATAAAACAATTAAAAATAACAACAAAAGGAAAAAGGTGTCTCTTTTAATGTTAACTTCAATAAAAGAATAAAAAGATGAAAGAAGATGAATGATTACAATACATTATTTAATGGCCTGGACAAACACCATCTTAGCAAGTACTACACTATATAAAGTTTTCAGCAGCAAATTAAAAACGAAAAAATGTAGCCATAAATCTGATGAAGCTGAACGAATTAATGGCTAGATCTCTAGAAACAACATTCAGTCTATCCATTCATTTTTAGACTGGATTCATGTAGTCAAAATGAAAAAGGATGTCACATTCAAACAATTAACAGCACACTAAAAGCCATCAAAGTAAAACACACATATGATTCGGTTATCTACGTTAATTATCGAATTGTCAGTGACATAAGAGAGCGGCATTATTTTTTATGACTTAATCTTTCGATGTAACTTACTTTTGTGACATTTGTAACTGTTTCGACATATCCGACTAACAAGCAAGTCTGATTCAGCAAATCATCACATCAGGTTAACACTTTAATCATGGAAATAAGCGGAAATAACTTCAAAGAGACGCCATCTGAGGTCAACTTTATTGTCTTTTATTAACAACTGCTGTCATTATTCCGGCGTTGTCCCTATTGCCACTGACCAGCAAATGGGGCCGAGACTCGCATACATCTCCCTTTACATACATGTACATAGGAGTACTTACTGTGGGCCGAATACAACACTTGGAATAGGCAGCCATACCTTGGAGACATGCCAACCAGAGCAGTGTTCTCAGTAACCATTCTATTTGCAGGTGGAACTCTAACAGATTTCTTTCTTGTTTAAATACCTCATGTGCATCCCAGTGATATATCTTTCCACATCTATGTCCAGCTCAAGTAAAGTTTGCAGGGCGCATCAGGATATTCTTTGAAACGTTACAGATCGTTGGATTGCTGACTATTTATGTGACAGTGTATGCCACACTCCAAAGCTGGAGCCCATAGTGTCTTAGAGGTGAATTTGGGCCAAGTCTTGAACATTGAGCCAGTACAGGTAATCTAAGTGCTTGTTTACAAGATAAAAATAAAACTATTTATATGCCTGAATATTCTGATAGATCCTTCATTTCTGCTACGTTGTATGTTTCATGCACTGGCTAGGATTCATGTTTATGTCACACAAGAAAATGCGGATATGTTTTCAAATATACTTTTGGAAATTGCATGCATCTGCTGTATATGCAAATAGCCTGAAATACATTTAAGAAATGTATTGGTCACACCATATCTAGATAAACAGAGGTAATATATGTTAATGTCAGCTAATTCGTTTTTGCCTAGTGAAAGAAGCAAAGAAAAGAATAGTCATGGAAAAAATGGGACTTGCTAGATTGATTGACAATCGGCAGAACTATAAAGTGGAAGTGAAAGCTAATATCACATATAAGCATGTCCAGATAGAAATGAAACAGGGAGAACCTGACCGCCGCTCACTATTTTGATGTATGGCATGTTGCCATAGATGTGTCCATAGCACAGTGTTTACTACACCAACTGATAATGGAAGAACCCTATTACTTTTACAGGGAAGAGACAAACAAAGAGCCCTACATCAAATCAGACAGAATAATATGTTTTAATATGTCTAATTCCATGTGTGAAAAAATAAACATGAGTTGATTGCCAGGGAACAAGAATTTTATGATCTGAGTAACCAAATTTCCAGCATTTGAAAAAACGTAAATGCGTGTTTCCAACACTGATTTTAAAAAATTTTTATAAGTACTTGAACTTCGTTTAACTTATCAATAACATATCTGGGACAGATAAATATTTTTCTATCGGAGGAGAGCGAGAATACTGGGTTAATTAATGCTGTGTATGTAAATGATGTAGCAGAGTCTGTGATTGAGATATTTGATTCGGAGCAATGTCTCTATTTTACGTTGATAAGAGTTAAGTATATTCAAAATTAAAACATCTCAGGTATTTTTTGTGCAAAAAAACCTACATAATATCTGGGAAAAATGCAGACTAACAAAAAGTAATGTTATGACTCTAAGAAACAGAGAAATCAAGCTAAACCAATTTAGTAAATTTCAACAAATAATGTATTTCTCTATAATACACAGGACATTTGAAATAGAACTTAATGTTGTGAATTAAAATCCAAATAATTCTAACCTTTCTATCATAAATCCAAAAGTATAGAGTGCTTTGAATGAATTCCAGGTTTTTAATATGCTTAAGGATCAATGGTGTTTCATGAGCTGATATGTCAGCAGTCTTGAATATATCACAATGATATAATCTAGAATATCTTTGAATGAATTCACAATAATCCAATATAATGATTTAGCCTAAAATGTCAGTAGCCACTTAGCAATTCCAATGAATGATATAACTAAATAATTCCTCTTAAATTATATCTCATACAACTAACAGTAATCTTAATAGACTGAAGATAAAATAGCAAAGACCAATTTGTTTACTTCAGAAAACTATATAAAAGTCTATTACGCAATAAGATGTCAAGGATGATGATTATTTTCAATGGAAATTTCCATCACATTCGTAATTATATTCAGGTCTATTCGAATAAGGTTAAGCAACTATCGAGACCAAATACAATTTCCAAGGAAAAAATCTGAATCTGAGTACTGAACTCAAATCTAACTAAACATTTTGTTTACAAATGAATATCATCTAAAAGTAAAATCTACAATACTGGACATGCGTTATCTATATAATGTGTTGCATAACAATGTCAGCAGCGATATACAGTCATGGACAAAAATTAAATACACAGTATAGATATCCATAATATGAACCCATATCTTACTTGCTAATCACTGTGTGCGTTTAAACCCCTTATTTCACGTGATCTTTGTTTCTCGGGTAATAGTGTATCTATTAAACCATAACAAGTATGATCACTATGAGTAGACCCATATAAAGGAAAAGGACCGTCCAGATTGTTAAATATAGTCAGCGACGAAACGTTCCTTTTTCAATCGTTCACTCAAGTAGTCAAGTGTTTAGTTTTTACCGATGTTTTCCATTTATTCTTTATTTCCTTCATGCCTAACTTATTTCTTCAGCATAACGATCAAATAACTTGAATATAAAGTTGTTTTTATTTTAAAATGCGAAATCTTTACTTATTGATTTTCCTGTAGTAATTGCTACTGAGGCTATATGCTTCATTCAAGAGGAACAAACTTTGGTTCTGCTCCTATTATCACATGCTGACTCAATACCTTCTCTTTAACTCTCAAATGACTCAAACAGAGTTCTCTTGCATAATGTGTTCATTTGTTTCTTTTAACGCTGTAAATTTAGGGAATTGATCTTTGCCTAATGTCTTTTTAGAGTGAAAGTGTTCAATGATTTCATCGGTCAGAATGATAAAATCATAGCCAAAATTGTTTAAATTGTCAATTATAAAATTGGCAAATATTGTGAACTGTCTTGCTTTATGGTCTTAATGACGAATCTCCTCCATCTATAGGGTATACTAATTATTCAGCACATCATACGGGAGCATAAATAGATCCATATAATGCAGTTAATTAATTTATATATTTCTTTTTGTTTTGAGTTATTCACCTACAAAATTATCATTTAACACATGTTTCAGTTGAAATACATTATCTCGTCTACAAATTGCAAATCTACATTTAATTAAATCAGTTAATATAATTTAGCTGGGATACTAGTGGCAAAAGATACAATGCAAAAGTCATAGAGCTATTTCAAAATATTGTTATTTTCATTTTGCATAACACTCTTGTTTGCTTTTAACAACTAATGTTTTCAAATTCACCCGTTTTTACTTATAATGTAATACTTTTTCCGTGTTGTATTCTATTTTGAATATCTCTTTTTCCTTTCTGTCGCCTTTGATTGCATTAAAGCTAGTACTTAATGCATACGTCTGTTAACCACTTGTGTCTTGAGTGAACCTTTATCTACTATAAACCTTCCTTACAAATCATTTAAATGTTTTTGACAACACGGGAGAATTTTGGGTTTAATAAAGTCGGGTACAAAAAATGAGTTTTTAATCTGCATTTTCTAGATATTCCAGATTATTTGGTATCATTGTAGAGCTACATGTGTCTACCTTTCTGTAATACCACCCACTGTAGTGTATCATTCTACTGTTGTTTATTTTGTCAATACTATCATGCACCACGCTGATTTCAAGACACAACATCCCAATCATTTGCACACGGCTTAGACTGCCTAGTTTATGTTTCGTGCTATTCTTTGAATCTAGCATCTTAAATCGTTTGGATTTCATCAATCCAGTCTAAAACGAATGGACAGTTTGCATGTCAATTTCATATATCTTACCATGAATTAATTCACTTCTATTTCTTTAACTGTTCTATTTCTCTTCTAAGTCTCTTCTTCTGCTGCCTGGGAACTGTGCTGTTGTCGGTGTTTGCTACGATATTGATTGTTCCAGGCCAGTAATGTATATGCTGAAATCATTCATCTTTTCCCATAACTTGATTCTTTTGTTCAAGTTGAGATTAAAAGGGTCAGAATTTTCCGACATTTTGGAATCTTTGTTTAAAAAATTGTTCTTCCACAGGAACATATCTCTTTGTTAATCTTCGATTCCAATTGTTATATATCATCGAAGGTAAAACGAATCTTCTGATGATTGTCTTGTCTATCCAATGACTTGTAAAGTAGTAGATACAGTTCTGAATTTCTATCTAGACACATCAACAGCTTTAAAATTTGTTCTGCTCTGGTGGATCTCTTTCTACAACCATGGAATTTTGGAGGCTTCTCTTGTCATTCTATTAAATAATGATTATTAGTAATCTATTGTCCACTTGTTCCCTTCATCTCTTGATGTCTTTTAAATCGTTCACTCTAAACTTGCAGTAAGTGCAGTAATGAAGTAGTAAATTCAAGGGCATGGTCTTTTGGGGGGGTGTTTGTTATTGCAGTTGAAATTGAAGTAATCATGTTGTAAGGTAAAGGACGAACTGATTTATTTCTTTATTTTACCCCAAGAAATACGGAATGTGGTTCTCTTTTAAGGTATATTAAATTGTGGTGACTTTGCTTTGTTTATGATACAGTAGTGAGGAAGGTAGTCAGCTATTATTTGTGCGGCTTTGCTGGGTAGGATGTGGCTGGATTGGGCTATTTTTAAAATATATAAATTGACTCATTTGGGTAATGTGTAGTAGAATTAAGCAAATAGAAAAAATAACCGGCCTGTGTTTTCATTGTATCATTTATGATTCTAATAATTAAGTTGCTCCATGTTTATTTCTAGCACGGTGATCATCGTAGTTACTTTAGATTTACAAAATTTATACCACTCAAACAATTGCTTCCAAATAAGTTTTATACTCTAGATAGCAGAAATAAAATAATCATTTGCACACTAGTTTCCTCCAGAATCAACTGTAATTAAATCCTATGTAAATTTATATACTACAGTTATGCCTACAGTGACGAAACTATTTATTTCAGCAACATCATTGTCACTTTGTCCTACGTTTGATAATAAAACATCTTTCAACATTTAACTTATTTGATTACCTTACATAACATTTCTATGACAACAGGACCTGTAACGAGAACTCTCCATGAAATAGATGTAGACCAACTTTATATTCCAAATAACGAAACACGCACACGACCGAGGTGGCCTTAGTGTTTACTATTATTTCGACACTCACCCCGCCAAGAAAAATTAAAAGGCACGCCCCATGCACTTGTGATATTTTTCTCAGAGCGAGGTAGTTTAAACCAACGAGGTTCCCAAAAGTTCACAATTTCTGCATAGGCAGATGATGAAATCTGAATAACAGAGCGAAACGTACTTTTTTATTTGGCATGTGCAAAAGAGCACATAGCCAATATAATACATGATTCATACACAATGCACTGTTGCATAAATGCCTAAATATATCAATCAATAATGGCTAAACAAATGTGCGCATAAATCCTCGGAGATGGACAGACAGACAGAAATAGAACTCTACAGCGAGAAAAGATAATCTAAGTTGGAATGCATTATCAGCATATTTACCTAGGTATTTTAGAGTTCTTAAATCTTCATTTTTGTGTAATTGAAGTAATTGGTACATACTTGGTTTCTGCCAGTAATAAGGATCCAAATAAATTAAAATAAATATGTATTTTAGTCTCTGGTTACAAAACAATAAAAGGCAAGATATAAGGACTCAATTAGGATATTACCAGATCTCCAAGACCGTGAAGTCAATAAAATAGTTCTCACACTGGAAACCCAGTTATTACAATTCTTTCTTTTAAAATCTGTAAGCATTAATTGTTATATTTTTTAACAATTTAATTATTTGTGTTTAGCACTCTGAACCAATGCTTAATGATACGCACATATATATTTAATTAAAGAGTATGGGGGCCAAACTATCCATTTTCAAGCATATTGTTGGCAGGATGTATAACATCTAGTATCTACATGCATTATTTTCTATGTACCCGTCATATACTATCTGTTTTCTAAACCACCAAATATCACAGCAATAAGACAATATTGGAGATGCGAATTAATCAAATAAATAAACCATTATATTTACCAGACATTCTAGAATGTTAGTATTATTCAGAAGTAATGTGGCGCACACCTCTGCTCATGCAAAGTCTGACTGTATGCCCTGAAGTCGGAGAGGCATTGATCATTAATCAAAATGTAATAACAAAACCAGTGGCTTCAAGTTAGTGATCATTTACTGTGATAGTACTGTTGACGTGTCACATATACAAAAACCACTCACTTCGTATCAATCAAATCAGTTGCTACAGCTCTGTAAACTAAATCGACTTAAAAATCATGTAATGATCTCATTTCCTTTACAATTTGAACAGTAACTTTGTATTGGGGACTTTTATTTATCGCTAATCACCTACCGTTGCTTAATTGTCAAACAACCACATAGATACTGTTCGTGTCAGCAATGTATTCCATATCAGAGTGAGCTATATATAAAACTATATTATTCTTGCTGTACAAGCAATAGCTAATTTTATGTAACCAATGAAATATGTAGAAAGTCTTTTATGCAGTCAGCTATGGGATCCTATGACTAATTTCGGTTGCCCAGAAAAATTCATCGTGATAGTTCGGTAATTCCATCATGGCATGCACGCTCATGTCATAGACGAGGAATAGTCATCTGAATCATTCCATGTCACCAATGGAGTCAAGCAAGGTTGTGTGTTGGCCCCAATCCTCCTGAGTATGATGTTCTCTGCTATGCTTACTTACGCTTCCCGTGACCATGACACTGGGATTGTATCCGATACCACACTGATGGCAAGATCTTGAATCTGTGGAGAGTTCAAGCGAAGACTAAGACATAAAATTACTGTTCGTGGTCAACTATTTGCCGACGACTGTTACCTGAATGCCTGATCTGAGTCTTTGGATCCTTTGTGTCAGCTTGTAATAATTGCAATTATTATATTGTTTGGTTTGTGCTGTGAGTGATGCAGACGTAAACTAACAAGGGAAGGTGGTGGTTTTATGTTACAGTTCTAATCAATGATAAAACCAACACCAGAATTGCTAAAGCAAGTGTGGGCTTTTGGAGACTACGAGCAAACGTGTGGGAGAGAATTTAACAAATACGTTGAAGGTCTACAAAGCCGCTGTGTTGCCAATCCTGTTATATGTTTGCTTAAACGCTATGTTAAGACGCTTAATCATTTTCACATTGGCTGCTGAGGAAACCGATTAGGATAAGATGTCAGAACATGGTTTCAGACACTGAGCTTCTCACAAGGGCAAACATTCCAAGTATTCACATTCTGCTGATGACATCACAGTAAAGACTGGCAGGACCCATCGCCAGTATGTTAGGATGTCAGAAGAGCGACTACTTAAGAAGCATTTCTACGTTGAGCTGAAGGAGGGGAAGTGATCTCAGGGTTGACAAAAGAAACGCTTCATAGATGCCGTCAAGACATCCTTGAAGCACTTCATCTATGACCAATAGCCTTGGGATGATCTCGCACAGGATCCCTCCCCTGGCGCAGTTTCATCCTTATTGGTGCTAAGGACTTTGAACAGATGACAATCGAAGTGTCATGAAAGAAGCGCGAGCAACGTAAATCTCAGAACTGCAGCACGTCCTGCATTGATCAATCTATCCCACCCTGCACATGCTTCCAAGTGTGACATAGTCTGTAAATAGCACACATTGACCTGATCTCACGTATTCACAGACTTCTAACCAGTTACTGATATCTTAGTCATCTTCGAACTCAGAGGATGCACAACAAGTTAACTTATAAAATGGGAAATGTATAACTTACCACTGCACATGAAAACTGCAAAAAGCATAAGTGACTCGTTATTGCTAATTTACAAGTAATAATTGGCCTCGCAACCATTTGTAAAAGCAACCTGAATTCAAAGCAATAAGGTTAATTGTTTTCTTTCACTATATTCAGCACAACGTACTCTTGGGATAATACAGGAATTTTCCATTCAGTAATACACTTTGATACAAATTAATTTTGATCTAGGTTTGTCTTGGCATAAAGGTGCTTGAAGGCTAGTTCTATCACACAATCGTAACTTAATACATGTTGTTCAAACTGTGGACGGCATCAAATCGTCACTATATCGTGCATTTAAAAAATGTGTTCAGTCTTTATTTGTAGCTTCTCCTTGGAATCTTTTCTTTTTTGTTCCTCCTTAAATTTCAGAATAAGCCATAGATTTTGATGTCTAACAAATCAACATTCCTGCAATAAAAAGAAAGGCTTTTAAGGGAAGGTATGCAATCCATAAGCCCTCAGCAAGACAAGAAGTGAACACTTAAGATATTGTAAAAGATTTCTTTAAACGGACAAAGTAACATAATATTATAGTGACGTTCTAGAATCCGTGTTAATTTAGATCAAACATTCTGAAATGGTGTAGTGTTGAGGAATATGGAAAAGCAGTATTACACGGAAGAAAAGTCCATATCATATTTGGTTATAAAAACATGGGACTAAACTTCTCTCGTACACTTATTTGGAAAAAAGTAAAGGAAGAATACCCATTACACGCAATGTGTCCACAAACATGGATTATTGTGTACAATACACTAGGCATATTTGAGCTGTTATTAATAGATCGCATTCGTATTAATATATGCTGCTGATATTTGGCTACAATATTCATAAGCAATTGAAAACGTAAATGGTAAGAGTTTTACTAGATATGGAATCTTCCTAGAAAACATGCATACTCCCTGCTGCCACAAGGAGAATACTGACCAAGTACGTCTGTATTTTACCTATTACTGTAAATTAATACTGGATTATGCTGGATGGTAACTGATATCCATGGCAATGCAATGAACACTGAAAATAACTCGATGAACCAGGTAAGTGAAAATGTGTTACAAATTTTAATAGCATACACTTCCCATATGGTTTGGGTTATAATAGGTACGTATAGGCTGTAGGTGATGACAAAGTTGTCCTATTTTACCTATTACTGTAAATGTAGTATTTACCATCTGAAAATGTCATAAAGACAATTTAATGCAGAAATGGAATCCAACCGTAATCAAATCACATCAAGCATCCCACTACGGTTGCATTACACGTACCCATTGAGTAACCAACGCATCCATTACTGGCTTCAGAGTGGCGTATATATCGAGCATTGTGTGCGTGTGAGTGTGAAACAGAAGGCAAATATTATGTTTCACAATGCCCATTTTATTCAGATCGTGAAAACAGATTCTCCACAGGGATTTTCTCAAACGAATTCAGGCGTAATATCTCAACTTGCACCATATGTCATTTCAGCATCCCAGAGAAGAGCTTCAATGGAAATATCATTCACTAATTAGTACTTTTCACACCATATTTCTTTCACCCGTATGCGATATATATTTGATATTTTTCCAATGTCGTCATGAAAAGTATTTCTACTATGGATTCTTACTTTTTCGCTTTTTTCATTTCACTGTTACATTTGTGATTGTTGAACCATTGTTATGTAGGTGTATGTTTATGCTCCACATTTCCAAATATCCCTTTTCATGGACATTGCAATAGATAGCATCTGCAGCAGTAGGTATATAATAGAAATATTAGCAGCCGGTATCATTGTCATTGATAACTTGTTTTCACTTCTAGCGAATGGAGAGCAAAGTGACCATTATTTTTCTTTGGTTTTCAACGATTGCAATATCTCAATCACAATACATGTCAAAAATGATGTATACGAGATAAAACTATAAGAGTGTTTACCAGCAGCAGAAGGAGCTTTTCACTATTCACGTTTCGTTTTGACTATATTATTAGCCCAAAGTTGAGGATACTAAATGTCCAAATAAGGCAGAAAAGAATGAGGCGACAGGTTGTATTTCAAAACCTTGTTGATATTTTTTTTCTCCATTATTTATCTTATAACACTAAAAAGCTGCCGCTTGTGAAGTTCACAGACTCTCTCCAAGTTTCATATTTCACTCCAAATCTAATGTATTTAAATACGAGTAATTTAGTACGGAACGTAATATTATATAGCAAACAAAATGTCATCCAAAGTATTTTAGGAAGACCAAGAGATAGCACAGATAGCTCTGTAGGTTTCGGTTCTACGAAAGTATGAAATTATTAGTTATGGTGTACTAGGTTTTAGCTGCAGTGCTTAGTTATGTTATTTTTGTATGCCAGAACTTAATTTCCTATTTTAGGATCACAATATTTGTAGTGAGGTTAATTTGTACAACTCACTGAGTTAGTTGGGCTGCAATTCGCGTCATTGGAGAAAAAATACTTTCTCCTCTAGAAAAATAATTATATTTTATGCTGACAAAGTCTATTCGGATGAATTTATAGTGGATTGTTTACATCCGTCTTATCATTCTTACCCAATGAAATCAATGCCTCGAACTGGATAATTATTATTCAAGCAACACCCCCTTTTTGTGTATTCCCAATTATGTATCTAATAAATATGGACAGCCCTCTTAAACATTTCCACATCCAGCTATACGCTAGAAAATCCTTAACTGAGAATGTTTTGTTCAGTGTTCTTTACCGTGACAATGGTTCGCTTATTCTTCGCTTTCCTGACGTTCTCTGAATTGCTTACAAGCGGACATCCTCAAATTAATTGTGGAAACGTCACTTCATCTATATGCCAAAATGTCCGTTTTGGAAAACCAATTGACTGCCAGGACATTTACCAAATGGGTTTTACAAAGACTGGAGGCTACATTATTTATCCCAAAGGACATCCTAATGGTATCTACGTTCGATGTGACATGCGTACAGCCGGTGGAAGATGGACTGTCATTCAGAGAAGAATCAGCGGAGATGTTGATTTCTTTCGTGAGTGGATTGATTATAAAGAGGGTTTTGGTGATCCAAATGGAAACATGTGGCTCGGAAATGACAATATACATGACCTCACGGCTCAGGCCGATTACCAGCTGCATATAAACTTGACTCTTTCAAATACAAGTACCAACTTTGCCATGTATGATACTTTCTCGGTTGGAGACGAAAGTAGTGGATATCTTCTCATCGTAAAAGGCTACAGTGGAACAGCAGGCGAGTCTTTCTATGCTCATTCTTGTATGAAATTTAGCACCAAGGATTGGGACAACGACAAAGCCAATTCAACAAATTGTGCCAGTAGATATAAAGGCGGTTGGTGGTACAATAATTGCTATCATTCAAACTTAAATGGAATCTACGGATCCACCAATTTTGGTGAAGGAATAAATTGGAAAATATATTCCGGACATCATACATCCATGATATATGCAGACATGAAAATAAGGAGAAAAATTTCACAGTAAGAGTGATACAAAAGTATTAAGATAAAAAAATATTTGTACAAATAGGGTAAAGCAGCTTGAAGTATGTCCATATAGATTGATGTTATTTGAAACTTTCGCAGCACCCCGCTTTAGTCATATGAATATTCCTTCTTCATAAAGGGACGCAGGTATAATTAATTTGTAGAACCATTTAAATTTGCTGTCCCTATTGCATTTGAAACGGATGCAGTTGTAATTCCTTTGTTTTGTCTGAAAGGAGATAGTTTAAAATTAATAAGTATATTTTATTGAAAGTATGATTCTACATTTTCATTTTGTTTGTTTTTTCTTATTATTATTCGCAATTTGTACTTTCAAAATTTTGATGTTAATTGCAAAACATATAATATGCGCTACATATACGGGTGCAAATAACATCCTAGTTCCCTCCACTCCCATACCGACCTAACGGATTGATCAAATGTTAAAGAAATGTTTTGCATATTTATATATCTATGTCAATTGGCAACAAAATTCCCTGTTCTATTAATGTATTTACACATTGATGAACATGTGCAATCGTCAATCCACGATCTGAATCAGAATAATATATAAATATCCCGATTTCAACAAGCACCTTGCTTAACATCTCAGTTAACAATAGTGTTATGTATTGTAAAAAGTGGCAATATATTACATTTTAAGGAATGATAAAATATAATATTCATCCGTATGTAGTGCTGCATAAGTGTGGTTTTCAAACATAGTTTCGTACAAACAAAGAAACATGAGCAGCTTACGTTCTTTTCCTGGGGAATGGTTGCTGTTTTCAAAATCCTAAGAGTTTTTCAAGGACAATTAAAAGGACTTAGGAGACAATTCTTTCCCCTGCTAGTCAAACCTTTGGGTTGATGTCCTTGATTCATTCAGAGTCCGTGACCTTAAATTGTGACGTCACAGAAAGTTACTATATTAGATAAAATCAGACCCAAATGACTCTTTGGCATACTCGAGTGCATTGCTAACTAGGAAAATCCACGAAGAATACACAAGATACCAAAAATTCCATTTTCATCATTTTTCCGAAAATAAATTCATTGCTTTAAAATTATGAAAGAAGACAAATAAAATAAAAAGGTACACAAAATCTGAAAAGTATAAAATCCAAAAATAATGTTAAGTACCGGAACATTTACAAAGATACTAAAATGCAGTCCAGTATACAACATTGATCGTCTTTCTCAGTTAATCAAGAAGTTCAAGGTTATAAGTTTCACACAAGACAAATATTTTAATATACCTTGCGCAGATTCCGTATTTAAATCTCCGAAATTCCTGAAGTTTCATGAACTTTAATATCACTGGGTTGGTTCTTGCAAACTTTCCCATTTGCTATATAAACATTTTGTTGCATTGACACATTAATCGTGTTTGTTGTTCTTTTATCTTTTGTAGCAAACAAGTTTTCTTGCATGGCGATTGACCCAAATCATGTAGAACGCCCCAACTGCCTTCACGGTAGCCATATAAACCTTTGTTGCATTAACACAGTAATCGTATTCGTTGCTGTTTTATTTTCGGTTACAAAGAAACGTTATTGCAGAGTAATTTATCCAATATCATGTAGAACAAACCAATCGTGAAACGATCCGGAATAATTATTGCATTTTAACTGAATTCACGAGATTTTTACTTATTTTCCTAAATTTGTCTCCAGGCACAGTGATATATGACGCATCATCGGCACGTACTGATCACACTGAGAATCGATTTCAGGGTTATTCTCAACTGGCATTAACTTATATTTGATCCTCTTGTTAATCAATGATTGTACTCTACACCACAATTAGCCCTCTAAGTGGTTAGTATATACGTTATCAGCCCGAGAACGATATTCTAGATCAAAGTTATTGATGTAAGAGTTAGAATTTTCACAAAAGCATAGTTCGCTTGTCAGGACCTGTCTCGCCTAAAGAGGTTCTAATATTTGCTACCGATAGAACTTCTATCTATTGAAGATACAAGTAAAGAAAAACTAATTTTGAACTTCCATAGGAAACAAAAATATCTAAAACATATATTTGCTGCATCGGGGTTTTCAGATTCAAACAAAGGGAACAGACATGTATAAGTATTGATTTCACAAAGAACGATATTTTAAGAGAATATGTTACATTGGCAATTACTCAGGATATTTGGCTTGGATCGGTGTTTCATACATGTATATGCATTTCAATTGGAAGTCACGTTATGATCCTTCATACCCTAAGTTCAATTTGGTATTATTATTTTTTTATTAAGTAGGCGTAACGTATCACTGGAGACCTGTAATAAAAGTCTATATTATAAACAAAATGCTTTAATACGAAAGTTTGTTCTAGATCAGTAATCGATCTGTAGGAGGAGGAATATAGTTCTGAGAACCAAGGCCCTTCTTATAATCTATTCAGTTATGAAAGAACTCAGCAACACTGTTGACGCTTCTTATGAAAGAATATCCGTCCTCCACCAGTAGTATCGATGTCACAGCTAGCGTAGATCCTGCTACGATCCCCGTTGGATCAATGATGTAGACGCCTATCCTATCAGTCTTCTGTTTTTCTAAGCAGACATTGTGCAGTGTAGGAATGGCTCTTTTTGGTTCTGCCAGTCTTAGCAGTTTCACATGCAAGGACAATAGTTTTGTGCATTTCTGCTCAGAAACAATGCTGCTAACAACCGGTTTGAGAGGACAAAGCTGTTTCCTTGTTTCAGTGAATATGACAATGATACGGAATGACCATTCTAGTCGATACTTGAATAGAGTTATTAATCCAAGGCAATATGTATGTTTTAGTCTGTTTGATGTTCATCACAGTTTTCCGACTATGTTAAGGATAGCGGTAAATTGCCTTACTCCAGTAAGATTAGTTTCTTTTTAAAATGAAAGAAACTCATTAAATAATTATAAACATAAAATAAGAGGGTTCTGACATTCAGTTATATTTGCACTGTCTAATTAGCTGTAGCTGTAAGGTCGTTAGAGTAGCCATCTACAACGATATTTACCACCTTCTTGTCGTATAATGACGTTCGTTCAGACAAGTAACTTCAGTTCATCAGTCTATCAACACCACTAATTATGCATCAACATACCTTAATAATTCTCTCAAAGACGCATACATTCTTTTATGTGGTTGAGCTAATACCACTTGATGACGTACTGTTGCTATTACTCTTGGAATGGAAGCTTTTAGAGCTTACGGCATGTCAATGACCGCTGAGTACAAGGAAGGGACTGTTATTTTTCTCGATTGAATTATGGCAAGTGTTCAAGAGTCCAATGATTATATAATTTACAAATCTATCTAGCTAGCTATTTACCCAGGTTTATTTTTGTCTTTGCTTTGAGCGATTTCATTATTTTGGTTGGAAAACACATCGAATGATTTTAAGTGTGATGGTCGTTAATTTCATATGAAGGACACCATCTTTTGCTTGTTTTAGAAAGGTACTCTGAAAGCTCGACGCACAGGGTCTCTTAAAATAAAGATCGAGTATAAACGTTATAAAGATCGTTTGCTTAATTGTATTCACATCAAAATTCTTCTTTGTGTACAAAATTAAAGCACGTATCATTTGAATGGGGGAAGTGTATCATCTCTTTTATACGCATTTCATATGCTTAGCATTTACATGAACAGCCACGAATAACAATATTCTATCTATTCCTCAATCGAACTTGGTAATATATTGCTGGTTAAATAAATATTGCCCATGCGATTGTTTCACAATCAAACTAAGTAAGGAGATTAGAAACTTGTAAAACCCCTCAAGACAATCTTTTTTTTACTCTAAAGGTGCTGAGGTTATTACAAAAAAAATCATTTAGCTCGAAGACTTACGGCCGTTGATTTGATTGATACTAAGTTTGTGTTATCTGTATATCTGTCACGTCTACATTACTATTACAGGAACAAATAATTACGAACTTAAGGCTACGTTTTGTACTGATTGATTTTAAAAATCTTTAATGAATATCCGACTTCGTTTCTTGTTTGAACTTTGATCAAAAAATCGTTAGAAAACGTTAAAGGCCCCTGAATACCTATCCCTACATACATATCGTGACACAATATAGTCTGAACATCAAACAAGGGGTATAGTCAGAAATAGCAAGAACATGGTCGTGTCCCACAGTTATTCAGAATTTACCATCAGCGCATGTGACATTTTGGAAACCTTCCTGGTTGTGATCTGCTTGTTCAGTGACCAGTTCAGTTCAGCCCCTTCTGAAGTGACCAATATCAGAAGTATAATGGAGATACCATTACTTTTACGTGGATGGGGTGAATGTGTCAAAATAAAAGAAAAGGTTCGTTTGAGCTCAATGAATTGACGTCAGCAATAGCAGAATTGGAGACAGTGCTGGTGATTTGTATACCGTCACTAGCACTGGGCAAGTGTCTGAATAAAACAAAATATTTTGTTTGAGGCTTATTATAAGCTAGCATTGAATTACACTTAGACATATTTATCTGCATTCTTTTACTTTTAGATGTTAACTGTTCATCATGAATATACTTCAAAGAGAACACAGACATTGAGCCCCGGCTTAAGATCCGACGAATGGTCTTGATCTACATCGCTCAAAATAGCATAAGTTTATGTAACAATTATCTCGAACATGAAACGTCAGCACGTCTTATTTCCTACTGCAGGTAGATGTGTACGCATAGCTCAAAAATGAGACACTAATAATGTCAACAGCCTGTAAATGTTTATGTGTACGTGTGGATGTGTTAGTGTCATTGTTGAGAATAAAGCGTTGGTCTCCACAAGTAGTTTCATAATGAACACGTTCTTCTTGAAAGAAGTTTGAATATGGAAACTAAATCAGGATGAGAACGGAGAATGTGACACATTTTGATTTATTTCTCATATCCTGATATTTTGTCAATATTTTGAATAAATATTTACAATGATATCTTCATAGGTCACTATTCTTGAAATGAACATAGAGCAGGCACAATTAGTACAATGGAAAATGATAGCTTATCGAACGAATTACAAAACACAAATCGGTATCTGTTTTAAATTCTGCTGCGCATTATTCAGTTGATTCGTTTGATGTTGACAATCAATATTTTTGTAAACAAAAATACAAATAGTACGAATTTAATTTCTTATTGACAGTTTTTTTATGTAATGACGTCTTTTTTGTAGTCTGAAGGCAACACTGCTTATTTTTAACCGCTTTAGGGCATGTTATAGACAGACTTAGTAAAGATCGAGGAATATATAGAAGGACGATGTCTTTTTTAAATTTAAATACTAAGAACTGGCATAGACCATTTATCGAACTACTGTGTGCAAAGCCAGCAAATTACAGCAATAACAACAACAAGACGACACTGGCACGCTTCTACTAGGATTGAGTCACTTTCTTTGCTAATTCAAAGACATGATAGGCACGAACCCACGTTTCATACAAACAAATAAAATGGCGGTCACTTTCATTTGATATTGCATAAAGAAAAGGAAATTACGAGTCCACGTTACATATAGTGTATCAATATCCCACCACAAGTCACAAGCCACACCCCAAAAACGAAAATACTGGTCTACTTTCTTTACTACTTTAAGTTAAACAAAGAAAACTGCCACCAAGGAAGAGAACAGACCACCTAACCATTTTCTGTATATTTCAGTGCAAAACAAAAAATATGTTACCATGTCCAATATCTCACCACGTGATTACTTTACTTGCTACTGTATTAATGAACTTCCTGACATTGTTACTTCAGCAATTTAAATGAGAACAATATGAAAGACATCAAGGCATGATTGGAACAAGTTGACAATACATTACTAATGTAAGAATTATTGAACAGAATAACAACGGAGAAAGACCAAAATCACAGATCTGTAGAAACATATTTACATGAACAGAGAAAAAATTTGTACATGTTTAAGACGTTTTTAACAAACATCCGGCTTTCTGTCTACTGCTACTTATGTCATTCAATCGACTTGACAAAGAGATAGATGATTCGCCTAACGTTTATTCATATATACAACCCCTGGAATTCAGGATAAACAGAGGGAAATATTATTAGAGAGCGACAAACAGAAAGAAGAAAAAAAATAACGAAAATAAAAATTTAAAAATAGAAAAATGATCAGGAATGTTGTGCTTCTTTTAATCTGAACTTAAAAGAAGAATCAAGAGATTGAAGAACATGAATGATTAGAATACATTAATTAATGGCCTGGAAAACAACATCGTAGCTAACACTACCTCTTGCACAGTTTTCAAGCAGCCGAAAGATCTACCCATTTAATTCATGGCTAGATCTATAGAAACAACATTCAGATTACCCATTCATTTTCAGATTGCGTTGATGTAATCAAAACGAAACAAGATGTTACATTCCAAGAATTTGCAACGCCATACAAGTCACAATCTAAACCACATGCAAACGGTTTTGAAGATCGGAAAGGGGTTTCTTAATTGATCTTGTGCGTGATAGTATTTGGGAAATATATAACATAACGATAGAATGAGAACACATTTAAATGATTTCGAACAAAGGTTTACAATATATATAGGTGAACTCAATAGCCAAGTGGATGAAAAGGTGTATACATTAAGTGTTAGGCATCATGCAATTAAAACCAAAAGAAAGGAAATACAGATATGCAAACCAAATTAAACACGGAAAATGGGCATCAAGAATATTCCGTTTCACGTAAAAGGGTAATTGAAAAATCGATCAATAAAACAAACAAGATAGTTATACAAAATGAAACTAATACTTAACAGACATTAGACGCAAATCAGTACCTAATATTTACAGCGGAAAAGAAAGACGTGTACGTTATCTAAAAGAAAACGCCGTTTTAATCATTTGAACGTAATATAAAATACGCCATCTTCAGTCAGAATGTAAAACAACTATTGGAACCAGTCTCAAAGTATGTTTGGACGATAAATAAGTGACGGCTTAACTTTTCAAAACAAAGTCAAATATCTATTCAAGTTCACTGACCGAACTGCTGAAAGAAATGAAGAGTACGGGCAAAAAACTAGCGAATACGGTGAAAACAGAGCATAGACACTTGACGACTTGAGTGAAAGATTGAGAAAGAATGGTTTGGTTACTAACTACATTGAGTAATCTGGACGGTCCTTTTTCCACATATGCGTCTACGTATTGTGATGTTGATACGCGTGGCATAAGACAATACTTGAAAACAAAAGACCACCTCAGATAATTGATTATTTCATTCTTGTGATTGGCACGTGAGATACGAATACTTATTGTTTTTAGGTGTCCATTTTCCTTACATCGCTTCTAGGCTTATTCAGCACAGTAAATAACTAAGATGTATACATTCAGAAAATACGTAATTCTTATCAAGGAAGCGATATCCCTCCTGGTGACTCAGACATCTCAATCACAAAGACTGGTATATGATTCGCGCAAATAGCAGTATTAAACCAAAAAAAATCTTTGCAGCATTGTATACCAAAGTGAAACTAAAATATCATAATTTGCTTTCATAAGATAATCATCTTAATATCAGTGACATGAGAGAGCGGTAGGAGTTTGGATGATTTAATATTTCGATGTAACTTACATTGTTGGAAGTTGTGAACAATATGAGCATATCTGACGAACAAGGAAGTCTGATTCAGCAAAGCATCACATCAGGTTATCACTTTTATCAAGGAATTAAGGGGAAATACCTTCACAGAGACCCCAACGGTGCGAGTAAAATGTCTTAAGCAAAAAGTAATTTCCATGTTGTGCGTATGTGTGTGTGATTCTAATGTTTAACATAGCTTAAAAAACATTTGCAGTAATATAGCTACGATGTCTGCAGTGTGACAGATTATAGTGATATCTAGCCCTGAGGCATCATGTCGCAGATATTATCCAGACACCACACCGACCAGGAAAAACACCCACCACTTAATGTTGAGCGCCAAGCGAAGCAGCTGCTTGTACCATGTTTATTAGTTTTTGGTGTGACTCGGCCTGGGTTCGAACCCGCGAACTCTCGCATCCAAGGCGGTGGTTCTAACCAATAAGGGAACATGGCGCCCTTTGATTACAATTACACAGGAGTGCTACCTGTGGGGAAAATAAAACTCTTGCAACAGAAAGACATATCTCTGAGACAAGTTAACTGGAACATTGTATTCTCAGTAGCCATTCTATATCCTTCCTTTGCCATACTTCATGTGAATCCCAGTGACACATCTTTCCACATTTATGGCCAGCTTAGGAAACGTTTGCAGGGCTCATCAGGATAGTTTTTGAAAAATCTACAGGACGTTGGATTGCTGATGGTAGATGTGACAGTCCATGCCACTGTCCACGTTTTGGAACCAATAGTGTGTTAGAGGTGAATTCCGGTGTAGTCTTAGACATCGAGCCAGCAGAGGTAATTTAAGTGCTTGTTTGCAAGATAAGAATTAAAATATTTATATGTCTGAATATTCTTATGGATTCTTCAATTCTGGAAAGTTGTATATTTGCATGCACTGGCAAGGATTCATTTTTGAGACACAAGAAAATAAGCATATGTTTACAAAGTTACTTCTGTAAATTTCATGCATTTGCTCTGTAAATGCAAATAGTTGCAAATACGTTTAAGCAATGTATTGGTGACACCATATCAAGAAAAACAGATGTAATGCATGTTAATGCTGACCAGATAATTCGTTTGTCCCAGATCAAAGAAGTAACGTGCAGAATCCACATGGGAAAACTGGACATGCTAGATTGAAGTTGAGGTTGACACTATTGTCACATACAGCCATCTGCAGATAGAAATGGAAGAAGGAGAACATGAGAACCATTCAGTATTTTGATGTTTGGCATGTTCATAGATTTTTTCATAGCATAATGTTTACTATACCAGATTATATCATATGATAAGGGGAGAACCCATTACATTTGCAGGGAAAACAAACAAAGATCTACAAAAAATCTGACAGAAAAATATAGCTTTGTATTTGTTTAATTCCATGTGTGAAGAAATAAAAATGAAATTAATTGCCAGGGAAAGATAATTTGCGGATGTGAAGAATGGATTTGGAGAACTCCAAATACATCTGTTGGTGCTTCCATCCCATTTAACTCAGCAATACTATGCAATATCAGTGAAAATATTTCCTATCGAAGGCGAGTGAGAATCTTCAAACAAATAGTGGTGACCATCACTTAGCAGGCAACTACAGAGGTTCTGCTCATAGAGACTGTAATCAGGACTTTAGAAACACACAAAAACGCCAGTATTCCATCACAAGTTGTCATATTAAAATAAGCATCTCCTCATCAAAGTACTAAACTTTATACCTAATAATGATGACACAGGGCCCCGGTTTATCATATACTTAGGTGCGAACTGTATAACCTATTGTTGGTGAAATAATTACATATTGCTGATTCCAATATTTTCACACGTGTATAAATATCCTTGTATATTTATAGATGAAAATATCAGATTTTGCATCATATCTTTGGGCGCTTCATTGTGTATGCCTGCAGAAGTTATTCATGCAGAAAAAATGCACTTTTGAGCAATAACAAATTAGAAATGGTATCACTTTTCAGTAGTGGAAATTAATTGTCGCTTAATTTATTTCAAACCAATCGCCCCACCGAGAAATTATATCTCCTTCCCTCCTTGACAAAAGTGATAAACCTAATGTTGTGCTTTGCTGAATCGGAACAGCTTTGCGATCAGATACGATAAAATAGTTTACAAAATGTCAAAATGTATTGCAACAGATTATGTCTACCCAATCACACCACTCACTAATCATTGATATTTACTGAATCACCATATAAAAGAGAATCGTCATATTTCGTTTTCACTTTAGTTTACGATCCTCCAAAGACTGGGTTTAATGCTGCTCTGTGTCTGAATGATGAACTAGTTTTTGTGATTGAAATATTTGACTAGTTGTGATATCTCTTCCTTCTTCTTACAAGTTATGATATTCAAAATCTAAACATCTTAAGTATGTATAGTGCCAGAAAACCTGCACAATATGCAAATTAAATTCACACTAACACAAAATATTCTTAGACTCTAAGTAACTGTTATGAATATTTAATTAGCTTTGTTTGTTAGCTTTATTTTAGTTTTTTGCATTACATGCTATTGTAATGTAACATTGTATGTTGTTCTTGACCTTGTCCAAAATTGAGCTCATTTCTGCTTGACCCAGATTAACTTCTTTATTTTATTTATTGTAAACAACTGATACTTAACTATTTATTCTCAGTATGGATGGGGTTAAAATCAGTATTATTATTAATAGAGAAGTAAATTATACATAATCTAGGTTCTTCTTACTAGAAGGTTATTTTCCATCAGGTAATAGGTTTTTTTTATCATAGAAAAGATTAGTTATTCTAATGGTTTTTTCGCTGGAACTACAAAAGTGCTCTGATATAATTCTTTGATAAAGACATTCACTGCAATTTATAATGTATTCAAACCTGGAATTATATTTCTGTGATACAACAAAAGACTGTTGGCACATAAACACACTATAACAGACACATCATCGCCGTCAGTTTTTGGATTTATTTTTTACTACTACTGAAGTTTATTATTATTTATTTATTATTATGTTCGGCTCTGTGTGTATGTGTGTGTGTGTGTGTATGTGTGTCTGTGTGTGATTTGAATTTTTTACGCAGCTGTAACTATGTTGCAGTCATACTGCTACGATGTCTAGAATGTGGTAGTTTATAGTGATATCTAATACTGGAGCATCATACTGAAGACATGTAGCATCATGTCCCACCCAGTCAAATTGTCCTAACACTAACATCTTAATGCTGAGCACCAAGTGAGGCAGCTGCAAGTACCATTTTTATAAGTCTTTGGTATGACTTGGCCAGGGTTCAAAACTGCGACCTCCGACATCCGAGTCAGATGTTCTAACCACTTAGGCTACCAGAGTGGTACCTTATGCATTCATGTGACTCACTCACATCCTGGAAAGAGAAATCACGGACGACATCAAATTGTTCAATCCATTATACCTTCTGCTCTTGGATTTTCTCAATCAAATCTTGCTGAAGTCCTCAAGGTCTCTACCTTCTTCCATGGCGATCAACCATACATGAAATAAAAATATATCTTACATTAAGTGTTGTGAGTAAGCACCTTAATGACTAAGAGACTTCTTGTAAATTTATTGGTCCATGATAAAATACCAAACTTTCCTCTTATAATCATCATAGCTTCAAAAGCTGAATTCCTTTTCATGACATTCTTCTCATCCAACCTTGATCATGGGATCCTACGTGCTACAATGTACTGAACGTTTTCAGGATAGTCACTATTTCTCTCTCCTATAATGTAACCATATTAAAACCTGTATCCAATCCATCTCTGGCTGATGTTACATGTACATTTTCCTTTGACCCAGAATATAAAGTGTTAGACAATATATCTGGCCCTGCAACACAGGTTTGAGCTTTATCCATTTAAGACCCTGGTACACCTGAGGAATTTATCAGGTAAAAAGAATCTGAAATCTAATAGTCAGTGATACACAAATTTCATATTAATTCATGTATCAAAGCCAAAGTAACTCATATATATAGTATTGACCCAAATAACAATCTCTCAAGCCACATCTACAACTAGCACATAAAAACCTTTATCTAAAAACAAACTAGTGATTTAACTGGATATAATACCAGCAGTCATACATATGTGCCAGTAAATGACAACCCATTATGAGTCCTCTAGGCCATGTTGGCATCAATCAATGGATGCGTGGATGGTCAGACAGATGGATAAATAATGAATGTATACAGAAGATGAATATATATATATATATATATATATATATATATATATATATATATATATATATATATATATATATATATATATATATATATATATATATATATATATATATATATATATATATATATATATAGACAAAGATTAAATAATCAAATGACAATCAGAAACAATACATGGTTTGATTACATATTTTAAAGTGGACATGTAATGTACACATGTTGTTATTGCTGAGCTTGCGTGTTTTTTTATAGTCTTATCATCAATTCGTCTACCTTAAAGTTTCCCTATCCTTACGTTTTCTCGTTTTATCCAGCCCGAACACGATATTTTTTTCCAGTCCAGTAATGTATAAGTTGAAATAATTCATCTTTTCTATCTTTTGATTCTTATGTTCAAGTTGAGAGTAAAAGTGTCAGAATTATCCTGATATGTTTTAATTCTTTTTTAATTTTTATTATTTCTTGGCCTAGAACATATATCTCTGTTTATCATCGATTCCATGGGTTGTATATATCATGCGTGGTGAAGCAAATCATCTGCTCTTAGTGTTGTCGATTGAATCATCTGAATAGCAGTAGATAAAGTACTGAATTTCTATCTTGACTCGCCTTCAGCTTCTAAAACTGTTTTATGCTCTTGTAAATCAATTTCAATTTCTACAGCACTGAGATTTTGGTGGATTTTCTGGGCATTCTATTCAATTAGGCTTATTAGTAACTTATTGTCCACTTCTACCTTCCATCATTTGATGTATTTCAATTGTTCTCACTTAACTAGTAGTAAGTAAAGTGATGAAGTAGTAAAATCAAGGACACGGTTATTGTGGGGGAGTAATTAAGTAGTACATTCAAGGGCATGACAATTTTGTGGGCGTTTATTAATGTAGTGTGTATTTGTGTGTGATTTGTATTTTTAACTTAGCTTTAGCAATTTTGCAGTCATATCGCTACGATGTCTGCAGTTTGACAGTTTATAGTGGTGTCTAGAACTGAGACATCATTGTTGTTGTTGTTGTTGTTGTTGTGGGGTTTAACGCCATTTTTCAGCACACCATAGGCTATACATGGCGGCCAGTATTATTGGTGGAGGAAGAACCCGGAAAACCCCCGGAAAGAACCACCGACCCACGAGAAGCCACTGGCAAGCTTTCTCACATACCCACATTGTCCCAATTCGAGACTCACAGAAGATGACATCAAGAAGAGCTAACAGGATTGAAATCATTTATGTAAACATAGACAAATATACATGAAATAGTTTCTCTTTTAACACAGAGAGCAATATCGATATACATGTTTATTAAATGTAGTCTAATATTCATAACACATTTCGCCAAATTAGAACGAGAACACAAGAAAACTGAATAAAAGGTTTGATGCATATGTTATGCACGGTTTTTCGATGGGCAAGGGATTCTAGCCGTTCATCTGTTCCTCGTATATTTACCTTATATTTAACTCTGAGCTATTGACATTTGGATAAGAAATACACTGGAAAATATCAACATAGAGTTTAGTTCATGTGGTTAGAAGAATAATAACGAACAGTCTACGTGTTTAAAAAAAACAAAACATAATACCATTTCTATCCTCCAATTAACCGCGTTAGAAGTTAAGCTTGAACCAATAAGAAATAAAAAGGAGTTTTGTAAAAACTTGTACATGACACCAGTCACGACGCTGAAAGTACAAGTGTTCATACTCATAGTTAGTGTTTCTCGATGTATCTTAAATATGCTTTCTGGCTGAAATACAAATAATGTGAAACAAAATAATAACATAAATGTTGTTTGACTCAGACGTAAATCATCAAACATTTCTCATTCTTACCACTTTTAGTTAGTACCTTTTAATATTCTCTCTCTTTCTGTCTCTCTCTCTCTCTCTCTCTCTCTCGGCTCTGTTCCTTCTGTCTTTCTTCCGTCTTGCTAGCTTGTTTTCTTTCTGGCTGCATGTCCCTTGTTTTGCCCTATTTCTAAGGACCTGATGACATTACTTTGTTAATTTGGATGGGAACTGTGTTCATGAGGTGAGATTACTGCAATATTTAGATGTGTATATCAAATGCATAGTAAAATAGATCTTTTCTGACCATAATTTGTTAAGATAAAAATCTCCTCGCTTTCATGGTAAAAGTCATATGTTCCCGTTTTGTATGTTTTACAAGAATGTGTGTGTGTGTGTGTGTGTGTGTGTGTGTGTGTGTGTGTGACAAAAGAGTCAGGTAGAAGATGTTTATCTCGTTTCACAATGCCCATTTTTATCAGATCTTGAAAACAGATTCACACCAGTGACTTTCTTGGAAAGAAATACCCTTGTTGTATCCGCGTTTATGCGGTAAAAATTCACACAGTTTTGATGTCGGCTTGCACTCTTTGCTTCAGAAATACTCACCGAAGATGGCATCAAGAAGAGCTAACAGGATTGAAATCATTTATGTAAACATTGACAAATATGTATGAAATATTTTATTTTTAACAGAGAGTGCAATATAGATATACATGTAAGTTAATGGCTAGTCCAACGTTCAGAACACATTTCGCCAAATTAGAACGGATATTATACACGGTTTAAGATATTCTAGTCGTTCATCTATTATTGTATATTTAACTTATATTTAATTCTGAGCCATTTAAATTTGGATAAGAAATACAGAGGAATAAATCAACAGTGATTTTAGTTCATTCGAATGTGGTTGGAAGCAACATAACGAACACTCTATATGGTTAAAAAACATAATACCATTCTCTCCTCCAATCATCCACGTTAAAGTTAAATCCAACAAGACAAGCTTGAGCCAATAGGAAATGAAAATAAGATTTGTAAGAACTTGTACATGACACCAATTAAGATGCTGAAAATAAATTTGTTCATACTCTTATTTAGTGCTCATCGATGTATCTTAAATGTGCATGCCAGCTGAAGCATAAATAATGTGAAACAAAACAATAATATAAATTTCGTTTGACTCAAAGGTCAATTATTGAATGCTTCTCATTCTGTCCTGGTTTAGTCAGTACCTTTTTATATTCTCTCTCGATGGATCGATCGATATATCGACATTGTCCTCTCTCTGCCTTTCTTCCTTCTTGTTTGCTTGATTACTTTCTGGCTTTAAGTTCCTTGTTTTGCCCGATATCTAGGGACCCGATGACTACAGTCATTAGTTTCTTAATAGCGATGGGAACTGTGTTCATGCGGTGAGATTACTGCAAAGATGTATATATCAAATGCGTAGCAAAATTAATGTTTCCCTCATTTTTTGTTAAAATAAAAACGTCCCCGTTTTCATGGTCAAAATCATATGTCCCCATTTTGTAGGTTTTGCAAGAACGTGTGTGTGTGTGTGTGTGTGTTTGACGGAAGAGTCAAGTAGAATATGCTTGTCATCTTTCACAATGCCCATCTTATTCAGATTTTGAAAACAGATTCACACCGATGACTTTCTACTAATTAAATGAAAACAATATGCAAGACATCAGGACATGATTATAACAAGTTGACAATACATTACTAATGTAAGCGTTATTGAACAGAATAAGTACTGAGAGACACCAGAATCACAGAGCTATAGAAACAGATTCTCAAGAACAGAAGAAAGATTTTTATAAGCTTAAGACGTGTTGAACAGAGATTCGGTACTCTATCTACTACTATCTGAGTCATTTAATCGACTTGACATTGAGACAGCTGATTCGCATAATGTTCAACGATACGTATATATCCCATGGAATTCGGATAAAAAGAGGAAAATATTATTGGAAAGCGCCTAGCAGAAAATAAAATTAAAATATAAAAAAAATTAAAAATAACAACAAAAGGAAAAAGGTGTCTCTTTTAATGTTAACTTCAATAAAAGAATAAAAAGATGAAAGAAGATGAATGATTACAATACATTATTTAATGGCCTGGACAAACACCATCTTAGCAAGTACTACATTATATAAAGTTTTCAGCAGCAAATTAAAAACGAAACAATGTAGCCATAAATCTGATGAAGCTGAACGAATTAATGGCTAGATCTCTAGAAACAACATTCAGTTTATCCATTCATTTTTAGACTGGATTCATGTAGTCAAAATGAAAAAGGATGTCACATTCAAACAATTAACAGCACACTAAAAGCCACCAAAGTAAAACACACATATGATTCGGTTATCTACGTTAATTATCGAATTATCAGTGACATAAGAGAGCGACATTACATTTTATGACTTAATCTTTCGATGTAACTTACTTTTGTGACATTTGTAACTGTTTCGACATATCCGACTAACAAGCAAGTCTGATTCAGCAAATCATCACATCAGGTTAACACTTTAATCATGGAAATAAGCGGAAATAACTTCAAAGAGACGCCATCTGAGGTCAACTTTATTGTCTTTTATTCACAACTGCTGTCATTATTCCGGCGTTGTCCCTATTGCCACTGACCAGCAAATGGGGCCGAGACTCGCATACATCTCCCTTCAAATACATGTACATAGGAGTACTTACTGTGGGCCGAATACAACACTTGGAATAGGCAGCCATACCTTGGAGACATGCCAACCAGAGCAGTGTTCTCAGTAACCATTCTATTTGCAAGATGAACTCTAACAGATTTCTTTCTTGTTTAAATACCTCATGTGCATCCCAGTGATATATCTTTCCACATCTATGTCCAGCTCAAATAAAGTTTGCAGGGCGCATCAGGATATTCTTTGAAACGTTACAGATCGTTGGATTGCTGACTATTTATGTGACAGTGTATGCCACACTCCAAAGCTGGAGCCTATAGTGTGTTACAGGTGAATTTGGGCCAAGTATTGAACATTGAGCCAGTACAGGTAATCTAAGTGCTTGTTTACAAGATAAAAATAAAACTATTTATATGCCTGAATATTCTGATAGATCCTTCATTTCTGCGACGTTGTATGTTTCATGCACTGGCTAGGATTCATGTTTATGTCACACAAGAAAATGCGGATATGTTTTCAAATATACTTTTGGAAATTGCATGCATCTGCTGTATATGCAAATAATCTGAAATACATTTAAGAAATGTATTGGTCACACCATATCTAGATAAACAGAGGTAATATATGGTAATGTCAGCTAATTCGTTTTTGCCTAATGAAAGAAGCAAAGAAAAGAATAGTCATGGAAAAAATGGGACTTGCTAGATTGATTGACAATCGGCAGAACTATAAAGTGGAAGTGAAAGCTAATATCACATATAAGCATGTCCAGATAGAAATGAAACAGGGAGAACCTGACCGCCGCTCACTATTTTGATGTATGGCATGTTGCCATAGATGTGTCCATAGCACAGTGTTTACTACACCAACTGATAATGGAAGAACCCTATTACTTTTACAGGGAAGAGACAAACAAGGAGCCCTACATCAAATCAGACAGAATAATATGGTTTAATATGTCTAATTCCATGTGTGAAAAAATAAACATGAGTTGATTGCCAGGGAACAAGAATTTTAGGATCTGAGTAACCAAATTTACAGCATTTGAAAAAACGTCAATGGGTGTTTCCAACACTGATTTTAAAAATTTTTTATAAGTACTTTTTGAACTTCGTTTAACTTATCAATAACATATCTAGGACAGATAAATATTTTTCTATCGGAGGAGAGCGAGAATACTGGGTTGATTAATGCTGTGTACGTAAATGATGTAGCAGAGTCTGTGATTGAGATATTTGATTCGGAGCAATGTCTCTATTTTACGTTGATAAGAGTTAAATATATTCAAAATGAAAACATCTCAGGTATTTTTTGTGCAAAAAAACCTACATAATATCTGGGGAAAATGCAGACTAACAAAAAGTAATGTTATGACTCTAAGAAACAGACAAATCAAGCTAAACCAATTTAGTAAATTTCAACAAATAATGTATTTCTCTATAATACACAGGACATTTGAAATAGAACTTAATGTTGTGAATTAAAATCCAAATAATTCTAACCTTTCTATCATAAATCCAAAAGTATAGAGTGCTTTGAATGAATTCCAGGTTTTTAATATGCTTAAGGATCAATGGTGTTTAATGAGCTGATATGTCAGCAGTCTTGATGTATCACAATGATATAATCTAGAATATCTTTGAATGAATTCACAATAATCCAATATAATGGTTTAGCCTAAAATGTCAGTAACCACTTAGCAATTCCAGTGAATGATATAACTAATTAATTCCTCTTAAATTATATCTCATACAACTAACAGTAATCTTAATAGACTGAAGATAAAATAGAAAAGACCAATTTGTTAGCTTCAGAACCCTATATAAAAGTCTAACACGCAATAAGATGTCAAGGATGATGATTATTTTCAATGGAAATTTCCATCAAATTCGTAATTATATTCAGGTCTATTCGAATAAGGTTAAGCAACTATCGAGACCAAATACAATTTCCAAGGAGAAAATCTGAATCTGAGTACTGAACTCAAATCTAACTAAACATTTTGTTTACAAATGAATATCATCTAAAAGTAAAATCTACAATACTGGACATGCGTTATCTATATAATGTGTTGCATAACAATGTCAGCAGCGATATACAGTCATGGACAGAAATTAAATACACAGTATAGATATCCATCATATGAACCCATATCTTACTTGCTAATCACAGTGTGCGTTTAAACCCCTTATTTCACGTGATCTTTGTTTCTCGGGTAATAGTGTATCTATTAAACCATAACAAGTATGATCACTATGAGTAGACCCATATAAAGGAAAAGGACCGTCCAGATTGTTAAATATAGTCAGCGACGAAACGTTCCTTTTTCAATCGTTCACTCAAGTAGTCAAGTGTTTAGTTTTTACCGATGTTTTCCATTTATTCTTTATTTCCTTCATGCCTAACTTATTTCTTCAGCATAACGATCAAATAACTTGAATATAAAGTTGTTTTTATTTTAAAATGCCAAATCTTTACTTATTGATTTTCCTGTAGTAATTGCTACTGAGGCTATATGCTTCATTCAAGAGGAACAAACTTTGGTTCTGCTCCTAGTATCACATGCTGACTCAATACCTTCTCTTTAACTCTCAAATGACTCAAACAGAGTTCTCTTCCATAATGTGTTCATTTGTTTCTTTTAACGCTGTAAATTTAGGGAATTGATCTTTGCCTAATGTCTTTTTAGAGTGAAAGTGTTCAATGATTTCATCGGTCAGAATGATAAAATCATAGCCAAAATTGTTTAAATTGTCAATTATAAAATTGACAAATATTGTGAACTGTCTTGCTTTATGGTCTTAATGACGAATCTCCTCCATCTATAGGGTATACTAATTATTCAGCACATCATACGGGAGCATAAATAGATCCATATAATGCAGTTAATTAATTTATATATTTCTTTGTTTTGTGTTATTCAGCTACAGAATTATCATTTAACACATGTTTCAGTTGAAATACATTATCTCGTCTACAAATTGCAAACATACATTTAATTAAATCAGTTAATATAATTTAGCTGGGATACTAGTGGCAAAAGATACAATGCAAAAATCATAGAGCTATTTCAAAATATTGTTTTTTTTCATTTTGCATAACACTCTTGTTTGCTTTTAACAACTAATGTTTTCAAATTCTCCCGTTTTTACTTATAATGTAATACTTTTTCCGTGTTGTATTCTATTTTGAATATCTCTTTTTCCTTTCTGTCGCCTTTGATTGCATTAAAGCTAGTACTTAATGCATACGTCTGTTAACCACTTGTGTCTTGAGTGAACCTTTATCTACTATAAACCTTCCTTACAAATCATTTAAATGTTTTTGACAACACGGGAGAATTTTGGGTTTAATAAAGTCGGGTACAAAAAATGAGTTTTTAATCTGCATTTTCTAGATATTCCAGATTATTTGGTATCATTGTAGAGCTACATGTGTCTACCTTTCTATAATACCACCCACTGTAGTGTATCATTCTACTGTTGTTTATTTCGTCAATACTATCATGCACCAGGCTGATTTCAAGACACAACATCCCAATCATTTGCACACGGCTTAGACTGCCTAGTTTATGTTTCGTGCTATTCTTTGAATCTAGCATCTTAAATCGTTTGGATTTCATCAATCCAGTCTAAAACGAATGGACAGTTTGCATGTCAATTTCATATATCTTACCATGAATTAATTCACTTCTATTTCTTTAACTGTTCTATTTCTCTTCTAAGTCTCTTCTTCTGCTGCCTGGGAACTGTGCTGTTGTCGGTGTTTGCTACGATATTGATTGTTCCAGGCCAGTAATGTATATGCTGAAATCATTCATCTTTTCCCATAACTTGATTCTTTTGTTCAAGTTGAGATTAAAAGGGTCAGAATTTTCCGACATTTTGGAATCTTTTTTTAAAAAAATTTTCTTCCACAGGAACATATGTCTTTGTTAATCTTCGATTCCAATTGTTATATATCATCGAAGGTAAAACGAATCTTCTGATGATTGTCTTGTCTATCCAATGACTTGTAAAGTAGTAGATACAGTTCTGAATTTCTATCTAGACACATCAACAGCTTTAAAATTTGTTCTGCTCTGGTGGATCTCTTTCTACAACCATGGAATTTTGGAGGCTTCTCTTGTCATTGTATTAAATAATGATTGTCAGTAATCTATTGTCCACTTGTTCCCTTCATCTCTTGATGTCTTTTAAATCGTTCACTCTAAACTTGCAGTAAGTGCAGTAATGAAGTAGTAAATTCAAGGGCATGGTCTTTTGGGGGGTATTTGTTATTGCAGTTGAAATTGAAGTAATCATGTTGTAAGGTAAAGGACGAACTGATTTATTTCTTTATTATACCCTAAGAAATACGGAATGTGGTTCTCTTTTAAGGTATATTAAATTGTGGTGACTTTGCTTTGTTTATGATACAGTAGTGAGGAAGGTAGTCAGCTATTATTTGTGCGGCTTTGCTGGGTAGGATGTGGCTGGATTGGGCTATTTTTAAAATATATAAATTGACTCATTTGGGTAATGTGTAGTAGAATTAAGCAAATAGAAAAAATAACCGGCCTGTGTTTTCATTGTATCATTTATGATTCTAATAATTAAGTTGCTCCATGTTTATTTCTAGCACGGTGATCATCGTAGTTACTTTAGATTTACAAAATTTATACCACTCAAACAATTGCTTCCAAATAAGTTTTATACTCTAGATAGCAGAAATAAAATAATCATTTGCACACTAGTTTCCTCCAGAATCAACTGTAATTAAATCCTATGTAAATTTATATACTACAGTTATGCCTACAGTGACGAAACTATTCATTTCAGCAACATCATTGTCACTTTGTCCTACGTTTGATAATAAAACATCTTTCAACATTTAACTTATTTGATTACCTTACATAACATTTCTATGACAACAGGACCTGTAACGAGAACTCTCCATGAAATAGATGTAGACCAACGTTATATTCCAAATAACGACACACGCACACGACCGAGGTGGCCTTAGTGTTTACTATTATTTCGACACTCACCCCGCCAAGAAAAATTAAAACGCAATCCCCCCATGCACTTTTGATATTTTTCTCAGAGCGAGGTAGTTTAAACCAACGAGGTTCCCAAAAGTTCACAATTTCTGCATAGGCAGATGATGAAATCTGAATAACAGAGCGAAACGTACTTTTTTATTTGGCATGTGCAAAAGAGCACATAGCCAATATAATACATGATTCATACACAATGCACTGTTGCATAGATGCCTGAATATATCAATCAATAATGGCTAAACAAATGTGCGCATAAATCCTCGGAGATGGACAGACAGACAGAAATAGAACTCTACAGCGAGAAAAGATAATCTAAGTTGGAATGCATTATCAGCATATTTACCTAGGTATTTTAGAGTTCTTAAATCTTCATTTTTGTGTAATTGAAGTAATTGGTACATACTTGGTTTCTGCCAGTAATAAGGATCCAAATAAATTAAAATAAATATGTATTTTAGTCTTGGTTACAAAACAATAAAAGGCAAGATATATGGACTGACTTAGGATATTACCAGATCTCCAAGACCGTGAAGTCAATAAAATAGTTCTCACACTGGAAAACCAGTTATTACAATTCTTTCTTTTAAAATCTGTAAGCATTAATTGTTATATTTTTTAACAATTTAATTATTTGTGTTTAGCATTCTGAACCAATGCTTAATGATACGCACATATATATTTAATTAAAGAGTATGGGGGCCAAACTATCCATTTTCAAGCATATTGTTGGCAGGATGTATAACATCTAGTATCTACATGCATTATTTTCTATGTACCCGTCATATACTATCTGTTTTCTAAACCACCAAATATCACAGCCATAAGACAATATTGGAGATGCGAATTAATCAAATAAATAAACCATTATATTTACCAGACATTCTAGAATGTTAGTATTATTCAGAAGTAATGTGGCGCACACCTCTGCTCATGCAAAGTCTGACTGTATGCCCTGAAGTCGGAGAGGCATTGATCATTAATCAAAATGTAATAACAAAACCAGTGGCTTCAAGTTAGTGATCATTTACTGTGATAGTACTGTTGACGTGTCACATATACAAAAACCACTCACTTCGTATCAATCAAATCAGTTGCTACAGCTCTGTAAACTAAATCGACTTAAAAATCATGTAATGATCTCATTTCCTTTACAATTTGAACAGTAACTTTGTATTGGGGACTTTTATTTATCGCTAATCACCTACCGTTGCTTAATTGTCAAACAACCACATAGATACTGTTCGTGTCAGCAATGTATTCCATATCAGAGTGAGCTATATATAAAACTATATTATTCTTGCTGTACAAGCAATAGCTAATTTTATGTAACCAATGAAATATGTAGAAAGTCTTTTATGCAGTCAGCTATGGGATCCTATGACTAATTTCGGTTGCCCAGAAAAATTCATCGTGATAGTTTGGTAATTCCATCATGGCATGCACGCTCATGTCATAGACGAGGAATAGTCATCTGAATCATTCCATGTCACCAATGGAGTCAAGCAAGGTTGTGTGTTGGCCCCAATCCTCCTGAGTATGATGTTCTCTGCTATGCTTACTTACGCTTCCCGTGACCATGACACTGGGATTGTATCCGATACCACACTGATGGCAAGATCTTGAATCTATGGAGAGTTCAAGCGAAGACTAAGACATAAAATTACTGTTCGTGGTCAACTATTTGCCGTCGACTGTTACCTGAATGCCTGATCTGAGTCTTTGGATCCTTTGTGTCAGCTTGTAATAATTGCAATTATTATATTGTTTGGTTTGTGCTGTGAGTGATGCAGACGTAAACTAATAAGGGAAGGTGGTGGTTTTATGTTACAGTCCTAATCAATGATAAAACCAACACCAGAATTGCTAAAGCAAGTGTGGGCTTTTGGAGACTACGAGCAAACGTGTGGGAGAGAATTCAACAAATAAGTTGAAGGTCTACAAAGCCGCTGTGTTGCCAGTCCTGTTATATGTTTGCTAAAACGCTATGTTAAGAAGCTTAATCATTTTCACATTGGCTGCTGAGGAAACCGATTAGGATAAGATGTCCGAACATGGTTTCAGACACTGAGCTTCTCACAAGGGCAAACATTCCAAGTATTCACATTCTGCTGATGACATCACAGTAAAGACTGGCAGGACCCGTCGCCAGTATGTTAGGATGTCAGAAGAGCGACTACTTAAGAAGCATTTCTACGTTGAGCTGAAGGAGGGGAAGTGATCTCAGGGTTGACAAAAGAAACGCTTCATAGATGCCGTCAAGACATCCTTGAAGCACTTCATCTATGACCAATAGCCTTGGGATGATCTCGCACAGGATCCCTCCCCTGGCGCAGTTTCATCCTTATTGGTGCTAAGGACTTTGAACAGATGACAATCGAAGTGTCATGAAAGAAGCGCGAGCAACGTAAATCTCAGAACTGCAGCACGTCCTGCATTGATCAATCTATCCCAACCTGCACATGCTTCCAAGTGTGACACAGTCTGTAAATAGCACACATTGACCTGATCTCACGTATTCACAGACTTCTAACCAGTTACTGATATCTTAGTCATCTTCGAACTCAGAGGATGCACAACAAGTTAACTTATAAAAAAGGAAATGTATAACTTACCACTGCACATGAAAACTGCAAATAAGCATACATGACTCGTGATTAATACTTTAGAAGTAATAATTGGCCTCGCAACCATTTGTAAAAGCGACCTGAATTGAAAACAATAAGGTTAATTGTTTTCTTTCACTATATTCAGCACAACGTACTCTTGGGATAATACAGGAATTTTCCATTCAGTAATACACTTTGATACAAATTAATTTTGATCTAGGTTTGTCTTGGCATAAAGGTGCTTGAAGGCTAGTTCTATCACACAATCGTAACTTAATACATGTTGTTCAAACTGTGGACGGCATCAAATCGTCACTATATCGTGCATTTAAAAAATGTGTTCAATCTTTATTTGTAGCTTCTCCTTGGAATCTTTTCTTTTTTGTTCCTCCTTAAATTTCAGAATAAGCCATAGATTTTGATGTCTAACAAATCAACATTCCTGCAATAAAAAGAAAGGCTTTTAAGGGAAGGTATGCAATCCATAAGCCCTCAGCAAGACAAGAAGTGAACACTTAAGATATTGTAAAAGATTTCTTTAAACGGACAAAGTAACATAATATTATTGTGACGTTCTAGAATCCGTGTTAATTTAGATCAAACATTCTGAAATGGTGTAGTGTTGAGGAATATGGAAAAGCAGTATTACACGGAAGAAAAGTCCATATCATATGTGGTTATAAAAACATGGGACTAAACTTCTCTCGTACACTTATTTGGAAAAAAGTAAAGGAAGAATACCCATCACACGCAAAGTGTCTACAAACATGGATTATTGTGTACAATACACTAGGCATATTTGAGCTGTTATTAATAGATCGCATTCGTATTAATAGATGCCGCTGATATTTGGCTACAATATTCATAAGCAATTGAAAACGTAAATGGTAAGAGTTTTACTAGGTATGGAATCTTCCTAGAAAACATGCATACTCCCTGCTGCCACAAGGAGAATACTGACCAAGTACGTCTGTATTTTACCTATTACTGTAAATTAATACTGGATTATGCTGGATGGTAACTGATATCCATGGCAATGCTATGAACACTGAAAATAACTCGATGAACCAGGTAAGTGAAAATGTGTTACAAATTTTAATAGCATACACTTCCCATATGGTTTGGGTTATAATAGGTACGTATAGGCTGTAGGTGATGACAAAGTTGTCCTATTTTACCTATTACTGTAAATGTAGTATTTACCATCTGAAAATATCATAAAGACAATTTAATGCAGAAATGGAATCCAACCGTAATCAAATCACATAAAGCATCCCACTACGGTTGCATTACACGTACCCATTGAGTAACCAACGCATCTATTACTGGCTTTAGAGTGGCGTATATATCGAGCTGTGTGTGCGTGTGAGTGTGAAACAGAAGGCAAATATTATGTTTCACAATGCCCATTTTATTCAGATCGTGAAAACAGATTCTCCACAGGGATTTTCTCAAACGAATTCAGGCGTAATATCTCAACTTGCACCATATGTCATTTCAGCATCCCATAGAAGAGCTTAAATGGAAATATCATTCACTAATTAGTACTTTTCACACCATATTTCTTTCACCCGTATGCGATATATATTTGATATTTTTCCAATGTCGTCATGAAAAGTATTTCTACTATGGATTCTTACTTTTTCGCTTTTTTCATTTCACTGTTACATTTGTGATTGTTGAACCATTGTTATGTAGGTGTATGTTTATGCTCCACATTTCCAAATATCCCTTTTCATGGACATTGCAATAGATAGCATCTGCAGCAGTAGGTATATAATAGAAATATTAGCAGCCGGTATCATTGTCATTGATAACTTGTTTTCACTTCTAGCGAATGGAGAGCAAAGTGACCATTATTTTTCTTTGGTTTTCAACGATTGCAATATCTCAATCACAATGCATGTCAAAAATGATGTATACGAGATAAAACTATAAGAGTGTTTACCAGCAGCAGAAGGAGCTTTTCACTATTCACGTTTCGTTTTGACTATATTATTAACCCAAAGTTGATGATACTAAATGTCCAAATAAGGCAGAAAAGAATAAGGCGACAGGTTGTATTTCAAAACCTTGTTGATATTATTTTTCTCCATTATTTATCTTATAACACTAAAAAGCTGCCGCTTGTGAAGTTCACAGACTCTCTCCAAGTTTCATATTTCACTCCAAATCTAATGTATTTAAATACGAGTAATTTAGTACGGAACGTAATATTATATAGCAAACAAAATGTCATCCAAAGTATTTTAGGAAGACCAAGAGATAGCACAGATAGCTCTGTAGGTTTCGGTTCTACGAAAGTATGAAATTATTAGTTATGGTGTACTAGGTTTTAGCTGCAGTGCTTAGTTATGTTATTTTTGTATGCCAGAACTTAATTTCCTATTTTAGGATCACTATATTTGTAGTGAGGTTAATTTGTACAACTCACTGAGTTAGTTGGGCTGCAATTCGCGACATTGGAGAAAAAATACTTTCTCCTCTAGAAAAATAATTATATTTTATGCTGACAAAGTCTATTCGGATGAATTTATAGTGGATTGTTTACATCCGTCTTATCATTCTTACCCAATGAAATCAATGCCTCGAACTGGATAATTATTATTCAAGCAACACCCCCTTTTTGTGTATTCCCACTTATGTATCTAATAAATATGGACAGCCCTCTTAAACATTTCCACATCCAGCTATACGCTAGAAAATCCTTAACTGAGAATGTTTTGTTCAGTGTTTTTTACCGTGACAATGGTTCGCTTATTCTTCGCTTTCCTGACGTTCTCTGAATTGCTTACAAGCGGACATCCTCAAATTAATTGTGGAAACGTCACTTCATCTATATGCCAAAATGTCCGTTTTGGAAAACCAATTGACTGCCAGGACATTTACCAAATGGGTTTTACAAAGACTGGAGGCTACATTATTTATCCCAAAGGACATCCTAATGGTATCTACGTTCGATGTGACATGCGTACAGCCGGTGGAAGATGGACTGTCATTCAGAGAAGAATCAGCGGAGATGTTGATTTCTTTCGTGAGTGGATTGATTATAAAGAGGGTTTTGGTGATCCAAATGGAAACATGTGGCTCGGAAATGACAATATACATGACCTCACGGCTCAGGCCGATTACCAGCTGCATATAAACTTGGCTGTTTCAAATACAAGTACCAGCTTTGCCATGTATGATACTTTCTCGGTTGGACACGAAAGTAGTGGATATCTTCTCATCGTAAAAGGCTACAGTGGAACAGCAGGCGAGTCTTTCTATGCTCATTCTGGTATGAAATTTAGCACCAAGGATTGGGACAACGACAAAGCCAATTCAACAAATTGTGCCAGTAGCTATAAAGGCGGTTGGTGGTACAATAATTGCCATCATTCAAACTTAAATGGAATCTACGGATCCACCAATCCTGCAGAAGGAATAAATTGGCATGCATATGCCGGACATCATACATCCATGATATATGCAGACATGAAAATAAGGAGAAAAATTTCACAGTAAGAGTGATACAAAAGTATTAAGATATCGCGGGAATAAAAAATATTTGTACAAATAGGGTAAAGCAGCTTGAAGTATGTCCATATAGATTGATGTTATTTGAAACTTTCGCAGCACCCCGCTTTAGTCATATGAATATTCCTTCTTCATAAAGGGACGCAGGTATAATTAATTTGTAGAACCATTTAAATTTGCTGTCCCTATTGCATTTGAAACGGATGCAGTTGTAATTCCTTTGTTTTGTCTGAATGGAGATAGTTTAAAATTAATAAGTATATTTTATTGAAAGTATGATTCTACATTTTCATTTTGTTTGCTTTTTTTATTATTATTCGCAATTTGTACTTACAAAATTTTGATGTTAATTGCAAAACATATAATATGCGCTACATATACGGGTGCAAATAACATCCTCGTTCCCTCCACTCCCATACCGACCTAACGGATTGATCAAATGTTATAGAAATGTTTGGCATATTTATATATCTATGTCAATTGGCAACAAAATTCCCTGTTCTATTAATGTATTTACACATTGATGAACATGTGCAATCGTCAATCCACGATCTGAATCAGAATAATATATAAATATCCCGATTTCAACAAGCACCTTGCTTAACATCTCAGTTAACAATAGTGTTATGTATTGTAAAAAGTGGCAATATATTACATTTTAAGGAATGATAAAATATAATATTCATCCGTATGTAGTGCTGCATAAGTGTGGTTTTCAAACATAGTTTCGTACAAACAAAGAAACATGAGCAGCTTACGTTCTTTTCTTGGGGAATGGTTGCTGTTTTTAAACTCCTAAGAGTTTTTAAAGGACAATTAAAAGGACTTAGGAGACAATTCTTTCCCATGCTAGTCAAACCTTTGGGTTGATGTCCTTGATTCATTCAGAGTCCGTGACCTTAAATTGTGACGTCACAGAAAGTTACTATATTAGGTAAAATCAGACCCAAATGACTCTTTAGCATACTCGAGTGCATTGCTAACTAGGAAAATCCACGAAGAATACACAAGATACAAAAATTTTCATTTTCATCATTTTTCCGAAAATAAATTCATTGCTTTAAAATTATGAAAGAAGACAAATAAAATAAAAAGGTACACAAAATCTGAAAAGTATAAAATCCAGAAATAATTTTAAGTACCGGAACATTTACAACGATACTAAACTGCAGTCCAGTATACAACATTGATCGTCTTTCTCAGTTAATCAAGAAGTTCAAGGTTATAAGTTTCACACAAGACAAATATTTTAATATACCTTGCGCAGATTCCGTATTTAAATCTCCGAAATTCCTGAAGTTTCATGAACTTTAATATCACTGGCTTGGCTCTTGCAAACTTTCCCATTTGCTATATAAACATTTTGTTGCATTGACACAGTAATCGTATTTGTTTTGGTTTTATCTTTTGTAGCAAACAAGTGTTCTTGCATGGCGATTGACCCACATCATGTAGAACGCCCCAACTGCTTTCACGGTAGCCATATAAACCTTTGTTGCATTAACACAGTAATCGTATTCGTTGCTGTTTAATTTTCGGTTGCAAAGAAAAGTTATTGCAGAGTAATTTATCCAATATCATGTAGAACAAACCAATCGTGATTTTTACTTATTTTCCTAAATTTGTCTCCAGGCACAGTGATATATGACGCATCATCGGCACGTACTGATCACACTGAGAATCGATTTCAGGGTTATTCTCATCTGGCATTAACTTATATCTGATCCTCTTGTTAATCAATGATTGTACTCTACACCACAATTAGCCCTCTAAGTGGTTAGTATATACGTTATCAGCCCGAGAACAATATTCTCGATCAAAGTTATTGATGTAAGAGTTAGAATTTTCACAAAAGCATAGTTCGCTTGTCAGGACCTGTCTCGCCTAAAGAGGTTCTAATATTTGCTACCGATAGAACTTCTATCTATTGAAGATACAAGTAAAGAAAAACTAATTTTGAACTTCCATAGGAAACAAAAATATCTAAAACATATATTTGCTGCATCGGGGTTTTCAGATTCAAACAAAGGGAGCAGATATGTATAAGTATTGATTTCACAAAGAACGATATTTTAAGAGAATATGTTACATTGACAATTAGGATATTTGGCTTGGATCGGTGTTTCATACATGTATATGCATTTCAATTGGAAGTCACGTTATGATCCTTCATACCCTAAGTACAATTTGGTATTATTATTTTTTTTTATCAAGTAGGCGTAAAGTATCACTGGAGACCTGTAATAAAAGTCTATATTATAAACAAAATGCTTTATTACGAAATTTTGTTCTAGATCAGTAATCGATCTGTAGGAGGAGGAATATAGTTCAGAGAACCAAGGCCCTTCTAATAATCTATTCAGTCATGAAAGAACTCAGCATCACTGTTGACGCTTCTTATGAAAGAATATCCGTCCTCCACCAGTAGTATCGATGTCACAGCTAGCGTAGATCCTGTTACGATCCCCGTTGGATAAATGATGTAGACGCCTATCCTATCAGTCTTCTGTTTTTCTAAGCAGACATTGTGCAGTGTAGGAATGGCTCTTTTTGGTTCTGCCAGTCTTAGCAGTTTCACATGCAAGGACAATAGTTTTGTGAATTTCTGCTCTGAAACAATGCTGCTAACAACCGGTTTGAGAGGACAAAGCTGTTTCCTTGTTTCAGTGAATATGACAATGATACGGAATGACCATTCTAGTCGATACTTGAATAGAGTTATTAATCCAAGGCAATATGTATGTTTTATTCTGTTTGATGTTCATCACAGTTTTCCGACTATGTTAAGGATAGCGGTAAATTGCCTTACTCCAGTAAGATTAGTTTCTTTTTAAAATGAAAGAAACTCATTAAATAATTATAAACATAAAATAAGAGGGTTCTGACATTCAGTTATATTTGCACTGTCTAATTAGCTGTAGCTGTAAGGTCGTTAGAGTAGCCATCTACAACGATATTTACCACCTTCTTGTCGTATAATGACGTTCGTTCAGACAAGTAACTTCAGTTCATCAGTCTATCAACACCACTAATTATGCATCAACATACCTTAATAATTCTCTCAAAGACGCATACATTCTTTTATGTGGTTGAGCTTATATCACTTGATGACGTACTGTTGCTATTACTCTTGGAATGGAAGCTTTTAGACCTTACGGCATGTCAATGACCGCTGAGTACAAGGAAGGGACTGTTATTTTTCTCGATTGAATTATGGCAAGTGTTCAAGAGTCCAATGATTATATAATTTACAAATCTATCTAGCTAGCTATTTACCCAGGTTTATTTTTGTCTTTGCTTTGAGCGATTTCATTATTTTGGTTGGAAAACACATCGAATGTTTTTAAGTGTGATGGTCGTTAATTTCATATGAAGGACACCATCTTTTGCTTGTTTTAGAAAGGTACTCTGAAAGCTCGACGCACAGGGTCTCTTAAAATAAAGATCGAGTATAAATGTTATAAAGATCGTCTTCTTAATTGTATTCACATCAAAATTCTTCTTTGTGTACAAAATTAAAGCACGTATCATTTGAATGGGGGAAGTGTATCATCTCTTTTATACGCATTTCATATGCTTAGCATTTACATGAACAGCCACGAATAACAATATTCTGTCTATTTCTCAATCGAACTTGGTAATATATTGCTGGTTAAATAAATAGCGCAGTGCCCATGCGATTGTTTCACAATCAAACTAAGTAAGGAGATTAGAAACTTGTAAAACCCCTCAAGACAATCTTTTTTTTACTCTAAAGGTGATGAGGTTATTACAAAAAAAATCATTTAGCTCGAAGACTTACGGCCGTTGATTTGATTGATACTAAGTTTGTGTTATCTGTATATCTGTCACGTCTACATTACTATTACAGGAACAAATAATTACGAACTTAAGGCTACGTTTTGTACTGATTGATTTTAAAAATCTTTAATGAATATCCGACTTCGTTTCTTGTTTGAACTTTGATCAAAAAATCGTTAGAAAACGTTAAAGGCCCCTGAATATCTATCCCTACATAAATATCGTGACACAATATAGTCTGTACATCAAACAAGGGGTATAGTCAGAAATAGCAAGAACATGGTCGTGTCCCACAGTTGTTCAGAATTTACCATCAGCGCATGTGACATTTTGGAAACCTTCCTGGTTGTGATCTGCTTGTTCAGTGACCAGTTCAGTTCAGCCCCTTCTGAAGTGACCAATATCAGAAGTATAATGGAGATGCCATTACTTTTACGTGGATGGGGTGAATGTGTCAAAATAAAAGAAAAGGTTCGTTTGAGCTCAATGAATTGACGTCAGCAATAGCAGAATTGGAGACAGTGCTGGTGATTTGTATACCGTCACTAGCACTGGGCAAGTGTCTGAATAAAACAAAATATTTTGTTTGAGGCTTATTATAAGCTAGCATTGAATTACACTTAGACATATTTATCTGCATTCTTTTACTTTTAGATGTTAACTGTTCATCATGAATATACTTCAAAGAGAACACAGACATTGAGCCCCGGCTTAAGATCCGACGAATGGTCTTGATCTACATCGCTCAAAATAGCATAAGTTTATGTAACAATTATCTCGAACATGAAACGTCAGCACGTCTTATTTCCTACTGCAGGTAGATGTGTACGCATAGCTCAAAAATGAGACACTAATAATGTCAACAGCCTGTAAATGTTTATGTGTACGTGTGGATGTGTTAGTGTCATTGTTGAGAATAAAGCGTTGGTCTCCACAAGTAGTTTCATAATGAACACGTTCTTCTTGAAAGAAGTTTAAATATGGAAACTAAATCAGGATGAGAACGGCGAATGTGACACATTTTGATTTATTTCTCATATCCTGATATTTTGTCAATATTTTGAATAAATATTTACAATGATATCTTCATAGGTCACTATTCTTGAAATGAACATAGAGCAGGCACAATTAGTACAATGGAAAATGATAGCTTATCGAACGAATTACAAAACACAAATCGGTATCTGTTTTAAATTCTGCTGCGCATTATTCAGTTGATTCGTTTGATGTTGACAATCAATATTTTTGTAAACAAAAATACAAATAGTACGAATTTAATTTCTTATTGACAGTTTTTTTATGTAATGACGTCTTTTTTGTAGTCTGAAGGCAACACTGCTTATTTTTAATCGCTTTAGGGCATGTTATAGACAGACTTAGTAAAGATCGAGGAATATATAGAAGGACGATGTCTTTTTTAAATTTAAATACTAAGAACTGGCATAGACCATTTATCGAACTACTGTGTGCAAAGCCAGCAAATTACAACAATAACAACAACAAGACGACACTGGCACGCTTCTACTAGGATTGAGTCACTTTCTTTGCTAATTCAAAGACATGATAGGCACGAACCCACGTTTCATACAAACAAATAAAATGGCGGTCACTTTCATTTGATATTGCATAAAGAAAAGGAAATTACGAGTCCACGTTACATATAGTGTATCAATATCCCACCACAAGTCACAAGCCACACCCCAAAAACGAAAATACTGGTCTACTTTCTTTACTACTTTAAGTTAAACAAAGAAAACTGCCACCAAGGAAGAGAACAGACCACCTAACCATTTTCTGTATATTTCAGTGCAAAACAAAAAATATGTTACCATGTCCAATATCTCACCACGTGATTACTTTACTTGCTACTGTATTAATGAACTTCCTGACATTGTTACTTCAGCAATTTAAATGAGAACAATATGAAAGACATCAAGGCATGATTGGAACAAGTTGACAATACATTACTAATGTAAGAATTATTGAACAGAATAACAACGGAGAAAGACCAAAATCACAGATCTGTAGAAACATATTTACATGAACAGAGAAAAAATTTGTACATGTTTAAGACGTTTTTAACAAACATCCGGCTTTCTGTCTACTGCTACTTATGTCATTCAATCGACTTGACAAAGAGATAGATGATTCGCCTAACGTTTATTCATATATACAACCCCTGGAATTCAGGATAAACAGAGGGAAATATTATTAGAGAGCGACAAACAGAAAGAAGAAAAAAAATAACGAAAATAAAAATTTAAAAATAGAAAAATGATCAGGAATGTTGTGCTTCTTTTAATCTGAACTTAAAAGAAGAATCAAGATATTGAAGAACATGAATGATTAGAATACATTAATTAATGGCCTGGAAAACAACATCGTAGCTAACACTACCTCTTGCACAGTTTTCAAGCAGCCGAAAGATCTACCCATTTAATTCATGGCTAGATCTATAGAAACAACATTCAGATTACCCATTCATTTTCAGATTGCGTTGATGTAATCAAAACGAAACAAGATGTTACATTCCAAGAATTTGCAACGCCATACAAGTCACAATCTAAACCACATGCAAACGGTTTTGAAGATCGGAAAGGGGTTTCTTAATTGATATTGTGCGTGGTAGTATTTGGGAAATATATAACATAACGATAGAATGAGAACACATTTAAATGATTTCGAACAAAGGTTTACAATATATATAGGTGAACTCAATAGCCAAGTGGATGAAAAGGTGTATACATTAAGTGTTAGGCATCATGCAATTAAAACCAAAAGAAAGGAAATACAGATATGCAAACCAAATTAAACACGGAAAATGGGCATCAAGAATATTCCGTTTCACGTAAAAGGGTAATTGAAAAATCGATCAATAAAACAAACAAGATAGTTATACAAAATGAAACTAATACTTAACAGACATTAGACGCAAATCAGTACCTAATATTTACAGCGGAAAAGAAAGACGTGTACGTTATCTAAAAGAAAACGCCGTTTTAATCATTTGAACGTAATATAAAATACGCCATCTTCAGTCAGAATGTAAAACAACTATTGGAACCAGTCTCAAAGTATGTTTGGACGATAAATAAGTGACGGCTTAACTTTTCAAAACAAAGTCAAATATCTATTCAAGTTCACTGACCGAACTGCTGAAAGAAATGAAGAGTACGGGCAAAAAACTAGCGAATACGGTGAAAACAGAGCATAGACACTTGACGACTTGAGTGAAAGATTGAGAAAGAATGGTTTGGTTACTAACTACATTGAGTAATCTGGACGGTCCTTTTTCCACATATGCGTCTACGTATTGTGATGTTGATACGCGTGGCATAAGACAATACTTGAAAACAAAAGACCACCTCAGATAATTGATTATTTCATTCTTGTGATTGGCACGTGAGATACGAATACTTATTGTTTTTAGGTGTCCATTTTCCTTACATCGCTTCTAGGCTTATTCAGCACAGTAAATAACTAAGATGTATACATTCAGAAAATACGTAATTCTTATCAAGGAAGCGATATCCCTCCTGGTGACTCAGACATCTCAATCACAAAGACTGGTATATGATTCGCGCAAATAGCAGTATTAAACCAAAAAAAATCTTTGCAGCATTGTATACCAAAGTGAAACTAAAATATCATAATTTGCTTTCATAAGATAATCATCTTAATATCAGTGACATGAGAGAGCGGTAGGAGTTTGGATGATTTAATATTTCGATGTAACTTACATTGTTGGAAGTTGTGAACAATATGAGCATATCTGACGAACAAGGAAGTCTGATTCAGCAAAGCATCACATCAGGTTATCACTTTTATCAAGGAATTAAGGGGAAATACCTTCACAGAGACCCCAACGGTGCGAGTAAAATGTCTTAAGCAAAAAGTAATTTCCATGTTGTGCGTAAGTGTGTGTGATTCTAATGTTTAACATAGCTTAAAAAACATTTGCAGTAATATAGCTACGATGTCTGCAGTGTGACAGATTATAGTGATATCTAGCCCTGAGGCATCATGTCGCAGATATTATCCAGACACCACACCGACCAGGAAAAACACCCACCACTTAATGTTGAGCGCCAAGCGAAGCAGCTGCTTGTACCATGTTTATTAGTTTTTGGTGTGACTCGGCCTGGGTTCGAACCCGCGAACTCTCGCATCCAAGGCGGTGGTTCTAACCAATAGGCCAACGGTGCTATTACCATGTTTGATATATAATGGATTTTACATGTGACCAGTCTGTCTGAGGTAATATTTATTGTGTTTTGATGCAACAGACCAGTTTAAGGGAACGTGACCCTTGTACATGGCGCCCTTTGATTACAATTACACAGGAGTGCTACCTGTGGGGAAAATAAAACTCTTGCAACAGAAAGACATATCTCTGAGACAAGTTAACTGGAACATTGTATTCTCAGTAGCCATTCTATATCCTTCCTTTGCCATACTTCATGTGAATCCCAGTGACACATCTTTCCACATTTATGGCCAGCTTAGGAAACGTTTGCAGGGCTCATCAGGATAGTTTTTGAAAAATCTACAGGACGTTGGATTGCTGATGGTAGATGTGACAGTCCATGCCACTGTCCACGTTTTGGAACCAATAGTGTGTTAGAGGTGAATTCCGGTGTAGTCTTAGACATCGAGCCAGCAGAGGTAATTTAAGTGCTTGTTTGCAAGATAAGAATTAAAATATTTATATGTCTGAATATTCTTATGGATTCTTCAATTCTGGAAAGTTGTATATTTGCATGCACTGGCAAGGATTCATTTTTGAGACACAAGAAAATAAGCATATGTTTACAAAGTTACTTCTGTAAATTTCATGCATTTGCTCTGTAAATGCAAATAGTTGCAAATACGTTTAAGCAATGTATTGGTGACACCATATCAAGAAAAACAGATGTAATGCATGTTAATGCTGACCAGATAATTCGTTTGTCCCAGATCAAAGAAGTAACGTGCAGAATCCACATGGGAAAACTGGACATGCTAGATTGAAGTTGAGGTTGACACTATTGTCACATACAGCCATCTGCAGATAGAAATGGAAGAAGGAGAACATGAGAACCATTCAGTATTTTGATGTTTGGCATGTTCATAGATTTTTTCATAGCATAATGTTTACTATACCAGATTATATCATATGATAAGGGGAGAACCCATTACATTTGCAGGGAAAACAAACAAAGATCTACAAAAAATCTGACAGAAAAATATAGCTTTGTATTTGTTTAATTCCATGTGTGAAGAAATAAAAATGAAATTAATTGCCAGGGAAAGATAATTTGCGGATGTGAAGAATGGATTTGGAGAACTCCAAATACATCTGTTGGTGCTTCCATCCCATTTAACTCAGCAATACTATGCAATATCAGTGAAAATATTTCCTATCGAAGGCGAGTGAGAATCTTCAAACAAATAGTGGTGACCATCACTTAGCAGGCAACTACAGAGGTTCTGCTCATAGAGACTGTAATCAGGACTTTAGAAACACACAAAAACGCCAGTATTCCATCACAAGTTGTCATATTAAAATAAGCATCTCCTCATCAAAGTACTAAACTTTATACCTAATAATGATGACACAGGGCCCCGGTTTATCATATACTTAGGTGCGAACTGTATAACCTATTGTTGGTGAAATAATTACATATTGCTGATTCCAATATTTTCACACGTGTATAAATATCCTTGTATATTTATAGATGAAAATATCAGATTTTGCATCATATCTTTGGGCGCTTCATTGTGTATGCCTGCAGAAGTTATTCATGCAGAAAAAATGCACTTTTGAGCAATAACAAATTAGAAATGGTATCACTTTTCAGTAGTGGAAATTAATTGTCGCTTAATTTATTTCAAACCAATCGCCCCACCGAGAAATTATATCTCCTTCCCTCCTTGACAAAAGTGATAAACCTAATGTTGTGCTTTGCTGAATCGGAACAGCTTTGCGATCAGATATGATAAAATAGTTTACAAAATGTCAAAATGTATTGCAACAGATTATGTCTTCCCAATCACACCGCTCGCTAATCACTGATAGTTATTGAATCGTCATATGAAAGAGAAACGTCATATTTCGTTTTCACTTTAGTTTACGATCCTGCAAAGACTGGGTTTAATGCTGCTCTGTGTCTGAATGATGAACTAGTTTTTGTGATTGAAATATTTGACTAGTTGTGATATCTCTTCCTTCTTCTTACAAGTTATGATATTCAAAATCTAAACATCTTAAGTATGTATAGTGCCAGAAAACCTGCACAATATGCAAATTAAATTCACACTAACACAAAATATTCTTAGACTCTAAGTAACTGTTATGAATATTTAATTAGCTTTGTTTGTTAGCTTTATTTTAGTTTTTTGCATTACATGCTATTGTAATGTAACATTGTATGTTGTTCTTGACCTTGTCCAAAATTGAGCTCATTTCTGCTTGACCCAGATTAACTTCTTTATTTTATTTATTGTAAACAACTGATACTTAACTATTTATTCTCAGTATGGATGGGGTTAAAATCAGTATTATTATTAATAGAGAAGTAAATTATACATAATCTAGGTTCTTCTTACTAGAAGGTTATTTTCCATCAGGTAATAGGTTTTTTTTTATCATAGAAAAAATTAGTTATTCTAATGGTTTTTTCGCTGGAACTACAAAAGTGCTCTGATATAATTCTTTGATAAAGACATTCACTGCAATTTATAATGTATTCAAACCTGCAATTGTATTTCTGTGATACAACAAAAGACTGTTGGCACATAAGCACACTATAACAGACACATCATTGCCGTCAGTTTTTGGATTTATTTTTGACTACTACTGAAGTTTATTCAGGACTTTAAATTACTAGGACTTGTGTCTGTAATTCTTGGATTTTTGGGGGGATTTAATTCGCAATACTGAAAGTTCTTTTTCTCATTTTCATTTTGTATTCTAGGAAAATAAAATATCTGTTAATTTTACAACACTTTCTGTCTTCACTTTTTTCTGATTTTTACTTTAAGAGTATAGGTCGTAACATAACAGAGAAAGCAATACCAAACACTTTAGTAAACTTCAACAAATAATGTGTTTCCATTGAATACAAATCCAAATTTTTAAAGAAACTTCCAGTGTTGTGAAGAAAATCCCAAATAATCCTGAAAATTCTTTCATAAGTCAAACAAAAACAGATAGAATGCTTCGAATAAATTCAGGTTTCGAATGTGCCTACATATCAATCGTGTTTATTGATCTGATATGTCAGCAGTCTTGTTGTATCACAATGGTATAATCCATATATATAGCTTTGATATTAGGCACATGGATCCTTGTTTTTCATTGTTTATGTTACTAATTAAAACAAATATTTATAACTGAACATAGCAGTAAGATGAAAATAATTAAAATCTGAATTGTATTAATTACCCCAAATAATGATGGTAATAACCATAACTTCACAAACTTCTCAATTAATGACATAATGGACTTCAAAAAAGTTTATAATGACTATGTCCTATCCAAGGTTCCAATAATTATTCCTATGCTTTGAAATTATTAGATCCACAAGAACATATTAGCAAATTAAGACTAAAACAGAATGAAGTCAATATATCTTCAAGAGACTGGTGTCATTTACACTTCTCCAAAAGCTTACAGATAGAATACTGGTACTTAATGTATATGAAGTCTGTATCAAATATGTGTCTACTGGTCTGAATATTTTATTAAATTTACTCAATGTATCCCGATAACATTGACATGTTTAAGGGCAGATGGAAGACATGCAAATAATAATCAAAATAGCATCAATCAAGCCAGTGACCAAAGTGAGCTGATGCACAAATATAACTTTATGTTTGGCTCTGTGTGTGTGTGTGTGTGTGTGTCTGTGTGTGATTTGAATTTTTTACGTATCTGTAACTATGTTGCAGTCATACTGCTACGATGTCTAGAATGTGGTAGTTTATAGTGATATCTAACACTGGAGCATCATACTGAAGACATGTAGCATCATGTCCCACCCAGTCAAATTGTCCTAACACTAACATCTTAATGCTGAGCACCAAGTGAGGCAGCTGCAAGTACCATTTTTATAAGTCTTTGGTATGACTTGGCCAGGGTTCAAAACTGCGACCTCCGACATCCGAGTCAGATGTTCTAACCACTTAGGCTACCAGAGTGGTACCTTATGCATTCATGTGACTCATTCACATCCTGGAAAGAGAAATCACGGACGACATCAAATTGTTCAATCCATTATACCTTCTGCTCTTGGATTTTCTCAATCAAATCTTGCTGAAGTCCTCAAGGTCTCTACCTTCTTCCATGGCGATCAACCATACATGAAATAAAAATATATCTTACATTCAGTGTTGTGAGTAAGTACCTTAATTACTAAGAGACTTCTTGTGAATTTATTGGTTCATGATAAAATACCAAACTTTCCTCTTATAATCATCATAGCTTCAAAAGCTGACTTCCTTTTCATGACATTCTTCTCATCCAACCTTGATCATGGGATCCTACGTGCTACAATGTACTGAAAGTTTTCAGGATAGTCACTATTTCTCTCTCCTATAATGTAACCATATTAAAACCTGTATCCAATCCATCTCTGGCTGATGTTACATGTACATTTTCCTTTGACCCAGAATATAAAGTGTTAGACAATATATCTGGCCCTGCAACACAGGTTTGAGCTTTATCCATTTAAGACCCTGGTACACCTGAGGAATTTATCAGGTAAAATGAATCTGAATCTAATAGTCAGTGATACACAAATTTCATATTAATTCAGGTATCAAAGCCAAAGTAACTCATATATATAGTATTGACCCAAATAATAATCTCTCAAGCCACATCTACAACTAGCACATAAAAACCTTTATCTAAAAACAAACTAGTGATTTAACTGGATATAATACCAGCAGTCATACATATGTACCAGTAAATCACAACCCATTATGAGTCCTCTAGGCCATGTTGGCATCAATCAATGGATGCGTGGATGGTCAGACAGATGGATAAATAATGAATGTATACAGAAGATGAATATATATATATATAGACAAAGATTAAATAATCAAATGACAATAAGAAACAATACATGGTTTGATTACATATTGTAAAGTGGACATGTAATGTACACATGATGTTATTGCTGAGCTTGCGTGTTTTTTTATAGTCTTATCATCAATTCGTCTACCTTAAAGTTTCCCTATCTTTACGTTTTCTCGTTTTATCCAGCCCGAACACGATATTTTTTTCCAGTCCAGTAATGTATAAGTTGAAATAATTCATCTTTTTCTATCTTTTGATTCTTATGTTCAAGTTGAGAGTAAAAGTGTCAGAATTATCCTGATATGTTTTAATTCTTTTTCAATTTTTATTATTTCTTGGCCTAGAACATATATCTCTGTTTATCATCGATTTCATGGGTTATATATATCATGCGTGGTGAAGCAAATCATCTGCTCTTAGTGTTGTCGATTGAATGATCTGAATAGCAGTAGATAAAGTACTGAATTTCTATCTTGACTCGCCTTCAGCTTCTAAAACTGTTTTATGCTCTTGTAAATCAATTTCAATTTCTACAGCACTGAGATTTTGGTGGATTTTCTGGGCATTCTATTCAATTAGGCTTATTAGTAACTTATTGTCCAATTGTACCTTCCATCATTTGATGTATTTCAATTGTTCTCACTTAACTAGTAGTAAGTAAAGTGATGAAGTAGTAAAATCAAGGACACGGTTATTGTGGGGGAGTAATTAAGTAGTACATTCAAGGGCATGACAATTTTGTGGGCGTTTATTAATGTAGTGTGTATTTGTGTGTGATTTGTATTTTTAACTTAGCTTTAGCAATTTTGCAGTCATATCGCTACGATGTCTGCAGTTTGACAGTTTATAGTGGTGTCTAGAACTGAGACATCATTGTTGTTGTTGTTGTTGTTGTTGTTGTGGGGTTTAACGCCATTTTTCAGCACACCATAGGCTATACATGGCGGCCAGTATTATTGGTGGAGGAAGAACCCGGGAAACCCCCGGAAAGAACCACCGACCCACGAGAAGCCACTGGCAAGCTTTCTCACATACCCACATTGTCCGAATTCGAGACTCGAACCAACGCAGACAGAGGTGAGATGGCAGTGATCCGTAACGGAGAGCGCTTTAGACCACTCGGCCACTCGGGGCCCCCTGAGACATCATGCCGCAGATATAAAGCATCATGTCCAACCCAGGAACATTATCCTGACACCAAACCGACTATTTAGTGTTTACTATGATTTCGACACACTCACTACATCCCGAAGCATTAAGTCCCTTGCACTTGTGATATTCTTCACCAAATGACGGATCACAACCAGCGACGCTTAGAAAAGTTTACATTTTCTGTGTATGCAGATCATAAAGTCTGCATAACAACAGAACAATTCTTTGATTTGATGTGTGCAAAAGAGCACATAGTCAGTATAGTACATAATTCATTGCAAATGCTCTGTTTCCTAAATAAAAGAATACATAAGTTAATAATGGCAATAAAAAATGTGCAAATAAATGTTCGGGGATAGACAGACAAACAAAGAGAGAACTCGACAGCGAGAGAAAATCATCTAAGTTGGAATGCATTACCAACATATTTACCTAAGTATTTTAGAGTTGTTAAAACTTCATTTTGGGGTAATTAAAGTAATTTGTACATGCTTGGTGTCTTCCAATAATAAGGACCAATATAAGATTCCATATGTGAGAGGAATACAGGACAGCTTAAAACAAAATGATATTCACACATTCGTCGAAATTGACTTAGTCTTTTAAGCAAAGAGATGTGGGTCGTATATCTATCCCATCATGGCATGCTTGCTCTAATCTACGCAGACTACAAGCGAATACGAAGCTACAAAATATTACTGTTCATGGCCTTATATTTGCCGACGAATGTTCCATGAATCTCAATTATAAGTTTGACATGTAAAACGGTATGGATCATTTCTTGTAGCTTGTTATTATTACGGTCTCAAAATCTATCAAAAAGACAAAGGGGATGCACCATCTTGCAGCAAGGAATCAGTTCATATAGCCAACCATCAGAGCAAATGGATAATCACTATTGTCAGTGACATGTTCACCTATCTCGGCAGCACACTGTCACCTACTGTCCACTTCGATGATGAAACGGCTGAATTGGCAAAGCAAGTGTGGCCTTTGGCAGAATACGCGCAAACGTGTGGGAGCGAAGAGGTATCAGTCTACACGTAAAACTGAAGGCCTACAAAGCCACCGTGTTGCCAAACTTGTTATATGTTAGCGTATGCCACGAAGTTCAATGGTTTTCTCATGGGCTGCTGAGGAAACTCGTGAGGATAAGATGGCAGAACAGGGTCGCAGGATCTGAATTTCTCAGACGAGCAAACATTCCAATTATACACAATGTGCCGATGGAATTACAGTGGAGACAGGCAGCCCCATCGCCAGGATATCAGGATCTCAGAGGAGCTACTAACAAGAAGATCGTCTATGTTGAGCTCAAGGAGGCAAAGTGATCTCACAGTGATTATAATTAACGCTTCACAGATTCCTTCAAGTCATCCTTAAATTACTTCAACACTGTCCCTGAGCATTTGGATGATCTCGCACAGGATCCCTCCCCTGGCGCAGTTTCATCCACGCTGGAGCTAAAGACTTTGAACTGATGAAAATTGAAGAGTCAGACAGAAAGGTGAACAAGGTAAATCTCGAAAATGCAGCACATCCTGCATTGATCAAGCAAGCGCAACCGGCATTTGCTGTCGAGTGTACAACAGACTGTAGGAGCACAAATTGACCTGATCTTACATACCCACACAACTCAAAACAGTTATTGAGGGGCCCCGAGTGGCCGAGTGGTCTGAAGCGCTCTTCGTTACGGATCACTGCCATCTCACCTCTGTCTGCGGCGGTTCGAGTCTAAGATTCAGCCAATGTGGGCATGTGAGAAAGCTTGCCAGTAGCTTCTCGTGGGTCGGTGGTTCTTTCCGGGGTTTTCCGGGTTCTTCCTCCACCAATAATACTGGCCGCCATGTATAGCCTATCGTGCTCAAAAATGGCGTTAAACCCCACAACAACAACAACAACAACAAAACAGTTATTGATATCCTAGTTAACGATAAGTCAACTAATAAATTGGAAAACGCGTACAAGTTAAGACTCCGCAGGAAAACTGCAAAAATAATTAGTGTTTCGTGATTCATCTTTTGCAAGTAATAACTGGTCTAGAAAACATTTGTAAATGCAAATTGCATTGAGAGCAATAAGATTAATTATTTTCTTTCATTATATTCAGCAAAGCTTGCTGGTGTGATTAATGCGGGGATTTAAGTGAGTATAAAATTAGATGTGTCAGGTAAATGCAAAATTAAATTTATCTTCGAGTATATAAATAGGTAATCATTTATTATATTACAAGCTAGTCGAAGTCATTGATGCAAAATTTGTTCTAATAATAAACCTAGATAGTACTCGACTGGTACTACATTCCTCTATTAATTTAAGTAATATATTCGTTGGTTGTTTCATGATCCAAAAGGAGAAGATTTCATTGAGTACTAGTCTTTTAAGTCTTTTGTACAAATAAATTTTAAACAAGTTCGTCTTGACTAAAGGCGTTTTGAGGCTAGCTCCATCAGGAAGTTGTATCTTAACACCTGTTGCTCAAATTGTCGAAGGTATCAAGTCGTCACACTACCGTGCATTTGAAAAATATCTTAATCTTTATTTGTAGCTTCTTGCTGAAGTCTTTTCCATTCAGTTATTCACAAAATTTAGCATAAGTCATAGATTTTTTTGTTCCACAAAAATATATTCCTGAACTAAAAAGAAGGACTTTAATAGGGTTGTATGCACTCCATAAGTCCACCGTAGGAACAAAAGGTGAAAACGTAAGATATCGTTAATAATTTCCTTAAACGGATAAAATACAAAACATTATTGCTGTAACCTTCTGGAATGTGTTAATTTAGACAAAAACTAAACTTATTGTATTCTGAAATAGTGTATTTTTGAGGAATAAGGAAAAGTAGTATTATACGGTAAATAGGAGCAGGTGATATCTACTTATAAATTCATGGTACTAAGCTTCACTCGGACACTTATTTTGAAGAAAGCAACGGAAGAATACCAAATACTCGCAAAAGGCTGCACAAACATGCATTACAAGCTGTTGAATTGTTATTCATATGAACAGATTCGAACTAAGGAAGTCAAGTGTGTTACACAAGATTACGGCATACAATTCCGACATGGTTTGGGTTATAATAGGTAGGTACAGGTTGTTGGAGATGACAAAGTAGTTATATTTATCTTCGGAAAATGATATCTTAAGACAATTTAATTCAGAAATGGAATTAAAATGTAAACAAATGACAAAAAGCATTTCGCTACAGTCAATTTTATATTTTTCTGTTTTATTATATATACATGCATACATACATACATGCATACATACATACATACATACATACATACATACATACATACATACATACATACATACATGCATTACATACATACATACATGCATGCATGCATACATACATGCATGCATGCATGCATACATACATACATACATACATACATACATACATACATACATACATACATACATACATACATACATACATACATATGGTGTGTGTACGTTTGTGAAATGTGCGAAATGGGGACATATGTGTGAATACACACCAACTGTGCGGGTACACAACTCGAAACCGGGATGTACCCACATTAGTAATGTCGGCTTAAATGGAATGGCAGTCCGGTACCTAATGAAATAGGCGTATCTGAGCATGTCCCCGTTATGTCGGTATTTTTTTAGATGATGTTATACACAACAATACACATGTACCACTCGACTCAAAACTTTGCGTGTATCAGTCGGAAAACTGTGTTCACGTGTACGCGGTAAAATTTCACACTGTTTTGCTGTCTGCTTGCGCACGTTGCTTCGGAAATAATCACAGAAGATGACATCAAGAAGAGCTAACAGGATTGAAATCATTTATGTAAACGTAGACAAATATACATGAAATAGTTTCTCTTTTAACACAGAGAGCAATATCGATATACATGTTTATTAAATGTAGTCTAATATTCATAACACATTTCGCCAAATTAGAACGAGAACACAAGAAAACTGAATAAAAGGTTTGATGCATATGTTATGCACGGTTTTTCGATGGGCAAGGGATTCTAGCCGTTCATCTGTTCCTCGTATATTTACCTTATATTTAACTCTGAGCTATTGACATTTGGATAAGAAATACACTGGAAAATATCAACATAGAGTTTAGTTCATGTGGTTAGAAGAATAATAACGAACAGTCTACGTGTTTAAAAAAAGCAAAACATAATACCATTTCTTTCCTCCAATTAACCGCGTTAGAAGTTAAGCTTGAACCAATAAGAAATAAAAAGGAGTTTTGTAAAAACTTGTACATGACACCAGTCACGACGCTGAAAGTACAAGTGTTCATACTCATGGTTAGTGTTTCTCGATGTATCTTAAATATGCTTTCTGGCTGAAATACAAATAATGTGAAACAAAATAATAATATAAATTTTGTTTGACTCAGACGTAAATTATCAAACATTTCTCATTCTTACCACGTTTAGTTAGTACCTTTTAATATTCTCTCTCTTTCTGTCTCTCTCTCTCTCTCTCTCTCTGCTTTGTTCCTTCTGTCTTTCTTCCGTCTTGCTAGCTTGATTTCTTTCTGGCTGTATGTCCCTTGTTTTGCCCTATTTCTAAGGACCTGATGACATTAGTTTGTTAATTTGGATGGGAACTGTGTTCATGAGGTGAGATTACTGCAATATTTAGATGTATATATCAAATGCATAGTAAAATAGATCTTTTCTGACCATAATTTGTTAAGATAAAAATCTCCTCGCTTTGATGGTAAAAGTCATATATTCCCGTTTTGTATGTTTTACAAGAATGTGTGTGTGTGTGTGTGTGTGTGTGTGTGTGTGTGTGTGTGTGTGTGTGTGACAAAAGAGTCAGGTAGAAGATGTTTATCTCGTTTCACAATACCCATTTTTATCAGATCTTGAAAACAGATTCACACCAGTGACTTTCTTGGAAAGAAATACCCTTGTTGTATCCACGTTTATGCGGTAAAAATTCACACAGTTTTGATGTCGGCTTGCACACTTTGCTTCAGAAATACTCACCGAAGATGGCATCAAGAAGAGCTAACAGGATTGAAATCATTTATGTAAACATTGACAAATATGTATGACATATTTTATTTTTAACAGAGAGCGCAATATCGATATACATGTAAGTTAATGGCTAGTCCAACGTTCAGAACACATTTCGCCAAATTAGAACGGATATTATACACGGTTTAAGATATTCTAGTCGTTCATCTATTATTGTATATTTAACTTATATTTAATTCTGAGCCATTTAAATTTGGATAAGAAATACAGAGGAATAAATCAACAGTGATTTTAGTTCATTCGAATGTGGTTGGAAGCAACATAACGAACAGTCTATATGGTTAAAAAACATAACACCATTCTCTCCTCCAATTATCCACGTTAAAGTTAAATCCAACAAGACAAGCTTGAGCCAATAGGAAATAAAAATAACATTTGTAAGAACTTGTACATGACACCAATTAAGATGCTGAAAATAAAATTGTTCATACTCTTATTTAGTGCTCATCGATGTATCTTAAATGTGCATGCCAGCTGAAGCATAAATAATGTGAAACAAAATAATAATATAAATTTCGTTTGACTCAAAGGTCAATTATTGAATACTTCTCATTCTGTCCTGGTTTAGTCAGTACCTTTTTATATTCTCTCTCGATGGATCGATCGATCGATGGATCGATCGATATATCGACATTGTCCTCTCTCTGCCTTTCTTCCTTCTTGTTTGCTTGATTACTTTCTGGCTTTAAGTTCCTTGTTTTGCCCGATATCTAGGGACCCGATGACTACAGTCATTAGTTTCTCAATAGCGATGGGAACTGTGTTCATGCGGTGAGATTACTGCAAAGATGTATATATCAAATGCGTAGCAAAATTAATGTTTCCCTCATTTTTTTTTTAAATAAAAACGTCCCCGTTTTCATGGTCAAAATCATATGTCCCCATTTTGTAGGTTTTACAAGAACGTGTGTGTGTGTGTGTGTGTGTGTGTGTGTTTGACAGAAGAGTCAGGTAGAATATGCTTGTCATCTTTCACAATGCCCATCTTATTCAGATTTTGAAAACAGATTCACACCGATGACTTTCTACTAATTAAATGAAAACAATATGCAAGACATCAGGACATGATTATAACAAGTTGACAATACATTACTAATGTAAGCGTTATTGAACAGAATAAGTACTGAGAGACACCAGAATCACAGAGCTATAGAAACAGATTCTCAAGAACAGAAGAAAGATTTTTATAAGCTTAAGACGTGTTTAACAGAGATTCGGTACTCTATCTACTACTATCTAAGTCATTTAATCGACTTGACATTGAGACAGCTGATTCGCATAATGTTCAATGATACGTATATATCCCATGGAATTCGGATAAAAAGAGGAAAATAGTATTGGAAAGCGACTAGCAGAAAATAAAATTAAAATATAAAAAAATTAAAAATAACAACAAAAGGAAAAAGGTGTCTCTTTTAATGTTAACTTCAATAAAAGAATAAAAAGATGAAAGAAGATGAATGATTACAATACATTATTTAATGGCCTGGACAAACACCATCTTGGCAAGTACTACACTATATAAAGTTTCAGCAGCAAATTAAAAACGAAAAAATGTAGCCATAAATCTGATGAAGCTGAACGAATTAATGGCTAGATCTCTAGAAACAACATTCAGTCTATCCATTCATTTTTAGACTGGATTCATGTAGTCAAAATGAAAAAGGATGTCACATTTAAACAATTAACAGCACACTAAAAGCCACCAAAGTAAAACACACATATGATTCGGTTATCTACGTTAATTATCGAATAATCAGTGACATAAGAGAGCGGCATTATTTTTTATGACTTAATCTTTCGATGTAACTTACTTTTATGACATTTGTAACTGTTTCGACATATCCGACTAACAAGCAAGTCTGATTCAGCAAATCATCACATCAGGTTAACACTTTAATCATGGAAATAAGCGGAAATAGCTTCAAAGAGACGCCATCTGAGGTCAACTTTATTGTCTTTTATTCACAACTGCTGTCATTATTCCGGCGTTGTCCCTATTGCCACTGACCAGCAAATGGGGCCGAGACTCGCATACATCTCCCTTTACATACATGTACATAGGAGTACTTCCTGTGGGCCGAATACAACACCTGGAATAGGCAGCCATACCTTGGAGACATGCCAACCAGACCAGTGTTCTCAGTAACCATTCTATTTGCAGGTGGAACTCTAACAGATTTCTTTCTTGTTTAAATACCTCATGTGCATCCCAGTGATATATCTTTCCACATCTATGTCCAGCTCAAGTAAAGTTTGCAGGGCGCATCAGGATATTTTTTGAAACGTTACAGATCGTTTAATTGCTGACTATTTATGTGACAGTGTATGCCACACTCCAAAGCTGGAGCCTATAGTGTGTTAGAGGTGAATTTGGGTCAAGTCTTGAACATTGAGCCAGTACAGGTAATCTAAGTGCTTGTTTACAAGATAAAAATAAAACTATTTATATGCCTGAATATTCTGATAGATCCTTCATTTCTGCTACGTTGTATGTTTCATGCACTGGCTAGGATTCATGTTTATGTCACACAAGAAAATGCGGATATGTTTTCAAATATACTTTTGGAAATTGCATGCATCTGCTGTATATGCAAATAGTCTGAAATACATTTAAGAAATGTATTGGTCACACCATATCTAGATAAACAGAGGTAATATATGTTAATGTCAGCTAATTCGTTTTTGCCTAATGAAAGAAGCAAAGAAAAGAATAGTCATGGAGAAAATGGGACTTGCTAGATTGATTGACAATCGGCAGAACTATAAAGTGGAAGTGAAAGCTAATATCACATATAAGCATGTCCAGATAGAAATGAAACAGGGAGAACCTGACCGCCGCTCACTATTTTGATGTATGGCATGTTGCCATAGATGTGTCCATAGAACAGTGTTTACTACACCAACTGATAATGGAAGAACCCTATTACTTTTACAGGGAAGAGACAAACAAAGAGCCCTACATCAAATCAGACAGAATAATATGTTTTAATATGTCTAATTCCATGTGTGAAAAAATAAACATGAGTTGATTGCCAGGGAACAAGAATTTTAGGATCTGAGTAACCAAATTTACAGCATTTCAAAAAACGTCAATGGGTGTTTCCAAAACTGATTTTAAAAATTTTTTATAAGTACTTGAACTTCGTTTAACTTATCAATAACATATCTGGGACAGATACATATTTTTCTATCGGAGGAGAGCGAGAATACTGGGTTGATTAATGCTGTGTACGTAAATGATGTAGCAGAGTCTGTGATTGAGATATTTGATTCGGAGCAATGTCTCTATTTTACGTTGATAAGAGTTAAGTATATTCAAAATGAAAACATCTCAGGTATTTTTTGTGCAAAAAAACCTACATAATATCTGGGGAAAATGCAGACTAACAAAAAGTAATGTTATGACTCTAAGAAACAGAGAAATCAAGCTAAACCAATTTAGTAAATTTCAACAAATAATGTATTTCTCTATAATACACAGGACATTTGAAATAGAACTTAATGTTGTGAATTAAAATCCAAATAATTCTAACCTTTCTATCATAAATCCAAAAGTATAGAGTGCTTTGAATGAATTCCAGGTTTTTAATGTGCTTAAGGATCAATGGTGTTTAATGAGCTGATATGTCAGCAGTCTTGATGTATCACAATGATATAATCTAGAATATCTTTGAAAGAATTCACAATGATCCAATATAATGATTTAGCCTAAAATGTCAGTAACCACTTAGCAATTCCAATGAATGATATAACTAAATAATTCCTCTTAAATTATATCTCATACAACTAACAGTAATCTTAATAGACTGAAGATAAAATAGCAAAGACCAATTTGTTTACTTCAGAACCCTATATAAAAGTCTAACACGTAATAAGATGTCAAGGATGATGATTATTTTCAATGGAAATTTCCATCAAATTCGTAATTATATTCAGGTCTATTCGAATAAGGTTAAGCAACTATCGAGACCAAATACAATTTCCAAGGAGAAAATCTGAATCTGAGTACTGAACTCAAATCTAACTAAACATTTTGTTTACAAATGAATATCATCTAAAAGTAAAATCTACAATACTGGACATGCGTTATCTATATAATGTGTTGCATAACAATATCAGCAGCGATATACAGTCATGGACAAAAATTAAATACACAGTATAGATATCCATAATATGAACCCATATCTTACTTGCTAATCACAGTGTGCGTGTAAACCCCTTATTTCACGTGATCTTTGTTTCTCGGGTAATAGTGTATCTATTAAACCATAACAAGTGTGATCACTATGAGTAGACCCATATAAAGGAAAAGGACCGTCCAGATTGTTAAATATAGTCAGCGACGAAACGTTCCTTTTTCAATCGTTCACTCAAGTAGTCAAGTGTTTTGTTTTTACCGATGTTTTCCATTTATTCTTTATTTCCTTCATGCCTAACTTATTTCTTCAGCATAACGATCAAATAACTTGAATATAAAGTTGTTTTTATTTTAAAATGCGAAATCTTTACTTATTGATTTTCCTTTAGTAATTGCTACTGAGGCTATATGCTTCATTCAAGAGGAACAAACTTTGGTTCTGCTCCTATTATCACATGCTGGCTCAATACCTTCTCTTTTACTCTCAAATGACTCAAACAGAGTTCTCTTCCATAATGTGTTCATTTGTTTCTTTTAACGCTGTAAATTTAGGGAATTGATCTTTGCCTAATGTCTTTTTAGAGTGAAAGTGTTCAATGATTTCATCGGTCAGAATGATGAAATCATAGCCAAAATTGTTTAAATTGTCAATTATAAAATTGACAAATATTGTGAACTGTCTTGCTTTATGGTCTTAATGACGACTCTTCTCCATCTATAGGGTATACTAATTATTCAGCACATCATACGGGAGCATAAATAGATCCATATAATGCAGTTAATTAATTTATATATTTCTTTGTTTTGTGTTATTCAGCTACAAAATTATCATTTAACACATGTTTCAGTTGAAATACATTATCTCGTCTACAAATTGCAAATATACATTTAATTAAACAAGTTAATATAATTTAGCTGGGATACTAGTAGCAAAAGATACAATGCAAAAATCATAGAGCTATTTCAAAATATTGTTATTTTCATTTTGCATAACACTCTTGTTTGCTTTTAACAACTAATGTTTTCAAATTCACCCGTTTTTACTTATAATGTAATACTTTTTCCGTGTTGTATTCTATTTTGAGTATCTATTTTTCCTTTCTGTCGCCTTTGATTGCATTAAAGCTAGTACTTAATGCATACGTCTGTTAACCACTTGTGTCTTGAGTGAACCTTTATCTACTATAAACCTTCCTTACAAATCATTTAAATGTTTTTGACAACACGGGAGAATTTTGGGTTTAAAAAAGTCGGGTACAAAAAATGAGTTTTTAATCTGCATTTTCTAGATATTCCAGATTATTTGGTATCATTGTAGAGCTACATGTGTCTACCTTTCTATAATACCACCCACTGTAGTGTATCGTTCTAATGTTGTTTATTTCGTCAATACTATCATGCACCACGCTGATTTCAAGACACAACATCCCAATCATTTGCACACGGCTTAGACTGCCTAGTTTATGTTTCGTGCTATTCTTTGAATCTAGCATCTTAAATCGTTTGGATTTCATCAATCCAGTCTAAAACGAATGGACAGTTTGCATGTCAATTTCATATATCTTACCATGAATTAATTCACTTCTATTTCTTTAACTGTTCTATTTCTCTTCTAAGTCTCTTCTTCTGCTGCCTGGGAACTGTGCTGTTGTCGGTGTTTGCTACGATATTGATTGTTCCAGGCCAGTAATGTATATGCTGAAATCATTCATCTTTTCCCATAACTTGATTCTTTTGTTCAAGTTGAGATTAAAAGGGTCAGAATTTTCCGACATTTTGGAACCTTTTTTTAAAAAATTGTTCTTCCACAGGAACATATCTTTTTGTTAATCTTCGATTCCAAGGGTTATATATCATCGAAGGTAAAACGAATCTTCTGATGATTGTCTTGTCTATCCAATGACTTGTAAAGTAGTAGATACAGTTCTGAATTTCTATCTAGACACATCAACAGCTTTAAAATTTGTTCTGCTCTGGTGGATCTCTTTCTACAACCATGGAATTTTGGAGGCTTCTCTTGTCATTCTATTAAATAATGATTATTAGTAATCTATGGTCCACTTGTTCCCTTCATCTCTTGATGTCTTTTAAATCGTTCACTCTAAACTTGCAGTAAGTGCAGTAATGAAGTAGTAAATTCAAGGGCATGGTCTTTTGGGCGGTGTTTGTTATTGCAGTTGAAATTCAAGTAATCATGTTGTAAGGTAAAGGACGAACTGATTTATTTCTTTATTTTACCCTAAGAAATACGGAATGTGGTTCTGTTTTAAGGTATATTAAATTGTGGTGACTTTGCTTTGTTTATGATACAGTAGTGAGGAAGGTAGTCAGCTATTATTTGTGCGGCTTTACTGGGTAGGATGTGGCTGGATTGGGCTATTTTTAAAATATATAAATTGACTCATTTGGGTAATGTCTAGAAGAATTAAGCAAATAGAAAAAATAACCGGCCTGTGTTTTCATTGTATCATTTATGATTCTAATAATTAAGTTGCTCCATGTTTATTTCTAGCACGGTGATCATCGTAGTTCCTTTAGATTTACAAAATTTATACCACTCAAACAATTGCTTCCAAATAAGTTTTATAATCTAGATAGCAGAAATAAAATAATCATTTGCACACTAGTTTCCTCCAGAATCAACTGTAATTAAATCCTACGTAAATTTATACACTACAGTTATGCCTACAGTGACGAAACTATTTATTTCAGCAACATTATTGTCACTTTGTCCTACGTTTGATAATAGAACATCTTTGAACATGTAACTTATTTGATTACCTTACATAAAATTTCCATGACAACAGGACCTGTAACGAGAACTCTCCATGAAATAGATGTAGATCAACGTTATATTCCTTAAAAAGACACACGAACACGACCGAAGTGGCCTTAGTGTTAACTATTATTTCCACACTCACACCATCAACAAAAAATTAAAAGGCACGTCCCATGCACTTGTGATATTTTTCTCTGAGCGAGGTAATTTAAACCAACGAGGTTCCCAAGAGTTCACAATTTCTGCATAGGCAGATGATAAAATCTGAATAACAGAGCGAAACATACTTTTTTATTTTGCGTGTGCAAAAGAGCACATAGCCAATATAATACATGAGTCATGCACAATGCACTGTTGCATAAATGCCTGAATATATCAATCAATAATGGCTATACAAATGTGCGCATAAATCCTCGGAGATGGACAGACAGACAGAAATAGAACTCTACATCGAGAAAAGATAATCTAAGTTGGAATGCATTATCAGCATATTTACCTAGGTGTTTTAGAGTTCTTAAATCTTCATTTTTGTGTAATTGAAGTAATTGGTACATACCTGGTTTCTGCCAGTAATAAGGATCAAAATAAATTAAAATGAAATATGTATTTTAGTCTCTGGTTACAAAACAATAAAAGGCAAGATATATGGACTGAATTAGGATATTACCAGATCTCCAAGACCGTGAAGTCAATAAAATAGTTCTCACAGTGGAAACCCAGTTATTACAATTCTTTCTTTTAAAATCTGTAAGCATTAATTGTTATATTTTTTAACAATTTAATTATTTGTGTTTAGCACTCTGAACCAATGCTTAATGATACGCACATATATATTTAATTAAAGAGTATGGGGGCCAAACTATCCATTTTCAAGCATATTCTTGGCAGGATGTATAACATCTAGTATCTACATGCATTATGTTCTATGTACCCGTCATATGCTATCTGTTTTCTAAACCACCAAATATCACAGCCATAAGACAATATTGGAGATGCGAATTAATCAAATAAATAAACCATTATATTTACCAGACATTCTAGAATGTTAGTATTATTCAGAGTTAATGTGGCGCACACCTCTGCTCATGCAAAGTCTGACTGTATGCCCTGAAGTCGGAGAGGCATTGATCATTAATCAAAATGCAATAACAAAACCAGTGGCTTCAAGTTAGTGATCATTTACTGTGATAGTACTGTTGAAGTGTCACATATACAAAAACCACTCACTTCGTATCGATCAAATTAGTTGCTACAGCTCTGTAAACTAAATCGACTTAAAAATAATGTAATGATCTCATTTCCTTTACATTTTGAACAGTAACTTTGTATTGGGGACTTTTATTTATCGCTAATCACCTACCGTTGCTTAATTGTCAAACAACCACATAGATACTGTTCGTGTCAGCAATGTATTCCATATCAGAGTGAGCTATATATAAAATTATATTATTCTTGCTGTACAAGCAATAGCTAATTTTATGTAACCAGTGAAATATGTAGAAAGTCTTTTATGCAGTCAGCTATGGGATCCTATGACAAATTTCGGTTGCCCATATAAATTCATCGTTATAGTTCGGTAATTCCATCATGGCATGCACGCTCATGTCATAGACGAGGAATATTCTCAATCATTCCATGTCACCAATGGAGTCAAGCAAGGTTGTGTGTTGGCCCCAATCCTCCTGAGTATGATGTTCTCTGCTATGCTTACTTACGCTTCCCGTGACCATGACACTGGGATTGTATCCGATACCACACTGATGGCAAGATCTTGAATCAATGGAGAGTGCAAGCGAAGACTAAGACATAAAATTACTGTTCGTGGTCAACTATTTGCCGACGACTGTTACCTGAATGCCCGATCTGAGTCTTTGGATAGTTTGTTGTCAGCTTGTAATTATTGCAATTATTATATTGTTTGGTTTGTGCTGTGAATGATGCAGACGTAAACTAATAAGGGATGGTGGTGGTTTTATGTTACAGTCCTAATCAATGATAAAACCAACACCAGAATTACTAAAGCAAGTGTGGGCCTTTGGAGACTACGAGCAAACGTGTGGGAGAGAATTCTACAAATAAGTTCAAGGTCTACAAAGCCGCTGTGTTACCAATCCTGTTATATGTTTGCAAAAACGCTATGTTAAGAAGCTTAATCATTTTCACATTGGCTGCTGAGGAAACTGATTAGGATAAGATGTCAGAACATGGTTTCAGACACTGAGCTTCTCACAAGGGCAAACATTCCAAGTATTCACATTCTGCTGATGACATCATAGTAAAGACTGGCAGGACCCATCGCCAGTATGTTAGGATGTCAGAAGAGCGACTACTTAAGAAGCATTTCTACGTTGAGCTGAAGGAGAGGAAGTGATCTCAGGGTTGTCAAAAGAAACGCTTCATAGATGCCGTCAAGACACCCTTGAAGCACTTCATCTCTGACCAATAGCCTTGGGATGATCTCGCACAGGATCCCTCCCCTGGCGCAGTTTCATCCTTATTGGTGCTAAGGACTTTGAACAGATGACAATCGAAGAGGCATGAAAGAAGCTCGAGCAAGGTAAATCTCAGAACTGCTGCACGTCCTGCATTGAACAATCTATCCCAACATGCACATGCTTCCAAGTATGACACAGTCTGTAAATAGCACACATTGACCTGATCTCACGTATTCACAGACTTCTAACCAGTTACTGATATCTTAGTCATCTTCGAACTCAGAGGATGCACAAGTTCACTTATAAAAAGGAAATGTATAACTTACCACTGCACATGAAAACTGCAAAAAGCATAAGTGACTCGTTATTGCTACCTTATAAGTAATAATTGGCCTCGCAACCAATTGTAAAAGCAACCAGAATTCAAAGCAATAAGGTTAATTGTTTTCTTTCACTATATTCAGCAAGAGGTACTCTTGGGATAATACGGGAATTTTCCATTCAGTAATACACTTTGATACAAATTAATTTTGATCAAGGTTTGTCTTGGCATAAAGGTACTTGAAGGCTAGTTCTATCACACAATCGTAACTTAATACATGTTGTTCAAACTGTGGACGGCATCAAATCGTCACTGTATCGTGCATTTAAAAAATGTGTTCATTCTTTATTTGTAGCTTCTTCTTGGAATCTTTTCTTTTTTGTTCCTCCTTAAATTTCAGAATAAGCCATAGATTTTGATGTCTAACAAATCAACATTCCTGCAATAAAAAGAAAGGCTTTTAAGGGAAGGTATGCAATCCATAAGCCCTCAGCAAGACAAGAAGTGAACACTTAAGATATTGTAAAAGATTTCCTTAAACGGACAAAGTAACATAATATTATTGTGACGTTCTAGAATCCGTGTTAATTTAGATCATTAAATTAATGCTGGATTATGCTGGATGGTAATTGATATCCATGACAATGCAATGAACACTGAAAATAACTGGATGAACCAGGCAAGTCAAAATGTGTTACAAATTTTAATAGCAAACACTTCCCATATGGTTTGGGTTATAATAGGTACGTATAGGCTGTAGGTGATGACAACGTTGTCCTATTTTACCTATTACTGTAAATGTATTATTTACCATCTGAAAATATCATAAAGACAATTTAATGCAGAAATGGAATCCAACCTTAATCAAATCACATAAAGCATCCCACTACAGTTGCATTACACGTACCCATTGAGTAACCAACGCATCTATTACTGGCTTTAGAGTGGTGTATATATCGAGCTGTGTGTGCGTGTGAGTGTGAAACAGAAGGCAAATATTATGTTTCACAATGCCCATTTTATTCAGATCGTGAAAACAGATTCTCCACAGGGATTTTCTCAAACGAATTCAGGCGTTATATCTCAACTTGCACCGTATGGCATTTCAGCATCCCAGAGAAGAGCTTCAATGGAAATATCATTCACTAATTAGTACTTTTCACACCATATTTCTTTCACCCGTATGAGATATATAATTGATATTTTTCCAATGTCGTCTTGAAAACTGTTTCTACTATGGATTCTTCACATTTTCGCTTTTTCATTTCACTGTTACATTTGTGATTGTTGAACCATTGTTATGTAGGTGTCTGTTTACGCTCCACATTTCCAAATATCCCTTTTCATGGACATTGCAATAGATAGCATCTGCAGCAGAAGGTATATAATCGAAATAATAGCAGCCGGTATCTTTGTCATTCATAACTTATTTTCACTTCTAGTGAATGGATAGCAAAATGACCATTATTATTCTTTGGTTTTAAATGATTGCAATACCTCAATCACAATGCATGTCAAAAATGATGTATACGAGATAAAACTATAAAAGTGTTCACCAGCAGCAGAAGGAGCTTTTCACTATTCACGTTTCGTTTTGATTATATTATTAGCCCAAAGTTGATGATATTACGTGTCCAAATAAGACAGAAAAGAATGAGGCGACAGGATGTATTTCAAAACCTAGTTAATATTTTTTTTCTCCATTACTTATCTTATAACACTAAAAAGCTGCCGCTTGTGAAATTCACAGTCTCTCTCCAAGTTCCATATTTCACTTATGTATCTAATAAATATGGACAGCCCTCTTAAACATTTCCACATCCAGCTATACGCTAGAAAATCCTTAACTGAGAATGTTTTGTTCAGTGTTCATTACCGTGACAATGGTTCGCTTATTCTTCGCTTTCCTGACCTTCTCTAAATTGCTTACAAGCGGACATCCTCAAATTAATTGTGGAAACGTCACTTCATCTATATGCCAAAATGTCTCTTTTGGAAAACCAATTGACTGCCAGGACATTTACCAAATGGGTTTTACAAAGACTGGAAGCTACATTATTTATCCCAAAGGACATACTAATGGTATCTACGTTCGATGTGACATGCGTACAGCCGGTGGAAGATGGACTGTCATTCAGAGAAGAATCAGTGGAGATGTTGATTTCTTTCGTGAGTGGATTGATTATAAAGAGGGTTTCGGTGATCCAAATGGAAACATGTGGCTCGGAAATGACAATATACATGATCTCACGGCTCAGTCCGATTACCAACTGCATATAAACTTGGCTGTTTCAAATACAAATACCAGCTTTGCCATGTATGATACTTTCTCGGTTGGAGACGAAAGTAGTGGATATCTGCTCTTCGTAAAAGGCTACAGTGGAACAGCAGGCGACTCTTTCTCTTATCATTCTGATATGAAATTTAGCACCAAGGATTGGGACAACGACAAAACCAATTCAACAAATTGTGCCAGTAGCTGCAAAGGCGGTTGGTGGTATCATAGTTGCCGTCTTTCAAACTTAAATGGAATCTACGGATCCACCAATTCTGGAGAAGGAATAAATTGGTATGCATATGCCGGATATCATACATCCATGATATATGCAGACATGAAAATAAGGAGAAAAATTTCAAAGTAAGAGTGATACAAAAGTATTAAGATATCACGGGAATAAAATAATATTTGTAGAAATAGGATACTGCAGCTTGAAGTATGTCCATGTACATTCATGTTATTTGCAACTTTCGAAATACACCGCTTTAGTCATATGAATATTCCTTCTTCATAAACGGACGCAGGTATAATTAATTCCTAGAACCATTTAAATTTGCTGTCCCTATTGCATTTGCAAAGGATACAGTTGTAATACATTTGGTTTGTCTGAATGGAGATAGTTTAAAATTAATAAGTATATTGTATTGAAAGTATGATTCTACATTTTTATTTTGTATGTTTCGTTTCAAAATGTTGATGCCATTTGCAATAAACATAACATGCGCTACATATACGATTGCAAATAACATCTTAGTTCCCTCCACTCCCATACCGACCTAACGGATTTATCAAATGTTATATAAATGTTTTGCATCTGAATCAGAATAATATTATATATATATATATATATATATATATATATATATATATATATATATATATATATATATATATATATATATATATATATATATATCCCGATTTCAACAAGCATCTTGATTGACATCTCAGTTAACAATATTGTTAGGTATTGTAAAAAGTGGCAATATATTACATTTTAAGGAATGATAAAATATAATATTCATCCGTATGTAGTGCTGCATAACTGTGGTTTTCAAACATAGTTTCGTACAAACAAACATGAGCAGCTTACGTTCTTTTGTTGGGGAATAGTTGCTGTTTTTACACTCCTGAGAGTTTTTAAAGGAAAATTAAGAGGACTTAGGTGACAATTCTTTCCCCTGCCAGTCAAACCTTTGGGTTGATGTCTTTGATTCATTCAGAGTCGGTGACCTTAAAGTGTGACGTCACAGAAAGTTACTATATTAGGTAAAATCAGACCCAAATGACTCTTTGGCATACTCAAGTGCATTGCTAACTAGGAAAATCCACGAAGAATACACAATATACAAAAAATTCCATTTTCATCATTTTTCCGAAAACAAATCCACTGCTTTAAAATTATGAAAGAAGGCAAATAAAATTAAACCGTACACAAAATCTGAAGAGTATAAAATCCAGAAATAATGTTAAGTACCGGAACATTTACAACGATACTAAAATGCAGTCCAGTATACAACATTGATCGTCTTTCTCAGTTGATCAAGAAGTTCAAAGTTATAAGTTTCACACAAGAAAAATATGTTAATATACCTTGCGCAGATTCCGTATTTAAATCTCCGAAATTCCTGAAGTTTCATGAGCTTTAATATCACTGGGTTGGCTCTTGCAAACTTTCACACTTGCTATATAAACATTTTGTTGCAATGACACAGTAATCGTATTTGTTGTTGTTTTATCTTCTGTAGCAAACAAGTGTTCTTGCATGGCGATTGACCCAAATCATGTAGAACGCCCCAACTGCTTTCACGGTAGCCATATAAACCTTTGTTGCATTAACACAGTAATCGTATTCGTTGCTGTTTTATTTTCGGTTGAAAAGAAATGTTATTACATAGTAATTTATCCAATATCATGTAGAACAAACCAGTCGTGAATGGATCCGGAATAATTATTGCATTTCAACTGAATTCACGAGATTTTTACTTGTTTTCCTAAATGTGTCGCCAGGCACAGTGATATATGACGCATCATCGGCACCTACTGATCACACTGAGAATCGATTTCAGGGTTATTGTCAACTGGCATTAACCTATATTTGATCCTCTTGTTAATCAATGATTGTACTCTATACCACAATTAGCCCTCTAAGTGGTTAGTATATACGTTATCAGCCCGAGAACGATATTCTCGATCAAAGTCATTGTTGTAAGAGTGCGAATTTTCACAAAAACATAGTTCGCTTGTCAGGACCTGTCTCGCCTAAAGAGGTTCTAATATTTGCTACCGATAGAACTTCTATCTATTGAAGATACAAGTAAAGAAAAACTAATTTTGAACTTCCATAGGAAACAAAAATATCTAAAACATATTTGCTGCATCGGGGTTTTCAGATTCAAACAAAGCGAACAGACATGTATAAGTATTGATTTCACAAGGAACGATATTTTAAGAGAATATGTTACATTGGCAATTACTCAGGATATTTGGCTTGGATCGGTGTTTCATACATGTATATGCATTCCAACTGGAAGTCACGTTATAATCCTTCATACCCTAAGTTCAATTTGGTATTATTATTTTTTTATTAAGTAGGCGTAAAGTATCACTGGAGACCTGTAATAAAAGTCTATATTATAAACAAAATGCTTTATTACGAAATTTTGTTCTAGATCAGTAATCGATCTGTAGGAGGAGGAATATAGTTCTGAGAATCAAGGCCCTTCTTATAATATATTCAGTCATGAAAGAACTCAGCATCAATGTTGACGCTTCTTATGAAAGAATATCCGTCCTCCACCAGTAGTATTGATGTCACAGCTAGCGTAGATACCGTTACGATCCCCGTTGGATAAATGATGTAGACGCCTATCCTATCAGTCTTCTGTTTTTCTAAGCAGATATTGTGCAGTGTAGGAATGGCTCTTTTTGGTTCTGCCAGTCTTAGCAATTGCACATGCAAGGACATTAGTTTTGTGCATTTCTGCTCAGAAACAATGCTGCTAACGACCGGTTGGAGAGGACAAAGCCGTTGCCTTGTTTCAGTGAATATGACAACGATACGGAATGACCATTCTAGTCGAAACTTGAATAGAGTTATTAATCCATGGCAATATGTATGTTTTATTCTGTTTGATGTTCATCACAGTTTTCCAGCTATGTTAAGGATAGCGGTAAATTGCCTTACTCAAGTAAGATTAGTTTCTTTTTAAAACGAAAGAAACTCATTAATTAATTATAAACATAAAATAAGAGGGTTCTGACATTCAGTTATCTTTGCACTGTCTAATTAGCTGTAGCTGTAAGGTCGTTAGAGTAGCCATCTACAACGATATTTACCACCTTCTTGTCATATAATGACGTTCGTTCAGACAAGTAACTTCAGTTCATCAGTCTATCAACACCACTAATTATGCATCAACATACCTTAATAATTCTCTCAAAGACGCATACATTCTTTTATGTGGTTGAGCTTATACCACTTGATGACGTACTGTTGCAATTACTCTTGGAATGGAAGCTTTTAGAGCTTACGGCATGTAAATGACCGCTGAGTACAAGGAAGGGACTGTTATTTTTATCGATTGAATTATGGCAAGTGTTCAAGAGTCCAATGATTATATAATTTACAAATCTATCTAGCTAGCTATTTACCCAGGTTTATTTTTGTCTTTGCTTTGAGCGATTTCATTATTTTGGTTGGAAAACACATCGAAAAACACATCGAATGTTCTAAATTGTGATCGTTGTTAATTTCATATCAAGGACACCATCTTTTGCTTGTTTTAGAAAGCTACTCGGATAGCTCGACGCATGTGGTCTGTTAAAATAAAGATCGAGTATAAACGTTATAAAGATCGTCTGCTTAATTGTATTCACATCAAAATTCTTCTTTGTGTACAAAATTAAAGCAGGTATCATTTGAATGGGGGAAGAGTATCATCTCTTTTATACGTATGTCATATGCTTAGCATTTACATGAACAGCCACGAATAACAATATCATGTCTATTACTCACTCGAACTTGGTAATACATTGCTGGTTAAATAAGTAGCGCAGTGCCCATGCGATTAGTTGACAATCAAACTAAGCGAGGAGAGTAGAAACTTTTAAAACCCCTCAAGACAATCTTTTTTTACTCTAAAGGTGCTGAGGTTATTACAAAAAAAAATAATTTTGCTCGAAGACTTGGTAGCCGTTAAATTGATTGATACTAAGTTTGTGTTATCTGTATATCTGTCACGTCTACATTACTATTACAGGAACAAATCATTACGAACTTAAGGCTACGTTTTGTACTGTTTGATTTTAAAAATCTTTAATGAATATCCGACTTCGTTTCTTGTTTAAACTTTGATCAACAAATCGTTATAAAGCGTAAATACTATATGGCCCCTGAATTACATATACCTACATAAATATCGTGATACAATACAGTCTCTACATCAAACAGGGGATATACTCAGAAATAGCAAGAACATGGTCGTGTACCACAGTTATTCAGAATTTACCATCAGAGCATGTGAAATTTTGGAAACCTTCTTGGTTGTGATCTCCTTGTTCAGTGACCAGTTCAATTCAGCCCCTTATTCAGTGACCAATGTCAGAAGTATAATGGACATACCATTAATTTTTCTTGGATGGGGTGAATGTGTCAAAATAAAAGAAAAGGTCCGTTTGAGCTTAATGAATTGACGTCAGCACTAGCACAATTGGAGACAGTGCTGGTGATTTGTATACAGTCACTACCACTGGGTAAGTGTCTGAATAAAAAAAAATATTTTGTTTGAGGATTATTATAAGCTAGCAATGAATTACACTTAGACATATTTATCTGCATTCTTTTTCTTTTAGATGTTAACTGTTCATAATGAATATACTTCAAAGAGAACACAGACATTGAGCCCCGGCTTAAGATCCGACGAATGGTCTTGATCTACATCGCTCAAAATTGCATAAGTTTATGTAACAATTATCTCGAACATAGAACGTCAGCACGTCTTATTTCCTACTGCAGGAGATGTGTACGCATAGTTCAAAAATGAGACAGTAATAATGTCAACAGTCTGTAAATGTTTATGTGCACGTGTGGATGTGTTAGTGTCATTACTGAGAATAAAGCGTTGGTCTCCACAAGTAGTTTCATAATGAATACGTTCTTGTTGAAAGAAGTTTAAATACGGAAACTAAATCAAGATGAGAATGGCGAATATGACACATTTTGATTTATTTCTCATATCTTGATATTTTGTTAATATTTTGAATAAATATTTACAATGATATCACCTTTTTAAAACGAAAGAAACTGATAGGTCACCATTCTTGAAACGAACATAGAGAAGGTAAATTATTACAATGGTAAATGATAGCAAAACACAACTCGGTATTTGTTTTAAACTCTCCTGCGCATTATTCATTTGATTCGTTTGATGTTGAAAATCAATATTTTTGTAAACAAAAATACAAATAGTACGAATTTAATTTCTTATTGACAGCTTTTTATGTAATAACGTCTTTTTTTGTAGTCTGAACGCAACACTGTTTATTTTTAATCGCATTAGGGCATGTTATAGACAGACTTAGTAAAGGTCGAGGAATGTATAGAAGGACGAGGTCTTTTTTAAATTTAAATAGTAAGAACTGGCATAGACCATTTATGGAACTACCCTCTTCAAAGCCAATAAACTACAACAAGAACAACAACGAGACGACACTGGAACGCTTCCACTAGGACTACGTCAATTTCTTTGCTAATTCAAAGACATGATAGGCACGAACCCACGTTTCATACAAACATAAAATGGCGGTCACTTACATTTGATATTGCATAAAGAAAAGGAAATTGCGAATCCACGTTACATATAATGTATCAATATCCCACCACAAGTCACAAGCCACACCCCAAAAACGAAAATACTGGTCTACTTTCTTTACTATTTTAAGTTAAACAAAGAAAACTACCACCAAGGAAGGGAACAGACCACCTAACCATTTTACATATATTTCAGTGCAAAACAAACAACTGTTACCATGTCCAATATCTCACCCCGTGACTACTTTACTTGTTGCTGTATTAATGAACTTCCTGACATTATTACTTCAGCAATTTACTTATGACTAATTAAATGAGAACAAATTGGCAATACATTGCTAATATAAGAATTATTGAACAGAATAAGTACTGAGAGACATCAGAATCACAGAGCTGTAGAAACATATTCAAAGGAACAGAAGAAAGATTTTTAGAAGCTTAAGACGTGTTTAACAGAGATTCGGTACTCTATCTACTACTATCTAAGTCATTCAATCGACTTGACATTGAGACAGCTGATTCGCATAATGTTCAATGATACGTATATATACCATGCAATTTGGATAAAAAGAGGAAAATATTATTGGAAAGCGACTAGCAGAAAATAAAATTAAAATATAACAAAAATTAAAAATAACAACAAAAGGAAAAAGGTTTCTCTTTTATTGTTAACTTCAATAAAAGAATCAAAAGATGAAAGAAGATGAATGATTACAAGATATTATTTAATGGCCTGGACAAACAACATCGTAGCAAACACTACACTTTCCAAATTTTTCAGCAGCAAATTAAAAACGAAAACACATAGCCATAAACCTAATGAAGCTGAACGAATTAATGGCTAGATCTATAGAAACAACTTTCAGTCTATCCATTCATTTTTAGACTGGATTCATGTAGTCAAAATGAAAAAGGATGTCACATTCAAACAATTAACAGCACATTAAAAGCCACTAAAGTAAAGCACACATATGATTTGGTTATCTACGTTAATTATCGAATTATCAGTGATATAAGAGAGCGGCACTATTTGTTATGACCTAATCTTTCGATGTAACTTACTTTTGTGACATTTGTTACTGTTTCCACATATTCGACAATCAAGCAAGTCTCATTCAGCAAACCATCACATCAGGTTAACACTTTTGTCAAGGAAATAAGCGGAAATATGGAGTCAACTTTATTGTCTTTTATTAACAGCTGTTGTCAATATTCCGGCTTTATCCCTATTGCCACTGACCAGCATATGGGACCGAGACTCGCATACATCTCCCTTTAAATGCATGTACATATGAGTACTTCCTATGGGCCGAATACAACACTTGGAATAGGCAGCCATACCTTTTAGACATGCCAACCAGAACAGTCTTCTCAGTAACCATCGTATTTGCAAGTGGAACTCTAACAGATTTCTTTCTGTTTTCATACCTCATGTGCATCCCAGTGATACATCTTTCCACATCTATGTCCCGCTTAAGTAAAGTTTGCAGGGCGCATCAGGATAATCTTTGAAACGTTACAGAGCGTTGGATTTCTGACTATTTATGTGACAGTCTATGCCACAGTCCAAAGCTGGAGTTTATAGTGTGTTAGAGGTGAATTTGGGTCAAGTCTTGAACATTGAGCCAGTACAGGTAATCTAAGTGCTTGTTTACAAGATAAAAATAAAACTATTTATATGCCTGAATATTCTGATAGATTCTTCATTTCTGCGACGTTGTTTATTTCATGCACTGGCTAGGATTCATGTTTGTGTGACACAAGAAAATGAGGATATGTTTTCAAATTTACTTCTGGAAATTGCATACATTTGCTGCATATGCAAATTTTTGAAATACATTTAAGAAATGTATTGGTCAAACCATATCTAGATAAACAAAGGTAATATATGTTAATGTTGCTCATCTAATTCGTTTTTACCTAATCAAAGAAGCAAAGAAAAGAATACACATGGAGCAAATGGGACTTGCTAGATTGATTGACAATCTTCCGAACTATGTAGTGGATGTGGAAGCTAATATCACATATAAGCATGTCCAGATAGAAATGAAACAGGGAGAACCTGACCGCCACTCACTATTTTCATGTGTGGCATGTTGACATAGATGTGTTCATAGCACATTGTGTACTACACCAACTGATAATGGAAGAACCCTATTACTTTTCCAGAGAAGAGACAAAGAAAGAGCCCTACATCAAATCAGACAGAATAATATGTTTTAATATGTTTAGTTCCATGTGTAAAAAAATAAAAATCATTTGATTTAAAGGGAACAAGAATTTTAGGATCTGAGTAACCGAATTTACAGCATTTCAAAAAACGTCAATGGGTGTTTCCAACACTGATTTAAAAAAATTGTATAAGTACTTGAAGTTCGTTTAACTTATCAATAACATATCTGTGACAGATAAATATTTTTCTATCGAAGGAGAGCGAGAATACTGGGTTGAATACTGCTGTGTACGTAAATGATGTAGTAGAGTTTGTGATTGAGATATTTGATTCGGAGCAATGTCTCTTCAACCTTCTTTGATTCGGAGCAATATCTCTATTCTACGTTGATACGATTTACGTATATTCAAAATGCAAACACCTTAGGTATTTACTGTGCCTAAAAACCTACACAATATCTGGGGAAAATGCACACTAACATAAAATAATGCTATGACTCTAAGAAACAGAGAAAGCAAGCTAAACCAGTTTAGTAAATTGCAACAAATAATGTATTTCTCTAGAATACACAGGAATTTTAAATAGAACTTAATGCTGTGAATTAAAATTAAAACAATTCTAACCTTTCTATCATAAGTCCAAAGCATGAAGTGCTTTGATTGAAATCCAGGTTTTTAATGTGTTTAAGTAGCAATAGTGTTTAATGAGCTGATATATCATCAGTCTTGATGTATCACACTGATATACTCTAGAATATCTTTGAATGAATTCACAATAATCCAATATAATGATTTCGCCTAAAATGTCAGTGAGCACTTAGTGATTCCAATGAATAATATAAATAAATAATTCCTCTGAAATTATATCTCATACAAATAAAATTAATCTTACTAGACTGATGTAGTAATTGCTACTGAGGCTATATGCTTCATTTTAAGAGGAACAAACTTTGATACTGCTCCTAGTATCAAGACCTTCTCTTTTGTTTTACTCTCAAATGATTAAAACAGAGTTCTCTTACATAGTTTCTTCATTTGTTTCTTTTAACGCTGTAAATTTAAGGCAATGATCTTTGCCTAATGTCTTTTTCGAGTGGAAGTGTTATATGATTTCCGCGGTCCAAATGATAAAATCAAAGCCAAAATTATTTAATTGTCAATTCTCAAATTGACAAATATTGTGAACGATCTTGCTTTATTTTTTTAATGACGATTCTCCTTCATCTATAGGGTATAAGATGTATTCAGCACATCATATAGGAGCATAAATAGATCCATAAAATGCAGCTAATTAATTTATATATTTCTTTCTTTAGTGTTATTCAGCTACAAAATTATCATTTAATGCATGTTTCAGTTGAAATACATTATCTCGTCTACAAATTGGAAATCTACATTTAATTAAATCAGTTAATATAATTTAGCTGGGATACTAGTGGCAAAGGATACAATGCAAAAATCGTAGAGCTATTTCAAAATCGTGTTATTTTCATTTTGCATAACATTCTTTTTTGCTTTTGACAACTAATTTTTCAAATTCACCCGTTTTTACTTACAATGTAGTAATGCTTTTTCCGTGTTGTATTCCATTTTCAATATCACTTTTTCCTTTTGTCGCTTTTAATTGCATTAAAGCTAGCACGTAATGCATACGTCTGTTAACCACTTGTGTCTTGAGTGAACCTGTATCTACTATAAACCTCCCTTACAAATCATTTAAATGTTTTCGAAAGCACTGGCGCATTTTGGGTTTAAAAACGTCGGGTCCAAATAAAAATAATTTTTCTTAAATCTGCATTTTCTAGATATTCCAGATTATTTGGTATCATTGTCAAGCTACATCTGTCTACCTTTCTATAATAGCAACCACTATAGTGCATCATTCTACTGTTGTTTATTTCGTCAATACTATCATGCACCAGGCTGATTTCAAGACACAACATCCCAATCATTTGCACACGGCTTAGACTGCCTAGTTTATGTTTTGTACTATTCTTTGAATGTAACATCTTGTATCGTTTGGATTTCATCAATCCAGTCTAAAATGAATGGACAGTTTGCATGTCAGTTTCATAGATCTTAGCATGAATTCATTCGCTTCCATTTCTTTAACTGTTCTATTTTTCAAAGTTTCTTTTTCTGCTGCCTGGGAGTTGTGCTGTTGTTGGTGTTTCCTACGGTGTTGTATGTTCCAGGCCAGTAATGTATATGCTGAAATCATTCATCTTTTTCCATAACTTGATTCTTTTGTTCAAGTTGAGATTAAAAGGGTCAGAATTTTTCGATATTTTGGATTTCTTTTTTTTAAATTATTTCTTCGACAAGAACATACATCTCTGCTAATCTTCGATTCCATAGGTTATATATCATCGAAGCTAAAGCGAATCTTCTGATGATTGTCTTGTCTATCCAATGACTTGAAAAGTAGTCGATACAGTTCTGAATTTTTATCTAGACACATCAACAGCTTCTAAAATTGTTTTTCTCTCGTGGATCTCTTTCTACAGCCATGGAATTGTGGCGGCTTCTCTTGTCATTCCATTAAATAATGATTATTAGTAATGTATTGTCCACTTGTTCCCTTCATCTCTTGATGTCTTTTACATTGTTCACTCTAAACTAGTAGTAAGTAAAGTAATCAAGTAGTAAATTCAAGGCATGGTTTTGTGGGGGGTGTTTGTTATTGCAGTTGAAAGTGAGGTAATCATGTAGTGAGGTAAAGGACGATCTGATTTGTTTCTTTATTTTACCCTAAGAAATACGGAACTTGGTTCTTTTGTAAGATATATTAAATTGTGGTGGCTTTGCTTTGTTTATGATACAGTAGTGAGGAAGGTAGTCAACTATTATTTGTGGCGGTTTGCTGCATAGAATGTGGATGGACTGGGGTATTTTTTTTATAAAAATCAAGTGACCCATTTGGGTAATGTGTAGTAGAATTAAACAAATAAAAATAAAATAACAGGACTGTGTTTTCATGGTATCATTTATGATTCTAATCATTAAGTTGTATACCACTCAAACAATTGCTTCCAAATAAGTTTTAAAATCTAGATAGCAGAAATAAAATAATCATTTGCACACTCGTTTCCTCGAGAATCAACTGTAATTAAATCCTATGTAAATTCATATACTACACTTATTCCTGCAGTGACGAAAATATTTCTGTCAGAAACATCATTGTCACTTTGACCTACGTTTGATTATAACACATCTTTCAATATGTACCTTATCTGATTACCTTCCATAAAATTTCCATGACAACAGGACCTGTAACGAGAACTCTCTATGAAATAGATGTAGACCAACGTTATATTCCAAATAACGACACACGCACACGACCGAAGTGGCCTTAGTGTTTACTATTATTTCGACACTCACCCCATCAAGAAAAATTACGTCCCATGCACTTGTGATATTCTTCACTGAGCGAGGAATTCAAATCCAACGAGGTTCCCACAAGTTCACAATTTCTGCATATGCAGATGATAAAATCTGAATAACAGAGCGAAACAAACTTTTTTATTTGGCATGTGCAAAAGAACACATAGCCAATATAATACATGATTCATACACAATGCACTGTTGCATACATGCCTGAATATATGAATCAATAATGGCTATACAAATGTGCGCATAAATCCTCGGAGATGGACAGACAGAAATACAACTCTACAGCGAGAGACGATAATCTAAGTTGGAATGCATTATCAGCATATTTACGTAGGTGTTTTACAGCTCTTAAATCTTCATTTTTGTGTAATTGAAGTAATTGGTACATAACAGGTTTCTGCCAGTAATAAGAATCAAAATAAATTAAAATGAAATATGTATTTTAGTCCCTGGTTACAAAACAATAAAAGGCAAGATATATGGACTGAATTAGGATATTACCAGATCTCCAACTCCATGAAGTCATTAAAATAGTTCTCACATTGAAAACCCAGTTTTTATAATTCTTTCTTTTAACATCTGTAAGCATTAATTGTTATATTTTTTAACAATTTAATTATTTGTGTTGATCTATCTGAACCATTCTTTATGACACGCACATATATATTTAAATAAAGAGTATGGGGGCCAAACTATCCATCTTCAAGCATATTTTTGGCAGGATGTATAACATTTAGTATCTACATGCACTTTTTCCTATGTACTCGTCCTCATACTCTTTATTTAACTATTATATGTGCGAGTCATAAAGAACTGCGTTCAACTCAGACTCAACACCACTAATAATTCTGATACAAAAATATAACAATTAATGATTACAGATGTAAAAGAAAGACATTCTAAAATGTTAGTATTACCCATGTATACTATCTCTTTTCAAACCCCAAATTCAGATCCATATATATTGCACTTTTCATTGTTATGTAACCATTATATTTATCAGACATTCTAGAATATTAGCATTATTCAGAAGTAATGTGGCGCACACCTCTCCTCTTACAAAGTCTGACTGTATGCCGTGAAGTCGGAGAGGCATTGATCATTATTGAAAATGTAATAACAAAACCAGTAGCTTCATGTTTGTAATTATTTCCGGTCATTGTACTATTCACGTGTCACATATACAAAAACCACTCACTTCGTATCAATCAAATCAGTTGCTATAACTTTGTAAACTAAATCGACTTAAAAATCATGCAATTATCTCATTTCCTTTACAATTTGTACAGTAACTTTGTATTGGGGACTATTTTTTTATCTCTAATGACCTACCGTTGCTTAATTGTCAAACAACCACATAGATACTGTTCGTGTCAGCAATGTATTCCATATCAGAGTCAGCCATATATCAAATTATATTATTCTTGCTGTACAAGCAATGGCTAATTTTAGGAAACCAATGAAATATGTAGAAAGTTTTTTATGCAGTCAGCTACGGGGTCCAATGAGAAATTTCGGTTGCCCAGATAACTTTATCTTGATAGTTCGGTATTTCCAACATGGCAAGCACGCTCATGTCATAGACGAGGAATAGTCATCTGAATCATTCCATGTCACCAATGGAGCCAAGCAAGGTTGTGGGTTGTCCCCAATCTTCTTGAGTATGACGTTCTCTGCTATGCTTACTTATGCTTCCTGTGACCATGACACTGGAATTGTATCCGATACCACACTGATGGCAAGATCTTGAATTTATGGAGAGTGCAAGCGAAGACTAAGACATAAAATTACTGTTCGTGGTCAACTATTTGCCGACGACTCTTACCTGAATACCTGATCTGAGTCTATGGATTGTTTGTTGTCAGCTTGTAATTATTGCAATTATTATATTGTTTGGTTTGTGCTGTGAATGATGCAGACCTAAACTGATAAGGAAAGATGGTGATTTTATGTTACAGTCCTAATCAATGAGAAAACCAACACCAGAATTGCTAAAGCAAGTGTGGGCTTTTGCAGCCTACGTGAAAACGTGTGGGAGCGAATTCAACAAATAAGCGAAAGGTCTACAAAGCCGCTGTGTTGTCAGTCCTGTTATATGTTTGCTAAAACGCTGTGTTAAGAGGCTTAATCATTTGCACATTGGCTGCTGTGGAAACTGATCAGGATAAGATGGCAGGACATGGTTTCAGAAACTGAGCCCCTCACAAGCGCAAACATTCCAAGTATTCACACTCTACATTCTGCTGATGACATCACAGTGAAGACTGACAGGACCCATCGCCAGGATGGTAGGATGTCAGAAGAGTGACTACTTAAGAAGCATTTTTACGTTGAGCTGAAGGAGGGGAAGTGATCTCAGGGTGGTCAAAAGAAACTCTTTATATATGCCGTCAGGACATCTTTGAAGCACTTGATCTCTGACCACGAGCCTTGGGATGATCTCGCACAGGATACCTCCCGTGGCGCAGTTTAATCCTTATTGGTGTTAAGGACTTTGAACAGATGACAATCGAAGAGGCATGAAACAAGCGCGAGCAACGTAAATCTCGGAACTGCAGCACGTCATGCATTGATCAATCTATCCCAACCTGCACATGCTTCCAAGTGTGACACAGTCTGTAAATAGCACACATTGACCTGATTTCACGTATTCACCGACTTCTAACCAGTTACTGATATCTTAGTCATCTTCGAACTCAGAGGATGCACAACAAGTTAACTTATAAAATAGGAAATGTATAACTTACCACTGCAAAAAGCATAAGTGACTCGTTATTTCTACTTTATAAGTAATAATTGGCCTCGCAACCATTTGTTAAAGCGACCTGAATTGAAAGCAATAAGGTTAATTGTTTCTTTCACGATATTCAGCACAACGTACTCTTGGGATAATACATGAATTTTCCATTCAGTAATACACCTTGGTACAAATTAATTTTGATCTAGGTTTCTCTTCGCATAAAGGTGCTTGAAGGCTAGTTATATCACACAATCGTTACTTAATACATGTTCTTCAAATTGTGGATGGTTTGGGTTATAATAAACTGTAGGTGATGACAAAGTTGTCCTATTTTACCTATTACTGTAAATGTAGTATTTACCATCTGAAAATATCATAAAGACAATTTAATTCAGAAATGGAATTCAACCGTAATCAAATGACATAAAACATCCCACTACAGTTGCAGTACACGTAGCCATTGAGTAATCAACGCATCTCTTAATGGCTTTAGAGTGGCGTATATACTGAGCATTGTGTGATTGTGAGTGTGAAACAGAAGGCAAATATCATGTTTCACAATGCCCATTTTATTTCGATCGTGAAAACAGATTCTCCACAGGGATTTTCTCAAACGAATTCAGGCATAATATCTCAACTTGCACCATATGTCATTTCAGCATCCCAGAGAAGAGCTTCAATGAAAATATCATTCACTAATTAGTACTTTTCACACCATATTTCTTTCACCCGTATGTGAAAAATATTTGAGATTTTTTCAATGTCGTCCTGAAAAGTATTTATACTATGGATTCTTCATTTTTTCGCTTTTTTAATTTGACTGTTACAATTGTGATTGTTGAACCATTGTTATCCAAGTGTAGGTTTATGCTCCACATTTCCAAATATCCCTTATCATGGACATTGCAATAGATAGCATCTGCAGCAGTAGGTATATAATCGACATATTAGCAGACGTTGTCGTTGATAACTTATTTTCACTTCTAGTGAATGGATAGCAAAATGACCATTATTTTTCTTTGGTTTTAAACGATTGCAATACCTCAATCACAATGCAAGTCGAAAATGATGTATACCAGATAAAACTATAAGAGTGTTCACCATCAACAAAAGGAGCTTTTCACTATTCACATTTCGTTTTGATTATATTATTAGCCCAACGTTGATGATATTACGTGTCCAAAAAAGGCAGAAAAGAATTAGGCGACAGGTTATATTTCAAAATCTAGTTAATATTTTTTCCCGATTATTAGTGATTTATTACGGAACTCAATATTATATAGCAAACAAAATGTCATCCAAAGTAGCTTAGGAAAGCCAAGAGATAGTACATATAGCTTTGTAGGTTTCATTTCTATGAAAATATGAAATTATTAGTTCTGGTGTATATTGAACTAGTTTTTAGCCGCAGTGTTTAGTTATGTTATTTCTGTATGCCAGAACTTAATTTCCTATTTGAGTATCACTATATTCGTAGTGAGGTTAATTTGTACAACTCACTGTGTGAGATGGGATGCAATTCGCCCCATTGGAGAAAAAAATACTTTCTCGCCTAGAAAGGTAGTTATATTTTATGCTGACAAAGTCTATTCGGATGAATTTAAAGTGGACTGTTAACATCCGTCTTAGCATTCTTACCCAATGAAATCAATGCGTCGAACTGGATAATTATTATTCAAGCAACACCCCCTTTTTGTATATTCCCACTTATGTTTCTTATATATATGGACAGCCCTCTTAAACATTTCCACATCCAGCTATACGCTAGAAAAATCCTTAACTGAGACCGTTTTGTTCAGTATTCTTTACCATGACAATGGTTCGCTTATTCTTCGCTTTTCTGACGTTCTCTAAATTGCTTACAAGAGGACATCCTCAAATTAATTATGGAAACGTCACTTCATCTACATGCCAAAATGTCTGTTTTGGAAAACCAATTGACTGCCAGGACATTTACCAAATGGGTTTTACAAAGACTGGAGGCTACATTATTTATCCCAAAGGACATCCAAATGGTATCTACGTTCGATGTGACATGCGTACAGCCGGTGGAAGATGGACTGTCATTCAGAGAAGAATCAGCGGAGATGTTGATTTCTTTCGTGAGTGGATTGATTATAAAGAGGGTTTTGGTGATCCAAATGGAAATATGTGGCTCGGAAATGACAATATACATGACCTCACGACTCAGGCCGATTACCAGCTGCATATAAACTTGGCTGTTTCAAATACAAATACCAGCTTTGCCATGTATGATACTTTCTCGGTTGGAGACGAAAGTAGTGGATATCGTCTCATCGTAAAAGGCTACAGTGGAACAGCAGGCGACTCTTTCTCTTATCATTCTGATATGAAATTCACCACCAAGGATTGGGACAAGGACAAAGACAATTCGTCAAATTGTGCCAGTCAATTCAAAGTCGCTTGGTGGTACAATAATTGCCTTCATTCAAACTTAAATGGAATCTACGGATCTACCAATACTGCACAAGGAATATATTGGTATGCATATGCCGGACATCATACATCCATGATATATGCAGACATGAAAATAAGGAGAAAACTTTTACAGTAAGAGTGATACAAAAGTGTTAAGATTACGCCGGAATAAAACATATTTGTACAAATAGGGTACTGCAACGTGAAGCATGACCATATAGATTCATATTATTTGCAACTTTCGCAACACACCGCTTTAGTCATATGAATATGCTTTCTTCATAAAGGGACGCAGGTATAATGAATTCCTAGAACCATTTAAATTTGCTGTACCTATTGCATTTGAAACGGATGCAGTTGTAATTCCTTTGTTTGTCTGAATGGAGATAGTTTAAAATTAATAAGTATATTTTATTGAAAGTATGATTCTACATTTTTATTTTGTTTGTTTCGTTTTCTTATTATTATTCGCAATTTGTACTTTCAAAATTTTGATGTTAATTGCAATAAACATAACATGCGCTATATATACGATTGCAAATAACATCCTAGTTCCCTCCACTCCCATACCTACCTAACGGATTGATCAAATGTTATAGAAATGTTTTGCATATTTATATATCTATGTCAATTGGCAACGAAATTCCCTATTCTATTAATGTATTTACACATTCATGAACACGATCTGAGTCAGTACCATATATATATATCCTGATTTCAACAAGCACCTTGCTTAACATCTGAGTTAACTATATTGCTAGGTATTGTGAAAAGTGGCAATATATTACAATTTAAGGAATGATAAAATAAAATATTCAACCATATGTAGTGCTGCATAAGTGTGGTTTTCAAACATAGTTTTGTACAAACAAAGAAACATGAGCAGCTTTCGTTCCTTTGTTGGGGAATGGTTGCTGTTTTTAGACTCCTGAGAGTTTCTAAAGAACAATTAAGAAGACTTAAGAGACAATTCTTTCCCCTGCCCGTCAAACCTTTGGGTTGTTGTCCTTGATTCATTCAGAGTCCGTGACCTTAAATTGTGACGTCACAGAAAGTTACTATATTAGGTAAAATCAGACCCAAATGACTCAAGTACATTGCTAAATAGGAAAATCCACGAAGAATACACAAGATACAAAAATTCCATTTTCATCATTTCTCCGAAAACAAATTCACTATTTAAAATTATGAAAGAAGACAAATAAAATAAAAAGGTACACAAAATCTGAAAAGTATAAAATCTAGAAATAATGTTAAGTACCGGAAAATTTACAATGATACTAAAATGCAGTCCAGTATACAACATTGATCGTCTTTCTCAGTTAATCAAGAAGTTCATAGTTATAAGTTTCACACAAGAAAAAATATGTTAATATACCTTCCGCAGATTCCGTATTTAAATCTCCGAAATTCCTGAAGTTTCATGAACTTTAATATCACTGGGTTGGCTCTTGCAAACTTTCACATTTGCTATATAAACATTTTGTTGCAATGACACAGTAATCGTATTTGTTGTTGTTTTATCTTTTGTAACAAACAAGTATTCTTGCATGGCGATTGACCCAAATCATGTAGAACGCCCCACTTGCTTTCACGTGTAGCTATATAAACCCTTGTTGCATTACCACAGTAATGGTATTCGTTGCTGTTTTATCGTCGGTTGCAAATAAAAGTTATTACAGAGTAATTTATCTAATATCATGTAGAACAAACCAATCGTGAATGGATCCGGAATAATTATTGCATTTCAACTGATTTTTACTTATTTTCCTAAATTTCTCGCCAGGTACAGTTATATATGACGCATCATCGGCACCTACTGATCACACTGAGAATCGATTTCAGGGTTATTCATGACTGGCATTAACCTATATTTGATCCACTTGTTAATTAATGATTGTACTCTCTACTACAATTAGCCCTCTAAGTGGTTAGTATTGAAGTTATAAGCCCGAGAACGATATTCTCGATCAAAGTCATTGATGTAAGAGTTAGAATTTTCACACAAGCATAATTCGCATGTGAGGACCTGTCTCGCCTATAGAGGTTCTAATATTTGCTACCGATAGAACTTCTATCTATTAGCAGCAGAGAATGTGAACAGACCTCTTAATTCGTCACGTACGTTTTCTAGACACACAAAATAGTGACCTTCATAGAGGTCACTAACATTACCGCATCATTGATTGACCTAATCAAAGATGCCGTCGTCACCCTCTCTGCTGCTATTGTTATTCTGAGTAATCCTGGGAATCTTTATCAGAGTAATCCTGAGGATCTTTGAATCTCAAATAATACTCTATCTCTGTTGGTGGTTTTTCTATTTTTGGGTTTATTTTTTTTCTATTTTTATAATCTATCATTAAACTTCTATATCGATCTCCACCGAAATTTGCACAAATCTGACATAATCCTCTAACGCCGTTGTTACTCCCAACACAATGTCGTGAACCAGCATGAGGATTTTTTGATAAAATATAATTATGTCTCCTGCAATATTCTCCATGGCACCTTTTATCACATTTATATGCTGTTCCTTGAATCAGCCACGCACAATTGTGCATTATATTAATGATATCTGTTTAATTAAATTTACACCCTCTCTGCTGCTATTCATCCAAATATTGTATGCAAATATATTGTTATAAATCCATGCGGAGCAGCTTGCGCTCGTGAAAAGAAGTTTTTAAATTTAATTATATCCATGTCACCGCTGCACCAAGTTTGATGAATATTTCTCATCGTGTGTGTATCATCTCCATTAAACACAACTAAAATATTACAGTTATCTCTGATCACTTTTGGTATTTGTGTGTATCGTTGAGTAACATAAATGACATCGGTGTTTTTCTGACTACCTCGAGAAAAAATCCTAGCTGGGTTTGCTTGTTTATCCAGCATCACATCGTCGTATACAACCAAATTATTAATAAATCCGTCTATGGAATCTACTGATGGTGCTTCATCAATATCAGTTATAAACTTGATAACATCGTCATCCAGTAATCGCGCGTTTTCATTAAAATCCTTGAGCACATCATAACATCGTTGATCATCAACTGACGGGGCTACGAAACACAATTTATCCCATTTTAACCATCTCATTATAAGATTAAGTAACAACTGTGTCTTTCCACTTCCAGACGGTCCTATTATTATCATTCTGATGGAATTCGGTAACGTAGGATGGTGTTTGACAGGTTCTCGTTTTCTTGTCGCTGAGAAATCAATTATATCCATGCTATATAAAATATCTATGGATTTATATTGTGTAAAGTGCAGGACGCGTACACCGACGGATACACTAACAACTATTACCACAAACAATAATAGATCAGCAATTACGGGTAAGTGTACGCGATGTGGTACAAGGAAATTTAAATTTATATCCACGCAGTCAGGTGAAAAACCAAAGCAAAATCCAAAAGCAAAACCAAAACCATAAGTCAAAGTCAAAGCCAAAGTCAAGTAAAAAAAGCAACGGGGAGGTGATATTGCAGCAAAATTAGGAAAATTACCGGGAACTCCGTGGGCTAAATACCCAGGAGAAAAACATCTACCAGGATATAATTATTGCGGTCCTGGTACTCGACTCAATATCAGGCTTGATAATCAGGATCAACCAAAACCAGGCGAGGAACCAATAAACGCTATTGATAAAGCATGTCATGTTCATGATGTTGCGTATAAAAGCAATGATCTACAACATAGGCATATTGCAGATGTGAAATTAATTCATGCGTTAAATTCTATATAAAAAAAATTCAAAGAAAAATTAGCTAATTGGTTAGCAAGATCCGCGATGAAAGGTAAATTAGCGCTTGGGGCTTAATATATAAAATAGTATCGATTTATTATTCCCCAGTTGGATACTGGAAAGGTAAAGCATCAATTAGTAAACTTACTGATGCAGCAGCTGTTAACATTATACTGCTAAAGCGTGATTATCCAAACAGGCAATATGGCAAATTTACCTACCACCACCTAAGCAAATTCACTTTGCACATTTCGATGTCAGTGTTCCTAATGAAGTTCATCAAACTGATATTCTATTTTTACCACATGATACTGTACGTAGAAAAGCGTACAAATATGCGTTAACCGTTGTTGACGTTACAAGTAGATATAAAGATACAAAACCGCTATCAACGAAGACAGCATATGAAGTAGCCGAAGCTTTTAAACGAATTTATCAACGAGGTGGTCTGCTATGGCCACAGCTGCTATATGTTGATCCTGGCAAGGAATTTCTTGGTCCAATATTATCGCTGATGAAACAACATAATACCAAACTACGACGAGGACATACTGCAATTCATCGTGATCAGGCAATTGTTGAACGATTTAATCGAACACTCGCTGAGCGGTTATATGGATATCAATACGCGAAGGAATTTTTTCAGGGCACGAGATGTCGTGAATGGGTTGCAAGATCACCAAGTCTGATAGCAGCGTTAAATAATGAAGTAACTTGAACAACCAACATGAAACCATTAATGCAATTACAAAAGAAATATACCAACACAACGACGTGATATTTCAGCACAGCCAGAATTAGGTAATATCACTGTAAGATATTTATACGAGCCCGGTGAACTTGAAGGTGGTAAACAAAGAGCGACTGATCCTATTTGGAGTGTTACCACACACAAGATATCCACCGTGACAAGATCCTCAGGCAGACACGCAATCTACAGATTAGATTCAACTGCTCCTCACCGTGGATTTGTAAGTAATTCCCGAGGATACACAATTACCACCGCAATCACTTAACTAGCTTACACTCAAGACTGGTCAACATAATATTTTCTCGTGTATGACCGCGACAGTTATTTTTTCTGTCTACGGTAAATTGTCTTGGATAATTTTTTAGATACCGCCATAACATTATACAATTACAACTAGCACAATGATTATTCTGTTGTTGTTTCAACGTGCTAATATATTCAACGTCGAGATCAAATTCTCGATTATTTTTTTATCAGATTGCTTATAACCAGCTAATTTGTTTCTTATTATATCACCTCGATATTCATCGAGGTCATCACTAATCACTGACGAGTCCATGACGATTCGTCTTAGTTGAGATATTTTTCTAACTCGAGACACTGTAAGATAAACTAAGTTCGACCATTCGATGTGATCATCGGCGATCCAAACAACTGTATCCGTAATAGTTAATCCCTGAGATAAATGAATCGTCATTGCGTATCCAAGCGTCCACGGGGATTTATCAGCACGTAGAGCATCTTCAACAACATCAACATCGACATTAACTGCGACAATATCATTCAGAACAAGATTCTGTTTCCTTGACTAGGTCTATCTGGTATATCAACGTCAATATTTTGCCGCCGTGTATCAGCTGGTCTATAACATAACGGAACTGGCAACGATGGATATTTTTCTTTATGCAACTGAAACAACTCTCGTTGAAGTGTATCACCAACTATCTTTCTACTTGCAACTATTAAATCGGTTGGTCGCCATGTTTGTAGAAAGTCGTTCATGGGTATTTCTGAAATTATTCCACGCATTACATCACACTGAATTTTATTCGGTTGTAGTCTGATTAATTTTTTAACTGTTTCAACGTTGTATCAAGTGCTCTATGATCATCATTCATTTCTTCGTAATAATCGACAAAGTTATTTAGCCATCCATGTGGAGATGGTCCAACAAACGGTGGTGGTTGACCATGATCGACGCACATTATCACAGCAGTATTTCTCGTTAATAACCAATCTAGAAATGTTTTTAATGTTTCTAACGGCACAGTACATATTTCATCCCAAATGATGATCTTTGGAATGTATTTCTCACCCATCCTTAAAGATGTCCATGTATCACCCTTCTATCGGAAAAAGCTGTGATAAGTACATGATTGTACTCCTCGTTTTTTCATTTCTCGCGCGAGTCTGTGCGTAGGTGTCAGCACGACCATATCTGATTTCTGAAACAGTTCGATCGCTCGAGTGGTTTTACCAGAGCCTTCCGGTCAGTTTATGTATATCATTTTATATCTAGCTATTGGATGATATACCGATGGTAACAACGAAGTTGTCGATGATATATTTAATCGTTGATTTTTATAATAATCATCTTTGATCGTAACATCTGCTGATTCTGAATAATTAAGTATATTTTCTTTCTTTATTCTCCATGAACCCCATGGTGCATCATCGTCTGTAAAATCATCCAACAACGTTGCATATTTCTTATCGATATAGAACGAATCTGTTGCAACTCTAACTGCGGTATCAGAAAAATTATTTATCATAGATAGCAAGTTTATGCTCACGTAGGCCAACATCGATGGTCTTAAATGCGTATACTGAGGCGATTCTCCATCCATATAGCTAACAATCGTACCTAATCGTGTTTCATTTGATAAATAAACATCTTGGCGTATTATAAATACATTTCTCGCTGCTGCATCAGCAGCTATAAAATCGTATTCGGTATCATCCAGTATTAATCGTTTACTGACGTTGTTTATGATCATATGCTCCACCTTGAGTAAACTTTCCTATTATTTTTCTTCCAAGATCCTTTGCTGTTTTATCGCTATTATTGACTTTAATCTCGAGGATTCTAGGAGCCTCTTTGATGATATCATCCTCGAAAGCATCAAGACATTTTTCTCTAAATTCCTTAATGACCTCATCGAGACTGATATTTCCCACCGGTGGTAACCAAACCTCGGTTTGTTTCTTATATGATATAATTGCCTCACTTTCCACCAACGATACCAATATCGCACAATCGAGCATATATCGTAATAAAACTATTGGTGCCCAGCGTTTTTCTGAGAAATGTCTACCAAACCAAACATAACATGTCGTATGAAGATCCATAGCAAACTCGAATGATTCAACACATGCAAATCCAGTTAGATCAAAATCTGACAATTGTCCATTTATCGATACTCGCGTCATTTCGAGTGTTGGATGACCGAACCTTGCAAGATAATTAGAACAATCTCCGTATCCGAGAAAACTTCCTGGATAACACGCAACCATATCAACAAATATCATATCGTTGTAATTATATTTGGTATTCCACAATCCGCCGTGGCCATACTATACACAACTTGATTGTATATCCGAAAGAAATTCATTTCTGGTTGGTTTCCACTAATGTTTTTTCTCTAGCAACATAAGCTGCAACAGATGGAATAGTAAAACAGTTGCTGAGCAACTCCTCAATGTTTTCTGAATATTTTTGAGCAAGATGTTTCATTTCTGCACCGTTAGGTCGCACAAATTGATCATACTTTTCATCATCTGAGCTCTTAAATAACCACACTGACACAGGATCATTTTTACTTATTTTGTTAATAAAATCAAACATGTTATCATCATAAAATTTAACAGTTCGATTTCGTGGAAACACTGTTACTGCGCTAGTCCACGCGTGTGCATTATGATCAATAATTTCTATCGAAGTTCCTTTTGATTTATATTTTGATTCATACAAAATCTCTCCTGTTATCGTCGCTACGGTTATTGGGAATTTTAATCTTTTTCCTAACTCAGTGAAATCTTTGATAGACGCTCCGGTATCTTTAACTGTTTCGCCCAACTCATTTATTATTTTACGTCTTTTATCTGTGAAACCGTTTCCACGGGCCGCGTTTGTAAAATGTTCTATTACTCATTCAGCTACACAGTTTATTTTTGAAAATTTCATCGGCGCCAATTTATCAACGCTAGGTTTATCATTTATCACATATATTCCATAAATAACTGCTGTTACAGGATACGCTGGCTCATAATACGGTTTGTCAATGCCAGTCAATAGACCTGGTTTAGAATCTTTACTTAGTATGACAGTTTTTTTATTACCGTCGACGGGATCATATTTGTCACGGATAATCCAGTTATCTGTTTCTGCAAGTATGACAAATTTTATTCTGAAAAGATAACTTCTATCATCGAGCTGTTTAATAATAGCTGCTGCTCTTTTGTCATTCATCGTAGCATAGAGGATACCTTTGGGCTTGACTTTGTCATTGCAAATAATCTTGAACGTTGACCAGACATGAGATGCACCATCTGCGTGAAATTCTTTCTTGGCGTCGTGAATTTTATTGATCAAACATTTATTTTTCCGATCAACCAAATCTCGTGTCGGCACGTCAGGAGATATCCTGTCGAGGTTGAATTTACTTGTTTTCCAAGGCTTTATTCGGGATAATCTCTCAAAGTCATCCATATTATATTTCAGACAAGTATTTAAATAAAAAATAGTATATATATATATACAATGTCTCAATGCAAATGGTTGATGATCGGATCATTAACTCGTTGTAATAAACCATGCAGGAAGGAATTCTGCGGACAACACTTGCAAAACGGTCACCGTGGAAGCTTAGGACCAATACCATGTCTGCGATGTGGTGCTGGAGTACGAGGAAAAACACAGTTGTGTGCGTGTTGTGGTGGTAAACGATACAGAGAGCTTAAAAGATATTATGATTTTAAAAAATAATGACCCTGACAGAGTCAATGACAACGCTATAAAATCCGTGGAGGATTATCTAACTAAGTTTTCAGACATATTATGATTTAAACAAATGATATTATTGTATAATGGAGCAAAATATGAACCACGAGTTTATAAAGCATCCTACAAGAACAAACTACGAATGGAATATTGATGGTATGATCAGAAATTGTCAGAAGAAAGTACCAGTTGGTTATATTAATAATACTGGTTACCTATTGTTTACTACTGGGAAGAAACCTTATCTCTGTCATCGATTTGTGTATGAATGTCACAAGGGGTTGATCAAAGACGGTCTTGTGATCGATCATATTGACGGGAATCCTCAAAATAATAGTTTATCCAACCTTCGAGCTGTCACGCAGAGGGAGAATAATACACGTGGTAATACTGGGAAATGCAAAACAACCGGAAAGAGGGCGGTAAAATCTACAAACACATAAACTGGCGAAGAAATTATACTTCAATCAATAAATTCTGCTGCAAAATATTTTAATATTAATACGCCTTCAGTACAATTTGTAGCGAAAAATATAACCAAATCCACCTTTTCCAAGAAATATAAACAAAAAAATCATGTTTCAATATTGTTAATGAGATAAACTATCATCACTATCAAGTAATTACCTCAAATTATATTTATTAACCATTTATTTTGGGGGACCCAGTATTGTACAGTCGTATACTACTTATTTTTCATGCGAAAGGGAGATAATTATATATATATATATATATATATATATATATATATATATATATATATATATATATATATATATATATATATATATATATATATATATATATATTTATTTATTTATTTATTTATTTATTTATCAGTATATTTCTGATGTTTATAATCGGAATTAGTCATTTAACCGTTTACTTCGTAATTAATATCAATAATTATACCCGTAGACGGATATTTATGGTTTTTAGCTTGCAAAATAAATATATAAACGTATTTCCCATCGTACAATATAGCGGAGTTATTTTTGGATCTGTTACGAGAAATCGAGGCAGCACACGCAGTTTTAATGCAGATATTTACCATCTGTTTAGGAGCCGCTATATATATATAAACCGCATCTGTAGTTAAAAACGTTTAATAATGCAGTGGTAGCTGTTACGAGAAATCTTGGCAGAACACGCTGCTAGTGCAGATATTTACAATATATTCAGAAACCGCTGTTATAATACATAAATATTTATAATCTATTCATAAACCGCTGTTTTAATGCATAAATATTTACAATCTATTCAGAAAACGCTGTTTTAATGTAGAAATACGCATAACTCTACAATCTTTTCAAAAACTGTAGCTATATACTAATTTCTAAAACGTAATATTGTTAGATAATTTGATAGCTCAGTTGATAACGTATCGGACCGTAATACTTGAGGTCTGGGGATCGAATCCCCATGGCTGATAACTGGTCGGTGGTTACGCATATTTGCGATTTTTATAATTAATTGGGGGCTCCGCCTGAAGCCTGAAAACTCAACAGAAAAGATACCCACCTACCACATCACTGGTGGTAGATACATGTTTTGTATCACCCACGGGCTGATTATATGGATGGGTGTCAAAATCTGTTGAACGTAGAGAAGGCCCCCCGTATAGGTTGTGCCGTCATTCATTCATTGTAAATATTCCATGTCATTCATTGTAAATATTCCATGTCATTCATTGTATATATTTCATGTCATTCATTGTATATTCATTCATTGTATGTTTGTGCAGTCATTCATTCATTGTAAATATTCTATGTCATTCATTGTAAATATTCTATATATGTTGTGCTGTCCTTGTAAATACTATATGTTGTAAATACTATATGTTGTGCTGTCTTCACTAAACGCACCCTCTTGGGCCTCTAGACCGTTGTTTGATGGGTTAGGGGTTCTCATAGTGTTTCGTGTGCCCGTTGAACTTGGATGAATGCGGTGGCAAGCTATGAGTTCTGGGTTGTAAATATGTAAATACTATATATCGTGCTGTGCCCGTTGAACTTGCTAAAAGACTCGAATACAGGTTCATAGGGGATCTTTTTTCTTTTAAATATATATATATACTAAGTAATGAACTATGAAAATATCAATGATGTAATTGTTGCTATTAAAAAGTTAGAAAAAGACAGTATTCATATATCTGATGAACTGAATCCTGAAAAGATTATTTCTGATTTTGAAATCTTACAAGAACGTAAAAATGATGGTGGTTTTACACTGTCGTCTGAATACAAGTTTATTAAACGAATCCAGGCGGCGATATTCCGGTCACTAGCTGCAGTAAAAGATGATCAGGTCAAGGAATTAATTCCTCTCTCTGCCGCAGTAGAAAAATTTAGTTTGGAGTTATCCCACGAAAACGAGGCAAAGAAAACGATTAGAACTCGTATAAGACAATTAAAAAAAATTATGTCAGCGAGTAACTTCGTTGGTGAAACGACCGAACACGTGTAATATTTTATTTTATCAGAAATATTTTATTTTATCGGAAATAATTTATTTTATCAGAAATATTTTATCTATTCTGAAATATTTTATATTTATTATGAAATATTTTATTTTCCATAAAATTTGATCGATTTGCATGATTTTGAGTACCAAACACCATATTAGGATTAACAAACTGATTGATTTGACCATTTTGAGTACCAAACACCATATCAGGATTAATAAACTGATTGATTTGCATGATTTTGAGTACTAATCACCATATCAATTTCTGAATAAATAAAATATTTCACAACAAAATATTTCAGATTATAATAATTATTTCATAATAAAATATTTCAGATTACTTGCAAAACTAATTGATTTGCATGATTTTGAGTACCTAAATACCCATCAGAATTGACAAACTGATTCATTTGCATGATTTTGAGTACCAATCACCATATCAATTTGAGAATAAATACAATATTTCAGAATAATAGGATTTTTTGTAGTATTTTTGCAAAACTGATTGATTTTGTTAATTTTGAGTCCCATTCACCATATTAATTTCAGAAATAAAAAATATTTCACGACAAAATATTTCAGAATAATATGATATTTTTTGTAGTATTTTTGCAAAACTGATCGATTTACACGATTTTGAGTACCTAAATACTCATCAGAATTAACAAACTGACTGATTGATTCACACGATTTTGAGTACATAAATACCCATCAGAATTAACAAACTGATCGATTTACACGATTTTGAGTATCAACCACCATATCAATTTCTGATAAAATAAAATATTTCCGATAAAATACAATATTTCTGATAAAATATATTTCTGATAAAATATAAAATATTTCTGATAAAATAAAATATTTCTGATAAAAATAAAATATTTCTGAATAAATACAATATTTCTGATAAATTAAAATATTTCTGATAAAATAAAATATTTCTGATAAAATAAAATATTTCAGAATAAATACAGTATTTTTGACAAATCTACGATAAAGTCTTACGACAGAAATCTTAAGATATAGATCTACGATAAAAGTCTTACGACTTTACATACAGATTGACAATCAATTCCTCCCCACGCAGGTCAATTAATATTCCTATGTGGTCAGTTAGTTTAAAATTTATTCGTGTTAACATATTATTATGACACCGCAGATCAACAGGATTAGTTGGTTATTGCACGATCAAATCCCCATGGGGTTTCAAATCCTCGTAGTGTAAAATTTAATAAATCTGATTCAGTTATTTTATAATGAACAATGTATGCTTGTTTGATACTATTTTTTCTCCTTTATCTATATAATTATTAGCATTTACTACCTCAATAATAGTCTGATTAAAATATTAAGATCTAATACAATTTGATTTAAATGTTGTATCGTTGCAATGATCTGATGTTTTAGATTGATATTGGGATACTCCAGGATATAGTTTTTAAATAAACGTGCTAATGTCGTTAATGTAGTTGTGTATTCAGTTTTAATTTCGTTAGCCTTTGATCTAAAATCTCTTTCATAAACAATATTAGTTGAAGTTTTTATATCAAAATCAATGATAGAAAACGGTGTTAAAGGATATCTTTTACCATCTTTCAAAATGTAAATATCCCTACCAGTCCATGGATAAAAATTTCGGTATTCTGGAGTTGTTATAAACTTTGTTTCGTCCGTGAGAAATTCAATTAATTTTGGTTCTGGTGGTCCTTCATGCACTGGGGGAACATCCGGCCAACCTAGTACGGATCTTATCGTGGACTGATAAATATCAACGGCATAATCAGGCGAGTTTATTTCGATTGCAGATGATAGCGTCGGCTCATGAACGTTAATCGATATTTTTATTCTTTTCCGGTTATTGATTTGATTCTACGTTGAAATTCCTCATTGATTTGTTCGACCTCATAACTGCCTGTTGGTATTCCAACAACGACCCAGTCAAGTGTTCCATTGGGTTTATTCTTATTAGCAAATACAAGTGAATTATTCGTTGTGTACCATTAAATGATTTCGATCTGATATATGGCCAACTATGGTATACTCGTAATTGCGCTAGTGCAATTTCATTTGCGCGAATCGCAGTTGGAAAATTGATGCCGAGATCATCGTGGTCTTGTGTGGGGTTGTGTTCGTCACGATCTGCTGGAGTCATTCCGTCATTATTAATACTGGTACCTTTAACAGCACTGTTATATATTTTAATCATTTCTGAAAACTCAAAATCAGACATAACTCCATCACTGAGACTCGCTGATAACAACGAAGATAACTTCGAGTATGCGACCGTCGCTGTATGTAATCTTATCATGTGATCGGATAACTTTTCATTCGTGCAAGTACATATTTTTTTGCAATGATATTGAGCACACCTGCAATCGTTGTTATAGCTGAAATACAAATAGTTACAGCCACTGGTGCCATCATTGCCATTGTTGATAATATCACACCGGTTGCAGCAACAACAGCGAATGCTGAATAAACAATTACGTCGACGATAACTAGTCGTCGTCGATATTTCTTTACTTTTACCGTGTATTGTTCGACTCGATCTTTCAACGCTGCCTGCCATTCACGCGTTTGATTGTACCTGTATTGAGATGCATCGTCGATTGAGGTACTCATTATATTTTATGCACTAAATAATTGAGGTGTTTCAGCTACAAATTCCAAACACACCAGTAAGATCTTGCGGTTAATTTCTTATCAGCTGCTTCCAGAATAAATTTTTTTTCGCTTCCGCTATTTAATATAACAGATACAACCCCGGAAAACTTATCAGTTGAATGACGCCATGGATACGTTGTAAATATTTCAAATTTTGCAGCACTGAACACAGACAGCCTGTAAACGCCAGTGACTGTTGCGGTATATTTGATAGTTTTATTTTGCTGCGACCAGGTTGCGAATCCAGATGACACCGTGTATACGATGTTTGTAATATGCCCGGGAGTTATTCCGGCTGGAATTTTAATCAAATTGGTTTTATTAACAATCTCAGGAATCCCCACCCACCCACCCTCCGCTACGATGTCTTGCTGTGTTTGTTTGATCGTGTCGATGTTCGTCTTGATATCAGAAAGTTTTATGTCAACGGCGGGCGGAGTGCCAAAGAATTTATCTATGGATTCATCGTTTTTTTTTGAGAATTTCTTCGAAATCTTCCAAAAGCGCCTACGTGCACATCATACTCGGCCCGCAAAGTGAATAGTTTACCATCTACGGTGTTGTCTTCGTCGGATCTTGGATCTCTTAAAACTACTATCTTATTCCCGTTCATACTGAATTCACCCGTCATTGTGTCACCGGTATTTTTCACGCGATTAGCAACACTGGCTGTAATTTAATCTCTGATGGTTGTAAACGATATACTTGAATCCCTGATTCTGCCGCTGTCAGTAAACACAGGGATATTATCCCTAAATGCACCAAGTACTCGTCGAATTATATCATTCCATTTGATATTGATTTTTAGTTTACCATATCGATCCTGAAAAATAACAACCTCATTTGGGTCAACTCCAGCCAGGTTCATAATATCAGCGAGGTCATCCTTAGTCGCGCAATTTGACAGAGCAACTTCGCCGGACTTTTTCTTAACGCGTGAAGAAGATTTTCTTCCGTAAATATCAACCATTATATAAGATCTAAGATCTTAGATCTGTTTAAAACGAATCGGTTGCTTGTATAATCATGCACGACTTTATGTGGCGGTTTGGATGATTTTGATATAGCTTTAAGTACATTCATTGCCTCACGTACACATATTGGCGGATCTGTCATTGTTTGTGTGGGTAGCGTTGAATAGCAAACTTGCGCGTGAAGTGGTGCAACATACTTGATAAACTCACGCGGTGGAGCTAACCCGTGTGAATCAAAATAAATGATTCCACGTGGATCAACCGCGTATGATACCCAATGAGTACCGGGTCCTGAATTCGAGTCGAGATTAATAATACCTGTTTCAACACTGTTTGGTTGTTTCGGTAATTGATCTCGCATAAAAACATCTCTGAAGTTTTTTATTTTTAATCGTTTAGCAGCATCAAGTAAATCAAAATTTGATGCTGGAGCATCTAACGAAGTGATCCTGGAAGCCTCAGACCTCTTCCCCAACTAGATCCCGGTAATCTTACGCCGCGTCCCTTATTTTTGTTCTTTTTCATTTCGCTTTCTTTAGAGCCATTCCAGCAGCTGTTCCAACAGCACTTAATGCGGCTGATTTTGCTACGGCTGGAGCGTCAGCAGCTATTAACGCTGGAATAGTCGCGAGAAGTGGAAAAAAACACCGGTTTTAATTGAGTCCTTAATCGCACCCGCAGAGAGATTAAGTTTGACGCCTGTTTTTGATTGTTTAGCGTCGTCGAAATGTTTAAGTTGACGTTCTGATAATGAGTTTATTTTGACCACCCGTGATCTGATCTCGCTTTAGTGATATTTTCATTCCGCAGTTTTTTGCTGAATTTGATTGAAGGTTTTTAATCTGACCAGGAGTCAGACTGACACTAACGTGATGATATGGCATTTTATGATAAATACTTGCCACGCTCCAAATAATAATTAAAGATTTTCCACTGGTGCATCACCGACTCTCATTCGACCACAACTACCTTCAAGTAACATGGCTTTATCGCTGAGTATAACCGCGATTGCTCTATAATCAACATCGCCTGTATTAAACGTTGCTTTAAGATGTATATCAACGACAGATTGTTTTGATAGATCAAGATGCTCCAGTGAAAAATAATAAATAGGATACAAAGTTCTGAAATCATGTTGTGATATTTGTAACCCAGTATCTACATTTTGATCACGTCCCATGAATGACATCAATCGATGATATACACGTCCTATACTATTTTGTTCATAATTTAGTTGTATGTTCTCTGTTGGTTCTTGTTGTCCGTTTATCCGTAAAGAAATATTTGTGATACCTAGTTTATCAAATACCATATGAGTACGTTCTTGATTACCTAAACGATTAGTCTCCTGAAACGCAAAAAAGATATGCCGTGGTGCAGAAACACCTTGTTGTGATGCTATATACCATGTAAACTGACCGTTAACGTTAGTTTGTATACTATCTGTGCTTGTTGTTAACCATGATAACAAGGATTTACCACCTGTGTCCATGAAAGAAATCAACTTTTGTTCTTCTGCGATCGTTGGAGTCATTACCGGCATCCACAACGATAGTTTCGATAATACTACTTTACCAGCATCACCCGCAGGTCTCCACAGAGCATCGTTATCATCACCCTTTCTTACAAGAACAACTGTGTCTAGCTCCAAAAATAACCTTTCTAACAATTTTACAAAATCCAAAAATATGCGATAGTGGAATTGTGCATGAAAAACTTCTATTGTTTCCTAGCAACATATTTCTACGCGTTGCAAATCCCAAATTGAAATCTGGATTAGAAAGATGAACAACCGGCCACACAGCAGCATCAGCGGTATTATCAGCATTTTTTGGTCGTCTTAAATTATACCGATCATCATTGGGGTGACCAGAATTATCTTTCACAAACATCATTGTGGGACCTGCTGATCTTGTATAATCATCAGAATATCTTGCTAGACCAATTATTGTTGTAGCAACGTCGACATCTTTCTGAATTGATTCAATATTTTTTCCATCGATCATATATGTGGCGCTATCAAATAATGCCATGATCCCGTTGTTGACAAAACCAACTTTTACTTCATTTGCGTAATTAGCATTAGTTGTTCTTACAATTGTACCTTCTACCTCAATAAAAGCCTCAGCGGGTAAAAAGTATCTACTTGTGTCATGAACTTGTAGTTCAATTCTTCCACGTTGATCTGGTGTTCGTGCGTCATAAGAATAAAACTGATAATCACGTACCGATTCATCTTTAAGGACAGGTGCTTCCATATCAAATGCTTCGTCGGATACGCGCTTGAACATTTTATTATAATTATTTCCGTTTTACACGTTGATTACCGCGTTCGGGAAGTTCCACTTCGGGAAGTTCCACTTCCTGATAACAAACATGAAATATTATTCATTGGTTCACAGAGTCCTTGATCTGCTAACGCTGCCAGTTTTTGATTTGCAGTTTGATTTATTATTTTACTTACGTCTGCGTGCATCACTTCAGCACTTGGTAATTTTACTGGTTGTCGTTTTCGTCGCATTAATTGTGCTAGTCTATTTTTGATCGCCGAGAACGCCATACCAGCAATATTGACAATTGCACCAGGAGTTTTTTCACGAACATTATCAACAGTTTTCATCGATAATTGTTTTGTAACAGGTGCTACTTTTGGAGCTATCCTTGTAAATAATACCCGTACAACATCACCAAGTCCATCTCCGTAAATAGCTCTGTAGATTGGTAATCGTGAGTATACCACTCTGACCTGTACGGATTTACGATGATTATTGTGTACTATCATCTTATTTTATTTACCATTTATCTAACAACTAGTCACTATAATCATCAACAAGTTCATCGATAAGTTCTCGGTAAACACCGATATCCATGATACCACCTTGAAATAATCGCCGACAAATATCAGCTGCTTCATTAATTATTTCTAGTGAATTATTCCCGGCACGTTATCCCCCTATGAGAACTTCTAACCGAGACACATCATTGAGGATATTATCGGGACAAACAAAATTATTTCCCACTGTATTCAGGGAAGAAAGACATCTTCGAGTAGCGTCAAAAGAATCATCCCCATGATCTCTTTCTATACCCAGTGAACGTAATTTCTCCCGTTGTTTAGTTTCAATATCTCTGAATATTTCTTTTCTTTGTTTCCATTCTTCTTCTGTTTTTAGCATCATTTCTTTTGCCATCTGTTTCCTTTCCTCTCTAGAAGGTTTCAACATCATCTCTTTTTGCGGTGAAGAAGATTGTTGTTGTTCTATTTGTTGCAGAGGTGGAGGAAGTTGATATGAAGCTTTCTGCTGGGAGAGTTGTTGTTGTTCTAGTTGTTTTATTTGCTCTCTATAAAGTCTTTTTACTTTTTCATCAAGATTTCTATATTCTAAATCATCATCTCTAGCTTGTCTTTTGCTTCTATATACGCGATATGTCCATTTAATAAGATTATCATCATTTAATTTTTCATGACCGGGTTTTAAAATATCAGATTTATTAAATATACTAGTTAACATTTTTTCAGGTAATTTTCCTCTTTTAGTATTTCTAATATCTTCGACAAACCCTTCCTTAAATCTTGCAATCAATTCTACGTTTTCTTTTACTGGTTTAGATTTAGGTGCAAGTTCTTTTCTCACGTCGGCGACTTCAGTATGAAGTTTTCCAATACCTTCAAGTATTTCTTCACCAACAGATGGAGGTTGAGCAGAAGGTATATCAGTTGGAAGATCTCGTAAAATCTTTGTCTGTTTAGTTCTTCTTGCTACTTGTTCAGTTTGTTCTGCTGTTTGTTTTGATACCGGAAGACGATCTTCTTTGATGGCAGTTGTAACTGTCTCAGTAGCTGCAGTGACGGGTTTAAACAGTTTTTTAGTGATTTCTTCGTAAGAAAATTTTTCATTGCTTCTAATCGTTCTCGAGCTATCCTTGCAGTATGAGATTCCGGATGTACCATTATTTTAATGTAACATAATGATTTAATTATAGCAGCAGAGAGGGTGTAAATTTAATTAAACATATATCATTAATATAATGCACAATTGTGCGTAGCTGATTCAAGGAACAACAAATAAATGTGATTAAAGGTGCCATGGAGAATATTGCAGGAGACATAATTATATTTTATTTAAAAAATAATCGTGCTGATTCACGACATTGTGTTGGATGTCACAAGGACGTTAGAGGATTATATCAGATTTGTACAAATTGCGGTGGAGATCGATATAGAAGTTTAATGATATAATATAAAAATAGAAGAGACAAAAACAAAAATAGAAACACCACCAACAGAGATAGAGTATCATTTGAGATTCAAAGATCCTCAGGATTACTCTGATAAAGATTCCCAGGATTACTCAGAATAACAATAGCAGCAGAGAGGGTGACGACCGCATCTTTGATTAGATCAATCAATGACGCGGTAATGTTAGTGACCTCTATGAAGGTCACTATTTTTTTTTGTCTAAAAAACGTACGTGACGAATTAAGTGGTCTGTCCACCCTCTCTGCTGCTCTATTGAAGATACAAGTAAAGAAAAACTAATTTTGAACTTCCATAGGAAACAAAAATATCTAAATCATATTTTCTGCAACGGGGTTTTCAGATTCAACCAAAGCGAACAGACATGTATAAGTATTGATTTCACAAAGAACGATATTTTAAGAGAATATGTTACATTGGCAATTACTCAGGATATTTGGCTTGGATCGGTATTTCATACATGTATATGCATTTAAATTGGAAGTCACGTTATGATCCTTCATACTCAAAGTACAATTTGGTATTATTAATTTTTTATTAAGTAGGCCTAAAGTATCACTTGAGATCTGTAATAAAACTCTATATTATAAACAAAATGCTTTATTACGAAATTTTGTTCTAGATCAGTAATCGATCTGTAGGAGGAGGAATATTAGTTCTGAGAACAAAGCCCTTCTTATCATCTATTCAGTCATGAAAGAACTCAGCATCACTTTTGATGCTTCTTATGAAAGAATATCCGTCCTCTACCAGTAGTATCGATGTCACAGCTAACGTAGATACCGTTACGATCCCCGTTGGATAAATTATGTAGACGCCTATCCTATCAGTCTTCTGTTTATCCAAGCAGACATTGTGCAGTGTAGGAATGGCTCTTTTTGGTTCTGCCAGTCTAGCAATTGCACATGCAAGGACAAAAGTTTTGTGCATTTCTGCTCAGAAACAATGCTGCTAACAACCGGTTGGAGAGGACAATGTCGTTTCCTTGTTTCAGTGAATATGACAATGACACGGAACGACCACTCTAGTCGATGCTTGAATAGAGTTATTAATCCAAGGCAATATGTATGTTTTATTCTGTTTGATGTTCATCACAGTTTTCCAACTATGTCAAGGATAGCGGTAAATTGCCTCACTCCAGTAAGATTAGTTTCTTTTTAAAACGAAAGAAACTCATTAATTAATTATGAACATAAAATAAGAGGGTTCTGACATTCAGTTATATTTGCACTGTCTAATCAACACCCCTAATTATGCATCAACATACCTTAATAATTCTCTCAAAGACGCATACAATCTTTTATGTGGTTGAGCTTATGCCACTTGATGACGTACTGTTGCTATTACTCTTGGAATGGAAGCGTTTAGAGCTTAAGGCATGTTAATTCAATAACCGCTGAGTACAAGGAAGGGACTGTTATTTTTCTCGATTGAATTATGGCAAGTGTTCAAAAGTCCAATGATTATATAATTTACAAATCTATCTAGCTAGCTATTTACTGAGGTTTATATTTGTCTTTCCTTTGGGCGATTTCATTATTTTGGTTGGAAAACACATCGAATGTTTTTAAGTGTGATGTTCGTTAATTTCACACCAAGGACACCATCTTTCGCTTGTTTTAGAAAGGTAATCAGATAGCTCGACGCACAGATCGAGTATAAACGTTATAAAGATCGTCTGCTTAATTGTATTCACATCAAACTTCTTCTTTGTGTACAAATTGAAGCAGGTATCATTTGAATGGGGGAAGAGTAACATCTCTTTTATACGCATTTCATATGCTTAGCATTTACATGAACAGCCACGAATAACAATATCATGTCTATTACTCACTCGAACAAGGTAATATATTGCTGATTAAATAAATAGCGCAGTGCCCATGCGAGTGTTTGTCAATCTAACTCAGGTAGGAGAGTAGAAACTTGTAAAACCTCTCACGACAATCATTTTTTTTACTCTAAAGGTACTGAGGTTATTACAAAAAAGATAATTTATCTCGAAGACCTGGTAGCCGTTGATTTGATTGATACTAAGTTTGTGTTATATGTATATCTGTCACGTCTACATTACTATTACAGGAACAAATAATTACGAACTTAAGGCTACGTTTTGTACTGATTGATTTTAAAAATGTTTAATGAATATCCGACTTCGTTTCTTGATTGAAATTTGATCAACAAATCGTTAGAAAACGTAAATACTCAAAGGCTCCAGAATACCTATCCCTACATATATATCGTGATACAATACAGTCTGTACATCAAACAGGTTGTATAGTCAGAAATAGCAAGAACATGGTCGTGTACCACAGTTATTCAGAATTTACCATCAGCGCATGTGACATTTTGGAAACCTTCTTGGTTGTGATCTCCTTGTTCAGTGACCAGTTCAGTTCAGCCCCTTATTCAGTGGCCAATATTACAAGTATAAGGGAGATACCATTAATTTTTCGTGGATGGGGTGAATGTGTCAAAATAAAAGAAAAGGTTCGTTTGAGCTCAATGAATTGACGTCAGCACTAGCAGAATTGGAGACAGTGCTGGTGATTTGTATACAGTCACTACCACTGGGCAAGTGTCTGAATAAAACAAAATATTTTGTTTGAGGCTTATTATAAGCTAGCATTGAATTACACTTAGACATATTTATCTGCATTCTTTTTCTTTTAGATGTTAACTGTTCATCATGAATATACTTCAAAGAGAACACAGACATTGAGCCCCGGCTTAAGATCCGACGAATGGTCTTGATCTACATCGCTCAAAATAGCATAAGTTTATGTAACAATTATCTCGAACATAAAACGTCAGCACGTCTTATTTCCTACTGCAGGAGATGTGTACGCATAGTTCAAACATGAGACAGTAATAATGTCGACAGCCTGTAAATGTTTATGTGTACGTGTGGATGTGTTAGTGTCATTATTGAGAATAAAGCGTTGGTCTCCACAAGTAGTTTCATAATGAATACGTTCTTGTTGAAAAAAGTTTAAAGATGGACAGTAAATCAAGATGAGAATGGCGAATGTGACACATTTTGATTTATTTCTCATATCATGATGTTTTACTAATATTTTGAATAAATATTTACAATGATATCACCTTTTTAAAACGAAAGAACCTGCATAGGTCACTATTCTTGAAATGAACACAGAGCAGGCACAATTAGTACAATGGTAAATGATAGCAAAACACAACTTGGTATTTGTTTTAAACTCTCCTGCGTATTATTCAGTTGATTCGTTTGATTTTGAAAATCAATGTTTTTTAAAACAAAAATACAAATAGTACGAATTTAATTTCTTATTGACAGCTTTTTATGTAGTGAAGTCTTTTTTGTAGTCTGAAGGCAACACTGTTTATTTTTAATCGCTTTAGGGCTTCTTAGAGACAGACTTAGTAAAGGTCGAGGAATGTATTGAAGGATCAGGTCCTTTTTAAATTTAAATAGCAAGAACTGGCACTGACCATTTAAGGAACTATTCTGTTCAAAGCCAATAAACTACAAGAAGAAGAACAACAAGACGACACTGGATTCAGTCACTTTCTTTGCTAATTCAAAGACATGATAGCCACGAACCCACATTTCATACAAACAGATAACATGGCGGTCACTTTCATTTGATATTGCATAAAGAAAAGGAAATTGCGAGTCCACGTTACATATAGTGTATCAATATCCCACCACAAGTCACAAGCCACACCCCAAAAACGAAAATACTCGTCTACTTTCTTTACTACTTTAAGTTAAACAAAGAAAACTACCACCAAGGAAGAGAAGAGACCACCTAACCATTTTCCGTACATTTCAGTGCAAAGCAAATAAATGTCACCATGTCCAATATCTCACTACGTGACTACTTTACTTGCTACTGTATTAATGAACTCCCTAAAATTACCATTTCCCTGACATTGTTAGTGCAGCAATTTACTTGCTACTAATTAAATGAGAACAATATGCAAGACATCAGGACATGATTGGAAAAAGTTGACAATACATTACTAATGTAAACATTATTGAACAGAATAAGTACTGAGAGACACCAGAATCACAGAGATGAAGAAACAGATTCAAAAGAAAAGAAGAAAGATTTTTAGAAGCTTAAGACGTGTTTAACAGAGATTCGGTACTCTATCTACTACTATCTAAGTCATTCAATCGACTTGACATTGAGACAGCTGATTCGCATAATATTCATTGATACGTATATATACCATGGAATTCGGATAAACAGAGGAAAATATTATTGGAAAGCGACTAGCAGAAAATAAAATTAAAATATAACAAAAATTAAAAATAACAACAAAAGGAAAAAGGTGTCTCTTTTAATGATAACTTCAATACAAGAAACAAAAGATGAAAGAAGATGAACGCTTACAATACAATATTTAATGGCATGGACATAAAACATCGTAGCAAACACTACACTTTGCAAAGTTTTCAGCAGCAAATTAAAAACGAAAACATATAGCACTAAACCTGATGAAGCTGAACGAATTAATGGCTAGATCTATAGAAACAACATTCCGTCAATCCATTCATTTTCAGACTGGATTCATGTAGTGAAAATGAAAAAGGATGTCACATTCAAACAATTAACAGCACATTAAAAGCCACTAAAGTAAAGCACACATATGATTTTGGTTATCTACGTTAATTATCGAATTATCAGTGATATAAGAGAGCGGCACTATTTTTTATGACTTAGTATTTGAATGTAACTTAATTTTGTGGCATTTGTTACTGTTTGGACATATTCGACCATCAAGCAAGTCTGACTCAGCAAATCATCACATCAGGTTAACACTTTTGTCAAGGAAATAAGCGGAAATATGAAGTCAACTTTATTGTCTTTTATTAACAGCTGCTGTCAATATTCCGGCTTTATCCCTATTGTCACTGACCAGCAAATAGGACCGAGACTCGCATACATCTCCCTTTAAATACATGTACATATGAGTACTTCATGTGGGCCGAATACAACACTTGGAATAGGCAGCCATACCTTGGAGACATGCCAACCAGAACAGTCCTCTCAGTAACCATTGTATTTGCAAGTGGAACTCTAACAGATTTCTTTCTGTTTTCATACCTCATGTGAATCCCAGTGATCTTTCCACATCTATGTCCCGCTCAAGAAAAGTTTGCCAGGATAATCTTTGAAACGTTGCTATGTGAGAGTCTATGCCACAGTCCAAAGCTGGAGCCTATAGTGTGTTAGAGTTGAATTTGGGTCAAGTCTTGAACATTGAGCCAGTAAGTGCTTGTTTACAAGATAAAAATAAAACTATTTATATACCTGAATATTCTGATTCTTCATTCTGCGACGTTGTGTATTTCATGTACTGGCTAGGATTCATGTTTGAGTGACACAAGACAATGAGGATATCATTTCAACTTTACTTCTGGAAATTGCATGCATTTCCTGCATATGCAAAGTTTTGAAATACATTTAAGAAATGTATTGGTCACACCATATCTAGATAAACAAAGGTAATATATGTTAATGTTGCTCACCTAATTCGTTTTTGCCAAATCAAAGAAGCAAAGAAAAGAATACACATGGAGCAAATGGGACTTGCTAGATTGATTGACAATCTTCCGAACTATGTAGTGGATGTGGAAGCTAATATCACATATAAGCATGTCCAAATAGAAATGAAACAGGGAGAACCTGACCGCCACTCACTATTTTGATGTGTGCCATGTTACCACACATGTGTTCATAGCACATTGTTTACTACACCAACTGATAATGGAAGAACCCTATTACTTTTACAGGGAAGAGACAAACAAAGAGCCCTACATCAAATCAGACAGAAGAATATCTTTTAATATGTTTAATTCCATGTGTAAAAAAAACAATCATTTGATTTACAGGGAACAAGAATTTTAGGATCTGAGTAAACGAATTTACAACATTTCAAAAAACGTCAATATGTATTTCCAACCCTGATTTTAAAACATTGTATAAGTATTGAAATTCGTTTAACTTATCAATAACATATATGTGACAGATAAATATTGTTCTATCGGAGGAGAGCGAGAATACTGGGTTGAATACTGCTGTGTTCGTAAATGATGTAGTAGAGTTTGTGATTGAGATATTTGATTCAAAGCAATGTCTATTCAACCTTGTTTGATTCGGAGCAATATCTCTATTCTAAGTTGATAAGATGTACGTATATTCAAAATGTAAACATCTTAGCTATTTATTGTGCCAAAAAAACCTACACAATATCTGGGGAAAATGCACACTAACATAAAATAATGTTATGACTTTAAGAAACAGAGAAAACAAGCTAAACCAATTTAGAAAATTTCAACAAATAATGTATTTCTCTATAATACACAAGGAATTTTAAATATAATTTAATGTTGTGAAGTAAAATCCAAACAATTTTAACCTTTCTATCATAAGTCCAAAGTATAAAGTGCTTTGACTGAATTCCAGGTTTTTAATGTGCTTAAGTATCAATCTTGTTTACGAGCTGATATATCAGCAGTCTTGATGTATCACACTGATATAATCTAGAATATTTTTGAATGAATTCACAATAATCCAATAGAATGATTTAGCCTAAAATGTAAGGTATCACTAAGTAATTCCAATGAATAATATAAATAAATAATTCCTCTCAAATCATATCTCATACAACTAAATATAATCTTACTAGACTCGTGATAAAATACAAAGACCAATTTGTTTCCTTCAGAACCCTATATAAAAGTATAAGACGCAATAAGATGTTCAGGATGATGTAATTTTCTATGGAAATTTCCATCAAATTCGTAAATATATTCATGTCTATTCGATTAAGCTTAAACAACTAACGAGTCCAAATACAATTTCTAAGGAGAAAATCAGAGTACTGAACTCTAATTTAACTAAACATTTTCTTTACAAATGAATATTATCTAAAAGGAAAATCTACAATACTGGACATGTGCTATCTATATAATGTGTTGCATACAAATGACAGTAGCAATATACAGTCATGGACAAAAATTAAATACACAGTATAGATATACATAATATGAACTCATATCTTGCTTGCTAATCACAGAGTACGTGTAAACCCTTTATTTCACGTGCTGTTTGTTTCTCGGGTATTAGTGTATCGATTAAACCAGAACAAGTATGATCACTATGAGTAGACTCAAGGACCGTCCAGATTATTAAATATAGTTAGCGACGAAAAGTTGCTTTTTCATTCGTTCACTCACGTAGTCAACTGTTTAGTTTTTAGTTCATTTATTCTTTATTTCCTTCATGCCTAACTTATTTCTTCATCATAACGATCAAATAACTTGAATATAAAGTTGTTTTTATTTTAAAATGCAAAATCTTTACTTATTGATTTTCCTATAATAATTGCTACTGAGGCTATATGCTTCATTCAAGAGGAACAAACTTTGGTACTGCTCCTAGTATCACATGCTGACTCAAGACCTTCTCTTTTACTCTCAAATGACTCAAACAGAGTTCTCTTCCATAATTTGTTCATTTGTTTCTTTTCACGCTGAAAATTTAAGGCAATGATCTTTGCCTAATGTCTTTTTCGAGTGGAAGTGTTGTATGATTTCCACGGTCCAAATGATAAAATCAAAGCCCAAATTATTTAAATTGTCAATTCTCAAATTGACAAATGTTGTGAACGATCTTGCATTATTTTTTTAATGACGAATCTCCTTCATCTATAGGGTATAAGATGTATTCAGCACATCATAAAGGAGCATAAATAGATCCATAAAATGCAGCTAATTAATTAATATATATCTTTGTTTAGTGTTATTCAGCTACAAAATTATCATTTAATGCATGTTTCAGTTGAAATACATTATCTCGTCTACAAATTGCAAATCTACATTTAATTAAATCAGTTAATGTAATTTAGCTGGGATACTAGTGGCAAAGGATACAACGCAAAAATCGTAGAGCTATTTCAAACTAACATTCTTGTTTGCTTTTGACAACTAATTTTTCAAATTTACCCGTTTTTACTTACAATGTAGTAATACTTTTTCCGTGTTGTATTCTATTTTGAATATCTTGTTTTCCTTTTTTGTCGCCTTTAATTGCATTAAAGCTAGCACTTAATGCATACGTCTGTTTACCACTTGTGTCTTGAGTGAACCTGTATCTTCTATAAACCGTCCTTACAAATCATTTCAATGTTTCCGAAACACTGACGAATTTTGGGTTTAAAAAAGTCGGGTCCTAAAAATGAATTTTGTAAATCTGCATTTTCTAGATGTTCCAGATTATTTGGTATCATTGTAGAGCTACATGTGTCTACCTTTCTATAATACCACCCACTATAGTGTATCATTCTACTGTTGTCTATTTCATCAATAGTATCATGAACCACGCTGATATCAAGACCCAACATCCCGATCATTTGCAGATGGCTCAGACTGCATAGATTATGTTTTGTACTATTCTTTGAATCTAACATCTTATATCGTTTGGATTTCATCAATCCAGTCTAAAATGAATGGACGGTTTGCATGTCAATTTCATAGATCTTAGCATGAATTCATTCACTTCTATTTCTTTAACTGTTCTATTTTTTCAAAGTTTCTTTTTCTGCTGCCTGGAATTGTGCTGTTGTTGGTGATTCCAACGGTGTTGTTTGTTCCATGCCAGTAATGTAAATGCTGAAATCATTCATCTTTTTCCATAACTTGATTCTTTTGTTCAAGTTGAGATTAAAAGGGTCAGAATTTTCCGATATTTTGGAATTCTTTTTTTAAAAAAATATTTCGTCGATAAGAACATATATATATCTGTTAATCTTCGATTCCATGGGTTATATATCATCGAAGGTAAAGCGAATCTTCTGATGATTGTCTTGTCAACCCAATGACTTGAAAAGAAGTCGATACGGTTCGGAATTTGGATCTAGACACATCAACAGCTTCTAAAATTGTTCTGCTCTAGTGGATCTCTTTATACAGCCATGGAATTGTGGCGGCTTCTCTTGTCATTCTATTAAATGATGATTATTAGTAATTATTGTCCATTTGTTCCCTTCATCTCTTGTTGTCTTTTAAATCGTTCACTCTAAACTAGTAGTAAGTAAAGTAATCAAGTAGTACATTCAAAGGCATGGTTTTGTGGGGGGTGATGGTCATTGCAGTTGAAAGTGAGGTAATCATGTGCTAAGGTAAAGGACGATCTGATTTGTTTTTTTATTTTACCCTAAGAAATCCGGAGTGTGGCTCTTTTGTTAGGTATATTAAATTGTGGTGGCTTTGCTTTGTTTATGATACAGTAGTGAGGAAGATAGTCAACCATTATTTGTGGGGGTTTGCTGGGTAGCATGTGGATGGATTGGGGTATTTTTTGTATATAAAAATCATGTGACTCATTTGGGTAATGTGTAGTAGAATTAAACAAATTAAAATAAAATAACAGGACTGTGTTTTAATGGTATCATTTATGATTCTAATAATTAAGTTGCTCCATGTTTATTTCTAACACGGTAATCATCGTAGTTCCTTTAGATTTACAAAATTTATATCACTCAAACAATTGCTTCCAAATACGTTTTAAAATCTAGATAGCAGAATAAAATAATCATTTGCACACTTGTTTCCTCCAGAATCAACTGTAATTAAATCCTATGTAAATTCATATGCTACCCTTATGCCTACAGTGACGAAAGTATTTCTGTCAGCAACATCATTGTCACTTTGACCTACGTTTCATTATAAAACATCTTTCAACATGTAACTTATTTGATTACCTTACATAAAATTTCCATGACAACAGGACCTGTAACGTGAACTCCCCGTGAAATAGATGTAGACCAACGTTATATTCCCGATAACGCCACACGCACGCGACCGAAGTGGCCTTAATGTTTAATATTATTTCGACACTCACCCCATCAAGAAAAATTAAAAGGTACGTCCCATGCACTTGTGATATTCTTCACTGAGCGAGAAATTCAAAATTAACGAGGTTCCCAAAAGTTCACAATTTTTGCATATGCAGATGATAAAATCTGAATAACAGAGCGAAACATACTTTTTTATTTGGCATGTGCAAAAGAACACATAGCCAATATAATACATGATTCATACACAATGCACTATTGCATAAATGCCTGAATATATGAATAAATAATGGTTATACAAATGTGCGCATAAATCCTCGGAGATGGAGAGACAGACAGAAATAGAACTCTACAGCGAGAGACGATAATCTAAGTTGGAATGCATTATCAGCATATTTACCTGGGTGTTTTAGAGTTCTTAAATCTTCATTTTTGTGTAACTGAAGTAATTGGCATATACCTGGTCTCTGCCAGTAATAAGGATCAAAAAAATAAATAAAATGAAATATGTATTTTAGTCTTTGGTTACAATACAATAAAAGGCAAGATATATGGACTGAATTAGAATATTACCAGATCTCCAAGACCGTGAAGTCAATAAAATAGTTCTCACACTGAAACCCCAGATTTTACAATTCTTTCTTTAAAAATCTGTAAGCATTAGGTGTTATCTTTTTTAAACATTTTAATTATTTGTGTTTAGCAATCTGAACAATTCTTGAAGATACGCACATATATATTTAAATAAAGAGTAGGGGGACCTAACTATCCATTTTGAAGCATATTGTTGGCAGGATGTATAGCATTTAGTATCTACATGCAATTTTTCCTATCTACTCGTCCTATACTATCTGCTTTCAAAACCACCCAGCCATAAAACAATATTGGAGATTCAAATTAATCAAATATATGAAACATTATATTCAACAGACATTCTAGAATGTTAGCATTATTCAGAAGTAATGTGACGCACACCTCTGCTCTTGCAAAGTCTGACTGTATGCCCTGAAGTCGGAGAGGCATTGATCATTACGCAAAATGAAATAACAAAACCAGTAGCTTCATGTTTGTAATTATTTCCTCTGATAGTAATGTTGACGTGTCACATATGCAAAAACCACTCACTTCGTATCGATCAAATCAGTTGCTACAACTCTGTAAACTAAATCAACTTAAAAATCATGTAATGATCTCATTTCCTGTACAATTTGTACAGTAACTTTGTATTGGGGACTTTATTTATCTCTAATCACCTACCGTTGCTTAATTGTCAAACAACCACATAGATACTGTTCTTGTCAGCAATGTATTCCATATCAGAGTGAGCCATATATCAATTTATATTATTCTTGCTGTACAAGCAATAGTTAATTTTAGGTAACCAATGAAACATGCAGAAAGTCTTTTTTGCAGTCAGCTATGGGGCTCCTATGACAAATTTCGGTTGCCCAGAAAAATTCATCGTGCTAGTTCGGTAATTCCATCATTCCATGCACGCTCGTGTCATAGACGAGGAATAGTCATCTGAATCATTCTATGTCACCAATGTAGTCAAGCAAGGTTGTGTGTTGGCCCCAATCCTCTTGAGTATGACGTTCTCTGCTATGCTTACTTATGCTTCCTGTGACCTTGACACTGGGATTGTATTCGATACCACACTGATGGCAAGATCTTGAATCTATGCAGAGTGAAAGCGAACATTAAGACATAAAATTACTGTTCGTGGTCAACTATTTGCCGATGACTCTAACATGAATACCTGATCTGAGTCGATGGATCGTTTGTTGTCAGCTTGTAATTATTGTAATTATTATATTGTTTGGTTCGTGCTGTGAGTGATGCAGACCTAAACTGATAAGGAAAGGTGGTGGTTTTATGTTACAGTCCTAATCAATGATAAAACCAACACCAGAATTGTTAAAGCAAGTGTGGGCTTTTGCAGACTACCAGCAAACGTGAGCGAGCGAATTCAACAAATAAGCCAAAGATCTACAAAGCCGCTGTGTTGCCAATCCTGTTATATGTTTGCTAAAACGCTATGTTAAGAAGCTTGATCATTTTCACATTGGCTGCTGTGGAAACTGTTTAGGATACGATGGCAGGACATGGTTTCAGAAACTGAACCTCTCACAAGGGCAAACATTCCAAGTATTCACATTCTACATTCTGCTGATGACATCACAGTGAAGACTGACAGGACCCATCGCCAGGATGTTAGGATGTCAGAGGAGCGACTACTTAAGAAGCATTTCTACGTTGAGCTAAAGGAGGGGAACTGATCTCAGGGTGGTCAAAAGAAACGCTTCATAGATACCGTCAAGGCATCCTTGAAGCACTTGATCTCTGACCACGAGCCTTGGGATGATCTCGCACAGGATGCCTCCCCTGGCGCAGTTTCATCCTTATTGGTGCTAAGGACGTTGAACAGATGACAATCGAAATGGCGTGAAAGATGCGCGAGCAACATAAATCTCGGAACTGCAGCACGTCCTGCATTGATCAATCTATCCCAACCTGCACATGCTTCCAAGTGTGACACAGCTTCTAAATAGCAAACATTGACCTGATTTCACGTATTCACAGACTTCTAACCAGTTACTGATATCTTAGTCATCTTCGAACTTAGAGGATGCACAACAAGTTAACTTATAAAAAAGGAAATGTATAACTTACCACTGCACATGAAAACTGCAAAAAGCATAAGTGACTCGTTATTTCTACTTTATAAATACCACCGTTGCCCCTATATTATATTCCTTTATCTTTCCCTTTTCCAAGTCTTAGAAGACTTCCTAGAAGGCGGTGGCTCAACGGGTCAATCGGGGGGTAATTTTACCGACCTTAGAAATTGGCGACTTCAGGGTCAATCAAAGGTAATTTTATCAACTGAGTATGGCATCTGTGTATCCCTGACACTTGAAAAGTGTCCCCTTGTTGGGCTCCTTGGTGGGTGGGGAGCACGGGTGCTGAATTTTTATTCAAGCCATCATGGATAATTCCACAAAAAAAAAAAAAAACGTACCAAAACTGGACCAGAGTCTGATGATGAGCCATGTAGTGTGGAATCCTTTCCTCGCTTTATGGTCATCCAATCGAAAAACGAGGCTAAACAACTTGCTGCACTATCGCCATTTATAGTCGAAAATACTATACTTGGATTAGTCGGCAAGCCGAAAAGTGTAAAATAAAACTAAAGTCAGGCGGCCTACTTGTAGAGTGTGTTCGCAAAGCACATACTGAAAATATCCTAAAAATTAAGACCTTTCACGATATTCCAGTAACCTGCTTCGCCCACTCTACACTTAATACATCAAAAGGCGTCATTCGTTGCCGTGATCTAGCTGAAGTTAGCGACAAGGAAATCGTCCAGGGCATGAAAAATGAAGGTGTCACTGCAGTCCGCAGAATTCGTATCAAACGAAACAACAATCTGCAGGACACCAACACTATTATACTAACTTTCAATAAGCCAACAGTACCTAAAGTGGTCAAAGTTGGATTCTTACAAGTTAAGGTTGAGATATACATACCAAATCCCCTCCGATGTTACAAATGTCAAAAATAAGGTCATCATGAAGACAGATACTCTAGAAGTCAAGTATGCGGCCGATGCGGCGACCCCTCCCATCAGGAATCAGAGTGCAAAGCCACTCCGCATTGTGTCAACTGTGGCAAGGAACACCATGCTAGTTCAAAGGAATGCGACACATGGAAACAAGAGAAGGAAATCCAGAGGGTTAAATACACATCCAACATCCCCTATCCAGAGGCCACGAAGCTTGTTCAAGCTAGATCACTCCCCGGCCCATCCTTCTCAACTGTAGTGAAAAGCAGCCAAAAAGCAACGTAAGACGCCCAAACTCAAACGAACCCACCTGAATCCCATTCCGACTCGAACATTCCGCGCTACAAACCCCAGAAAAACTCAACATCGACGCAAAAAACACTCAACAATACTCCACCACCAAGATCACCAAATAGCAAGAAAAAGTCACAAACAAATAGACAGCACAAAGCTGCACAATAGGTTTGCAGACTTAGAGGACATGGATGCAGAAGAATCTGCTCCATGTCCTCAAGGTAGCTCCAGACCTAACAACAAAAAATTCACCACCGTACTTCCTTCAGAGAAATAACCACATTGCCTATGCGAAAGGTCTCACCTAGCTCCAGAATACTCAATATAAACGTATAATGAAGAACACAATCATACAATGGAACTGTAGAGGACTTAAAGCCAACTACCATGATATTCTTCTGCTTCTAAACGAACATGATCCTGCAGTACTATGTCTTCAGGAAACTTTTTGAAAGCTACGGAGAATATCACACTTAAAACCTACTCCCTGTTTAACACCTACTCACAGAATGTTGACAGGGCCTCAGGAGGAGTCTCTGTTTTTGTAAACAACAGAGCCCCTCATAGCTTCATCCATTTAAACACCAATTTACAAGCCATTGCTGTAAGCGTCACTCTACATCGAGTGATTACATTTTGCTCTATTTACTTACCACCAAACACTAGCCTAGTACCAAACGAACTCGACAATCTTGTTCAACAGCTTCCCGCACCCGTTGTTTTACTCGGGGATTTTAATGCCCATAACATTTTATGGGGATCAAATCATATAAGTGACAGAGGTCACAAAGTTGAAGACTTTATTTCTAGACACGATATGTGTCTATATAACACCAAAACACCGACATATTTACACCCAGGCACGGGTACATACACATGCATCGATTTGACAATTTGTTCTCCTTCGCTGCTTTTGGACTATGAATGGAAGGTTGCTGATGACCTTCACAGCAGCGATCACTTCCCAATCTCCCTTGTAAATCTTAACTCTACAATTGATGAAGTAATTCCACAATGGAATTTAAAGAAAGCCGACTGGGCCAAGTTTGAAACACTCTGTAAAACTAGGCTGAATGAGGATACAGTTTTCAATGTTAACGACCACATTCAGCATTTTACATCTATTTTAACCGACATTGCAGAAGAATCTATCCTCAAGTCCTCAACAAACTCAAAAGAACCCTAAAACCTTGGCTCACTAAGGAATGTAAGGAAGCCATACGACAACGTCGAGAAGCCTTGAAAAAATTTAACAATCATCCGACGCCCGAGAATTTAAGTAAATATCGTATTCTCCGGACCAAAGCTCGCCGCACAATCAAAGAAAGTAAACGAGCATCATGGAAGAAATATGTTTCCACTTTAAACTCTCGTTCCTCAATTAAGAAAGCTTGGGACACGATCCGCAAAATAAACGAAAAGAGAAAATACTTTTCTTTCCGATATCTGAAACTGAACAATAACAATTTTAGCTCAAAACGTGACATAGCAGATGTTCTTGGTGATACAGTCTCTAAAAATTCCTCATCATCTAATTATTCCGAAGCCTTCCAAAAATTGAAAACTCAGAAAGAAAAGTCACGTTTAAAATTCACATCCAACAACTCGGAAAGTTGCAACCAATTGTTTTCACTATCAGAACTTACGGAGGCTTTAGACAAGGCCCATGATACTTCCGTCGGGCCTGACGAAATACAGTACCAGTTTTTAAAACATCTTCCAGAATCATCTTTAACATCTCTTTTGAAACTCTTCAATGATTTATAGATTACTGGTAATCTACCTAAGATGTGGAAAGAAGCAACAGTAATACCAGTTCCCAAACCCGGTAAAGATAGCGAAGATCCTAACAACTATCGACCTATTGCACTCACAAGCTGCGTGTGCAAAACAATGGAACGAATGATCAATTCTCGGTTTGTATGGTACCTAGAAACTAACAACTTAATATCTCCTTTCGAAAGTGGCTTTCCATATGGACGGAGTACCAACGATCGTTTGGTTAGACTAGAAACATTCATTCGCGATGCATTCATCAAGAAAGAACATTTAGTAGCGGTTTTCTTTGATTTAGAAAAGGCCTATGAAACAGCATGGAAGCACGGGATACTAATAGACCTGCACGATCTAGGTCTAAAAGACTGGCTCTGGGAGCATTTAAAACATCCCGGTGTGAAAGCCTTCTACCTGAGTGAACGAACCACCGTTATCGCATCGTAGAGAACTGCTTTCCGCACAGTATGCTCTCAAATTAAAATCAAACCCTCTGAATCCTGCTTTTTCGGCTGTTTTTCAACCCAAATACAAAACTTTATACGAAAATAAACCAAACGCCATACCTTCCTTTGGCATTAGAATATCCTCCAGCCTTGACACTACAAATATAGATCTTTCTAAAATTCAGAAAACGTCTATCTCCGAAACACCACCCTGGCTAATTAAACAACCAAAAGTACGTTTTACGCTACACGATGGAAAAAAATCCGAAACAAACCCTTCTGTCTTCCACAACTCTCACCATTAACTCCTCACCGAATTTAAAAACTACACCAGAATTTACACTGATGGATCAAAGGATGATGAAAAGGCTACAGCAGCCTTTGTTTGTGGAAATCACACAACGCAAGTTCGCTTACCAAATGGAGCATCAATTTTTACAGCCGAAATCAGAGCAATAGACCTTGCTCTGCAACATATAGAAAAGAAACCTATTTTAAACAGTATCATCTTCTCCGACTCGCTATCAGTGCTCCAGTCACTACACAATAGAAAACTGGAGAACCCATTATTGAAAAACATACTCGTCATAAATACCGAGCTGAGTGTCTCCCACAATATAATGTACTGTTGGTTACCTAGCCACATTGGTATTAAAGGTAACGAAAAAGCAGATCGCGCTGCTAAAATGGCCCTTACTCAAGAACCATCTGATTTTAAAATACCGCATACTGATTTTAAACCTTGTATCAAAAAGTTATTTCGTCAGAAGTGGCAGGCATCAGGGAATGATGCATTGAATAACAAACTGCATGCAATCAAGCCAACTCTAGGAGAATGGACTCCTTCCTACAGAACCATTCGTAGGGAGGAAATACTCATTGCAAGAATCCGAATTGGTCATACTTACATCACCCACTCCCACATACTAAAAGAGAAGACCCACCAGAGTGCGTTTCTTGCAATGAACCATTCACTGTCAAGCACTTTATGATAGAGTGCTTTGACCTGCAACCTACGCGCGATCGTTATTACCTTGTTCATGACATGAAAGAACGTTTTGATACTATAAACATCACTCGTATTATAGAGTTCCTGAAAGCAGTAAATATTTACTCTAAACTCTAACTTTTATGATATCACCTTGTGGAGTTTTATGCAATATATATACCGTCCCATTTTAATACCTTTTCATCATTTTTCATTAACTTAGAATAATTACATCCCCCGTTGATCGGGAAGCTTTATTTTCCACCGTTACCGTCTTACCGTTTTAATTTCAACTATGTTTTTTATATCGCTGGTCGATATGAGACTTTTTATAATTTTTAAAAGATTATACAAACAACATTTTGTTTGGCGCTAAATAGCCTTACAGTGCTGATGCGCCGTTAAAAATAATCAATCAATCAAACAATCAATTTCTACTTTATAAGTAATAATTGACCTCGCAACCATTTGTAAAAGCAACCTGAATTGAAAGCAATAAGGTTAATTGTTTCTTTCACTATATTCAGCACAACGTACTCTTGGGATAATACAGGAATTTTTCATTCAGTAATACACCTTCGTACAAATTAATTTGGATCTAGTTTTGTCTTCGCATAAAGGTGTTTGAAGACTAGATATATCACACAATCGTTACTTAATACATGTTGTTCAAATTGTGGACGGTGTCAAATCATCATTACATCATTTGAAACATATGTTCATTCTTTATTTGTAGCTTCTTCTTGCAATCTTTTCTTTTTTGTTACTCCTTAAATTTCAGAATAAGCCATAGATTTTGGATTTCTAAAAAATCAACAGCCCTGCAATAAAAGGAAAGCTTTTAAGGGAAGTTATGCAATCCATAGGCTCTCAGTAAGACATGAAGTGAACACTTAAGATATTGTAAAAAAAATTCATTAACCGGACAAAGTACCATAATATTATTGTGACGTTCTAGAATGGTGTAGTTTTGAGGAATATGGAAAACTGGTATGATACGGAAGACAAGTCCATATCATATTTGCTTATTAGTACATGGGACTAAACTTCTCTGGTACACTTATTAGGAAAAAAGTAAAGGAAGAATACCCATTACACGCAAAGTGTCCACAAACATGGATTATTGTGTACAATACATTAGGCATATTTGAACTGTTATTAATATGATCCCATTCATATTGATAGATGCCGCTGATATCTGGCTACAATATTCATAAGCAATTGAAAACGTAAATGGTAAGAGTTTTACTAGATATGGAATCTTCCAAGAAAACAAACATACTCCCTGCTGCCACTAGGAGAATACTGACCAAGTACGTCTGTATTTTACCTATTACTGTAAATTAATACTGGATTATGCTGGATGGTAATTGATATCCATGACAATGCAATGAACACTGAAAATAACTGGATAAACCAGGTAAGTCGAAATGTGTTACAAATTTTAATAGCATACACTTCACTTATGATTTGGGTTATAATAGGTACGTATAGGCAGTAGGTGATGACAAAGTTGTCCTATTTTACCTATTACTGTAAATGTAATATTTACCATCTGAAAATACCATAAAGACAATTTAATTCAGAAATGGAATTCAGCCGTAATCAAATGACATAAAACATCCCACTACAGTTGCATTACACGAAGCCATTGAGTAACCAACGCATCTCTTAATGGCTTTCGAGTAGCGTATATACTGAGCATTGTGTGCGTGTGAGTGTGAGACAGAAGGCAAATATCATGTTTCACAATGCCCATTTTATTCAGATCGTGAAAACAGATTCCCCACAGGGATTTTCTCAAACGAATTCAGGCGTAATATCTCATCTTGCACCATATGTCATTTCAGCATCCCAGAGAAGAGCTTCAATGGAAATAGCATTCACTAATAAGTACTTTTCACACCATATTTCCTTCACCCATATGTGATATATATTTAATATTTTTCCAATGTCGTCTTGAAAAGTATTTCTACTATGGATTCTTCACTTTTTCGCTTTTTTCATTTCACTGTTACAATTGTAATTGTTGAACCATTGTTATGCAAGTGTCGGTTTATGCTCCACATTTCCAAAACTCCCATGTCATGGACATTGCAATGGATACAATCTGCAGCAGTAGGTATATAATCGAAATATTAGCAGCCGTTCTCATTGATAACTTATTTTAACTTCTAGTGAATGGATAGCAAAATGACCATTATTTTTCTTTGGTTTTCAACGATTGCAATACCTCAGTCACAATGCATGTCAAAAATGATGTGTACGATATAAAACTATAAGAGTGTTCACCCGCAGCAGAAGGAGCTTTTCATTATTTTGTTTTGATTATATTGTTAGCCCAAAGTTGATGATATTACGTGTCCACATAAGGCAGAAAAGAATGAGGCGACAGGTTGTATTTCAAAACCTAGTTAATATTTTTTCCCATTATTAGTGATTTAGTACGGAACTTAATATTATATAGCAAGCAAAATGTCATCCAAAGCAGTTTATGAAGGCCAAGAGATAGTACCGATAGCTCTGTAGGTTTCATTTCTATGAAAATATGAAAATATTAGTCCTGGTGTATATTGAACTAGCTTTTAGCTGCAGTGTTTAGTTATGTTACTTCTGTATGCCAGAACTTAATTTCCTATTTGAGTATCACTATTCGTAGTGAGGTTAATTAGTGCAACTCACTGTGTTAGTTGGGCTGCAATTCCCCTCATTGAAGAAAAAATACTTTCTCGTCTAGAAAAATAGTTATATTTTATGCTTACAAAGTCTATTCGGATGAATTTATAGTAGACTGTTTACATCCTTCTTAGCATTCTTACCCAATGAAATCAATGCGTCGAATCGGATAATTATTATTCAAGCAACACCCCCTTTTTGTGTATTCCCACTTATGTTTCGTATAAATATGGACAGCCCTCTTAAACATTTCCACATCCAGCTATATGCTAGAAAAATCCTTAACTGAGAATGTTTTGTTCAGTGTTCTTTACCATGACAATGGTTCGCTTATTCTTCGCTTTCCTGACGTTCTCTAAATTGCTTACAAGCGGACATCCTCAAATTAATTGTGGAAACGTCACTTCATCTACATGCCAAAATGTCTCTTTTGGAAAACCAATTGACTGCCAGGACATTTACCAAATGGGTTTTACAAAGACTGGAGGCTACATTATTTATCCCAAAGGACATCCTAATGGTATCTACGTTCGATGTGACATGCGTACAGCCGGTGGAAGATGGACTGTCATTCAGAGAAGAATCAGCGGAGATGTTGATTTCTTTCGTGAGTGGATTGATTATAAAGAGGGTTTTGGTGATCCAAATGGAAACATGTGGCTCGGAAATGACAATATACATGACCTCACGGCTCAGGCCGATTACCAGCTGCATATAAACTTGGCTGTTTCAAATACAAATACCAGCTTTGCCATGTATGATACTTTCTCGGTTGGAGACGAAAGTAGTGGATATCGTCTCATCGTAAAAGGCTACAGTGGAACAGCAGGCGACTCTTTCTCTTATCATTCTGATATGAAATTCACCACCAAGGATTGGGACAAGGACAAAGACAATTCTTCAAATTGTGCCAGTATATACAAAGGCGGTTGGTGGTACAATACTTGCCATACTTCAAACTTAAATGGAATCTACGGATCCACCAATTTTGGTGAAGGAATAAATTGGTTTGCATATGCCGGATATCATACATCCATGTTACATGCAGACATGAAAATAAGGAGAAAAGTTTCACAGTAAGAATGATACAAAATTATAAAGATGTCGCGGGAATAAAAAATATTTGTACAAATAGGGTAATGCAAACTGATGTAGGTCCATATTGATTCGTGTTAATCGCGACTTTCGCAATACACCACTTTAGTTATTTCAATATTCCTTCTTCATAAAGGGACGCAGTTATGATCAATTTATAGAACCTTTTAATTTTGCTGTCAGTATTTGGTTTGAAACGGATGCAATTTTAATTTGTTTGTCTGAATGGAGATAGTTTAAAATTAATAAGTATATTTTATTGAAAGTATGATACTACATGTTTATTTTGTTTGTTTTGTTTTCTTATTATTATTCCCAAATTTTACTTTCACTATTTTGATGCTAATTAAAATAAACAGAACATGCGTTACATATACGATTGCAAATAACATCCTAGTTCCCTCCCCTCCCATACCGACCTAACGGATCGATCAAATGTTATAGAAACGTTTTGCATATTTATATATCCATTTCAATTATTATCGAAAGTTGAAACTCTTTTTGAATGGCAACGAAATTCCCTGTTCTTTTAATGGATTTACACATGCATGAAAACGTACAATCTTGAGTCCACGATCGGAATAAGAATAATATCTGCATATATACATATATTTCAACAAGCACCTTCCTTAGCATCTCAGTTAACAATATTGTTGTGTATTGCAAAATGTGGTAAAATATTACATTTTAAGAAAAGATAAAAGATATAATATTCATCCATATGTTCTGTGCTGCATAAGTATGCGTGTAAAACATAGTTTCGTACAAGCAATGAAACATGAGCAGCTTAGGTTCTTTTGTTGGGGAATGGTTGCTGTGTTTAGACTCCTGAGAGTTTTTAAAGGAATATAAAGAGGACTTAGGAGACAATTGTTTTCCTGGAGTCGAACCTTTCGGTTGATGTCCTTGATTCATTCAGATCCCGTAACCGTAATTGTGACGTAACAGAAAGTTACTATATTAGGTAAAATCAGACCCATATGACTCTTTGGCATACTCGAGTGCATTGCTAACTAGGATTATCCACGAAGAATATGTAACACAATGTACAAAAAATTCCATTTTCATCATTTATGAAAGAAGACAAATAGCGTAAAAAGGTACACAAAATCTGAAAGTAACAAATCCAGAAATAATGTTAAGTACCGGAAAATTTACAACGATGCTAAAATGCAGTCCAGTATACAACACTGATCGCCTTTCTCAGTTAATCAAGAAGTTCAAAGTTATTAGTTTCACACAAAAAAAATATAAGTTATTATACTTTGCGCAGATTCCGTATTTAAATCTCCGAAATTTCTAAAGTTTCATGAACTTCAATATCATTGGGTTGGCGCTTTCACAGTTGCGATATAATAATAATAATAATAATAATAATAATAATAATAATAATAATAATAATAATAATAATAATAATGATAATAATAATGAGGACTTTGTATAGCACCTAATCTTTAGAAGCTCGAAGCGCTTTACAACTTTAGACAACACCTATAAGATAAAAACATATAATAATATTATTACAAAAACAAACAACATGAAATTAGAAAAAAATTAAAAAATAAAAAACATACTGAAAATATTTCAGGTAGGAAACATTATTAAGTCTTTACGTTTGTTCTTGCAGTCCAAATAAGTGAGTTTTGAGAGCCCTATTGAATGTCATCATTGTGTCTTTGTGTCTAAGTTAAGTTGTCAATTCATTCCACGTTGCTGGGCCCTGGTATGCAAAAGAACGCTGTCCATATGATTGTCAGAAGAGGAGCTTAAATATCTTGCTGGTGTGTACACATGGGTGAGGTCAGATAGGTATGTTGGACTAGAGTCCGACAGTGAAACGTAGCACAGAGAACAAATTTTGTGTTTGATTCTGGATCCAATGGATAGCCAGTGTAGGGTACACAACAGCGGGGAGGTGTGCTCTGGTCGTGATACTCTTAGTATGATAGGAGGAGCTGTGTTTTGAACGTTTTGACGTTTTTGGAGTAGATATTGAAATGAACCAGACAGAACTGACTTACAAAAGTCCAGTCTTGGAAGTACTAATGAGCACACAAGTGTTACGAACTTAAAGCTACTTTTTCTAATGATTGATTTCAAAATTATTAATGAATATCCGACTTCTTTTCTTGTTTGAACTTTGATCAAAAACTCGTTAGAAAGCGAAAATACTCAAAGGCTCCCGAATGCCTATCCCTACATAAATATCGTGACAAAATACACTCTGTACATCAAACAGTGGGTATAGTCAGAAATTACAAGAGCATGGTTGTGTAGCACAGTTATTCAGAATTTACTATCAGCGCATGTGAAATTTTGGAAACCTTCTTCGTTGTGGTCTAATAGTTCAGTGGCCAGTTCAGTTCAGCGCCTTGTTCAGTGAGCAATATCACAAGTCAAAGGGACATACGATTATTTTTGTGTGGATGGGTTGAGTGTGTGAAAATAACAGAAAAAGCTAAGGCCATCTCGGGCAAGTAGATTTTAAGTCAATCCGACAAGTTAAGCTTGAGCCAATAAGAAATAAAAAGAGGTTTTGTAAAAACTTGTACATGACACCAGTCACGACGCTGAAAGTACAAGTGTTCATACTCATAGTTAGTGTTTCTCGATATATCTTAAATATGCTTTCTGGCTGAAGTACAAATAATGTGAAAGAAAATAATAATATAAATTTTGTTTCACTAACGTAAATTATCAAACATTTCTCATTCTTACCACTTTTAGTCAGTACCTTTTAATATTCTCTCTCTTTCTGTCTGTCTGTATGTCTCTCTCCCTCTCTGTAGGCTATGTTCATTCTGTCTGTCTTTCTTCCGTCTTCTTTGCTTGATTTCTTTCTGGCTGTATGTATCTTGTTTTGCCCTATCTCTAAGGACCCGATGACATTAGTTTGTTAATTTGGATGGGATCTGTGTTCATGAGGTGAGATTACTGCAATATTTAGATGTGTATATCAAATGCATAGTAAAATAGATCTTTATGGATCATAATTTGTTAAGATAAAAATCTCCCCGTTTTGATGGTAAAAGTCATATGTACCTGTTTTGTATGTTTTACAAGAGAGAGAGAGAGAGAGAGTGTGTGTGTGTGTGTGTGTGTGTGTGTGTGTATGTGACTCTTCTTGAAAACAGATTCACATCAATGACTTTCTTGGAAAGAAATACCCTTGTTGTATCCACGTTTATGCGGTAAAAATTCACGCAGTTTTGCTGTCGGATTGCACACTTTGCTTCAGAAATACTCACCGAAGATGGCATCAAGAAGAGCTAACAGGATTGAAATCATTTATGTAAACATTGACAAATATGTATGAAATATTTTATTTTTAACAGAGAGCGCAATATCGATATACATGTAAGTTAATGGCTAGTCCAACGTTCAGAACACATTTCGCCAAATTAGAACGGATATTATACACTGTTTAAGATATTCTAGTCGTTCATCTATTATTGTATATTTAACTTATATTTAATTCTGAGCCATTCAAATTTGGAGAAGAAATACATAGGAAAAAATCAACATTGATTTTAATTCATTCGAATGTGGCTAGAAGCATAATAACGAATAGTCTATATGGTAACAAAATACAATAACATCCTCTCCTCCAATCATCCACGTTAAAGTTAAATCCAAGAAGACAAGCTTGAGCCAATAGGAAATGAAAATAAGATTTGTAAGAACTTGTACATGACACCAGCTAAGATGCTGAAAATACAATTGTTCATACTCTTATTCAGTGTTTATCGATGTATCTTAAATGTGCATGCTAGCTGAAGTACAAATAATGTGAAACAAAACAATAATATAAATTTCGTTTGACTCAAAAGTAAATCATTGAACACTTCTCATTCTTTCCTGGTTTAGTCAGTACCTTTTTATATTCTCTCTCTCTCTCTCTCTCTCTCTCTCGATCTCTCTCTCTCGATCTGTCGACATTGTCCTCTCTCTGCCTTTCTTCCTTCTTGTTTGCTTGATTACTTTCTGGCTTTAAGTTCCTTGTTTTGCCCTATCTCTAAGGGCCCGATGACAACAGTCATTAGTGTTTTAATAGCGATGGGAACTGTGTTTATGAGGTGAGATTACTGCAATATTTAGATGTATATATCAAATGCGTAGCAAAATTAATCTGTTTCCCCCATTATTTGTTAAAATAAAAACGTCCCCGTTTTCATGGTCTAAATCATATGTCCATTTTGTAGGTTTCACAAGAACGTGTGTGTGTGTGTGTGTGTGTGTGTGTGTGTGTGTTTGGCAGAAGAGTCAGGTAGAATATGCTTGTCATCCTTCACAATGCCCATCTTATTCAGATCTTGAAAACAGATTCACACCGATGACTTTCATGGTAAGACATATTCTTATTAGGAAACCTTGTATTCTTTAACAACGTTTAATAATCTACTCGTAATATCTCCACTTGTATCATACGTCTTGTTCGCATCCTTTAGAAGATTTTAAATGGACGCATAATTATCTAATTATTCTTGTCATTAACAACATATTTCTTTCCTGTATATGTGATATGACAGCAATTCAATGTTATTTCCATATCATCTTGCCATGTATTTCTGATACTGGTTCTTCACGCGTTTGCTTGTTTCATTTCACTGTTACAATTCGATTGCTGGAACATTATTATGCAATTGGTGAAATACATGCTTATGTTCTTCATTTCCAAACAACTCTTATCGTGATAATTCAAATAGTTAGTATCTGCAGCAGTAGGTAGATAAGGAAAACATTAGCAGCAGTTACCTTTCTCATTTTCAATTTGTTTCATATTCTAGTGAATGGATGACAAAATGACCAAATTATCCTCTTAAAGTTTGCAATGCCTCAGTTACAATACATGACAAGAATGTTGTACAGGAGATAAAGTCAATGAAAGATTTCACCACCAGCAAATATAGATGTTATTTATGTACTTTTAGTTTTGATTATATTACGACCCCAACATTGTTGAAAGTACATGTCCAAATAACGTAGAAAAGAACGAGGCGACATATTATATGTCCAACCCTAGTCAAAATCCTCCTTTTCCTTTATTTATCATATAAAACTAACACGGTGCTGCTTGTGAAATCCTCAGTGTTTCTGCAAGTTCAATATTTAGCTGGAAATGTAATGTATTTAAATACTAGTGATTTGGTATGCGACTTAATATTATAACGCTAACAGATTTTTCATACAAAGTATTCTAGGAAGGCCAAGAGATAACACCAACAACTCTGGGGGTTTCGTTTCTAGAAAAATATAAAATTATTAATTATAGTGCATATAATTTATCGACTATTCACCTAGAGTGTTTCGGTATCTCATAATCAATGGCATGATGACAAGGCCGATTCAGATGAATTTATAATGAATTGTTCATATCGGTCTTAGCATCGCGTCGACATGGATAATTAGTATTTAAATCCCACCCCTTTTTGTATTGCCACTTATGCATCTTAAAAACATGGACACACTTGTTAAACATTTCCTTATCCAGCTATACACTAGAACAATTTCTTAATGATAATGTTTTGTTCAATGGTCTTTACGTATACTCCATTTCTTTTATGCTTAATTTTATTTTTTCAGCAGTAAGATTAAAGAACTTGAAAATAAAGTTATTTTTATTTTGAAATGCGAAATGGTTACTTATTGATTCTTCTCAAGTAATTGCTCAGGACGCTGTATGCTGCATTTCAGAGGAGGAAACGTTAATACTTCTAGTATTTATATCACACGCTGACTGAAGATGTCATCTTCTATGTCACGTTCAAATGGTTAAAACAGAGTTCTCTTCCATATAGTGTGCATATGTTTCTTTTACGCTATAAATTTAAGGCACTGAGTTTTGTATAATGTCTGTTGAGGATGTAAGTGTTGAAAAGTTTAAATTGTCAATATTAAAATTGACTAAAATTCTGAACGATCCTGCTTTACTGGTTTAATGACAATCTCTTCCATCTATAGAGTGTAACTTGTATTTATCTCAGCATATATTAGCATAAATGTATCCGAAAATTGCAGCTCATTAAATTATATATATTGCTTTTCTTAGTGTTATTCACTTACAAAATTAGCTGTTAATGCATTCATTACTTCAAATACAAATATATTATCAATTACAAGTTTACATTTAAAACATTCAGTTAATATGATTTAGACATGATACTCATGGCTACGTTAATTGTCCATCTTTGATTCAATTTTGAATATCTTTCTCCTTTCTATCGGTATTAATTTCATCAAGACTAACACTTAACGCATGTCTTTCTATCCATTTCTATCCATTTCTGTCTTGAGAGTACCTGTATCTAGTGTACACCTTTGTTCCAAATCGTTTAAATGCTTCCTCTTTGTTTTATTATGTTGTCTGTTTATTTAAAAACCACACTGATATTAAGAGGACACCTCCCGATCTTCATAATTGTTTTGCATATGCCGCCTGCAATGTGTTGTAGAATTTTTTGAACGAAATATATTATGTCGTTATGATTTTTATCTGTCCAATCTAAAACGAATAGACAGAGTTCATGTTACTTTTATAGATCTTATCATCAACTCGTCTACCTCCAAGTTTCTCTATATTTTCGTTTCCTTTTTATCCAGCCCGAAAACTGTGCTGTTGTTACTTTTGATATTGTTTTTCCAGGCCAGTAATTTATATGTTGAAATCATTCATCTTTTTATATCTTCTGATTGTTCAAGTTCAAATTAAAAGTGTCAGAATTATCCTGATATTTTTTAATTCTTTTTTTACATTTATTATTTCGTGGCCGGAAACATATATCTCTGTTTATCCTCGATTCGTTGGGTTGTATTTATTATGCAAGGTGAAGAGAATCATCTGCTCTTAGTCTTGTTGATTGTATGACTTGAATAGTATTCGATAAAGTACTACTATTACTACACCTAAATAATATTCGATAAAGTACTGAATTTCTATTTTGACACGTCTTTAGCTTCTAAAATTGTTCTGCTCTTGTAAATCAATTTCTACGGGTCTACGTTGTAAGTAAGGTCGTCAAGTAGTGAGGTTTTTATTTCTCACTTAGAAAAGTGGTTCTGTTCTACGATATAAGACATGGTGGCGGTTTTGGTTTATTTTTCACACAGTATTAAGGATGGTAGACCAGCATTGTTTTTGAGGGGTCTGGGTAGGATGTGGCTTGGGTGGGGTATTTATCACAGAGTACAGAAGTCGTTTCGTGATTTTTTATTTGTATGCTCTTGCAATGAAAGTGACCACAATTTTTTTTACGGAGCTATAGTAGTAAAGAAATTGGTTATATTCTTATGTAAGTGCAATAGTCTTGTCTTGATGTTGTTCTTGTTGTTGTTTGTTTATTTTTCACATACAAGTACGAGAAATTATGCGTGCCAGTCCTTACCATTTCAATATAGCTAAAGGCCACGTTCTCTTATATTTTCCTCTACTTTTACCAAGTTTTTCTCCAACATGCAGTAAAATGATTAAAAGCAGTGCTGCTTTCAGACCACACTACTATTTTAAAATAAAAACCTGTCGAAAATAAATAACACTGGTGCGTTTTTATTTTGGTTATTAAAATGTTTGATATTTTAAATCAAATGACTCATTTGGGTAAGGTTCACTATTAAACAAATATAAAAATAACCGGCCTGTGTTTTCGTTTCGTACAATATGGTGTCATTTATGATTCTGATAATTACTGTTGCTCCATGTTTATTTCAATCACGGTGACCTATGCTACCTCTCAAAAAATTGCTTCAAAATAGGTTTTAAAATCTAGATGGAGGAATAACCTAAGCGTGAGTACAATCGTTTCCTCCAGAATAAACTGCAATTCAATCCTATGTAAACCCATATACTATAATGATGCCAGCAGTGACGAAACTAGTTCTATTTGCCTCATCATTATTACAGTAATTTACGTTTGATAATTATACTTCTTTCAACATGAATATCTCCTAGCTGTAACTTATTTGACTTTCTTACATGAAATTGCCATGACAATAACATCTGAAACGAGAACTCCACATGAAATAGATGTAGGCCAACATTTTATTGTCAATAACGAAACACGAACATGCCGAGGTGGCCTTAGTGTTTACTCTTATTTTGAAACACTCACCACATCCAGAAAAATTAAATGGATGTCCCTTGCACCTGTAATCTTCTTCACTAAATGAGCGATCACAACCAACGAGGCTCAGAAAATTTTACATTTTCTGCATATGCAGATGATAAAGTCTGAATAACAACAATCTTTGATATGATGTGTGCAAAAGGCGACATAGTCAGCATGATCCATAATTGATATAAAATGGTCTTTTGCATAAACTAATGAATACATAAATGAAATAATGACTAAATAAAACTGTGCACATAAATCATCGGGGACAGACACACAGACAGACAAAACACTCGACGGCAAGAGGAGATAATCTATTAGGAATGACAAATTCACATACTCATATAGGTATTTTAAAGTTGTTAATTTTCATTTTTGGGTAATTCTAGTAATTTGTAAATGCTTGGTTTCTAACAACAATAAGGACCAATATACGATGGTCTATGTGAGAGGTATAGAGGACAGATTACGACAAAACTATATCATATTCGCTCTCATTATTTTGGCATAGCTCAAACATTTGTGTATGTTATTATTTTCCTAATTGTCTACCAGTCTCGATATTTAAAGGTTTGATGAAACCCTCAAGTTACTTAAATATTTTATGTGACTGGCATTAACAATTATTCCCAAGATACGAAGTGGTATTTAACATATCTTCTACCTTCAAAAAGATTTTTTCGAAGCAGTTGCTCAACGAAAGTCAGAACGAACTATGACATTTAGTCTCTGGTTACAAAGTACGATAATAGCAGGCTTATCAAAAACCCTGAAGACAATATAATAGTCCTTACAATGAAAATTCAGTTTTTCTAATTCTTTCTTTCAAATCTGTAAGTATTAATTGTTATATTTTTTAGACGGAACTATTTGAGTTTAGCAGTTTGATTCAATGCTTAATTATACGTACCTGTCGGCTTAAATAAAGTGCTTGTCGGTCCAACTCTCCATTGTCAAATATATTGTTCGTAGAAAGTTTAACATCTAGTATTAACATGCATTATTTTATATGTACCCGTCCTCTACTGCTTTCAAAATCCCGAAATATCACAGCCACGAGACACATTGACTGTATGCCATATGCTCGATGTACTGATTGTATTTCAATAAAGATATATGTGTGATAAATATTCTGGGTCATGAAGCAATTTCGCTTTCAAAATACGGCAAATATCTTAATGTTTCCACATCAAGCTGAATGAAGAAATGAAGTTTGAGTGACATTGATCATTCTTGGCTTGTCCTTAAATAACACTGGGTTGGCGCTTGCAAACGTTCACGGTTGCGATACAAACCTTTGTTTTAAGTGCACTAATAGAGTATATGTATTCGTACATCTTTTATCATTTGCAGCAAACAAGAGTATTTGCATGGGTATTGACCCAATATCATGTAGAACACACCAATTGCTTTCAAGGTAGACAGACAAACCTTTGTTGCATTGACACAGTAATCGTATTTATTGCTGTTTAATCTTCTTGCATGATGGTTTATCTACTATGATGTAGAACAAAACAATCGTAACAGGATCCGGACAAATTATTCCAATTCATCTTAACTCACGAGGTTTTCACTTATTTTCCTAATTTTTCGCCAAACACAGTGATATCTAACGCAATATCTGCGCGTGCTCATCACACTGAAAGTCAGTCTCAGGGTCATTGTCAACTAGCATAATCTATGTTTCATCTTTTTCTTAATCAATGATTGTTTTCTCTACCACAATTTACCTTCTAAGTAGTTAGCATGTATATAAAAGATTTATATAAGTTATCAGATCGAGAACGATAGTCTCGATCAAAGTTATTCTTGTGAGAGTGAGAATATTCAAAAAGCATAGTTCACATATCAAGATCCGTCTCAGCCAAAGACGTTCTATATTTTCTACCTATTTGTTGAAGATACTAGGAAAATAAAACTAATTATGAACTTCCAAGGAAATAAAAATTGACGTAACGTAATGTGCATCTAAAAATTATATATTTGCTGCATCGGAGTTTTCAGGTCCAAAAAAGGCAACAGATGTGTATTACTACTCCTTGCACAAAGTATTTTAATAGGATGTGTTACATGAGCCATTATAATACTATTACACCAGCTAATTGACTTGGATTGGTGTTTCAAGCATGTTTATGTACGTCATTTGGACATCACGTTAGGACCCTTCATACTAAAAATACAGTTTGGTATTATAATATATTTACCCAATATGAGTAAGATACTGCTGGAAACCAGTAACAAAAGCCTTTATTTTAAACAAAATGCTTTATTACAGAATTGTTTTTGCTGAGGGCGATAACTACATTTCAGCATTTTGTTTGGAAAACACAGCTAACTCTTTTAATTATGGTAATCGGTAGTTTCATGTCAATGACGCAATCTTTTGCTTGTTTTAAATGAAAAAAATACTTTCAAATACTCATAGAGCTCAACGCTTAAAATGTGGGTCGGGCATCTCTCAGATTATGGATGAATATTTCGTTGGTCTTCACACCGAAAGAAATGTTAGATAATTTGCCTGAAAGAACATCGAGACCGCCAACGAAATGTGGAAATTTAGTTTGAAGATCCTGAATGACACTTAATATTAATACTTAGCAACCTGCAGGACCCCACCTGTCAATCCCGGAACGTTATGAAGATCGTCTGCTTAGTTGTGTCGAAGCTGATATCATTCTGAATGGGGAAACAGTACTATCTCTTTTATATGTATTTCATGTGCTTAATATAAAATATTCCTTTATGTAAAGTATATTCTAAGGCGAGTGAGTCAATTGAATAGGAATCTTGTTTATTCTTTTCATATTTAAATTACTGCAATTTCCAAGTTCGGTGCAGAAACTAGTGAAAAACAGGTCCATTTTGGGCTCAATGAATTGACGTCTGCACTAGCAGACTTGGAGAGAATGCTGTTGACTTTTTAACAGGCGCTTGCACTGGGCCCGTGACTGAATAAAAACAATATTTTCTTTGATCCTTGTTGTAGGATAGAATTGAAATACATTTAGACATAACTATCTGCATTCTTTTATCTTCAACTATTAACTATTCATCATCTATTTACTTCAAAGAGAAGACATAACATCAGCTCCCGGCGTAAGATCCAACGAAAGGTCCTGATCTACGTCGTTCAAAATTACATCACAGCTTACGTAAAAATGTTTATCTAGAATGTGAAATGCCAGTACGTTTCTTTCCATGTAAAGATATACATGTACGCATAGATCATAAGTAAAGCTTTCGGCAGCTCTGTGGTGGTGGTGGTGGTGATGGTGGTGGTGGTGTGTGTGTGTGCGTGTGTATGTGTCATTATAGATGACAAAACGTTGGTCTCCACAAGGAGTTCCATAATGCAACCGCTCTTGTTAAAATAACTTTAAATATGGACAGTAAATCAAGATGAGAATGGCGATGGAGATACATATTGATTTATTTCACATATCCTGATTTTTTAAATAGTGTGATGAAATATTTGGCATTATAACACCTCTTGAAAAAGAAAGAAATTACATAGGTCACCATTGTTGAAATGAACATAGAGAAAGCACAATTAGTAGAATGGTAAATGAAAGCATATCAAACGAAATACAAAACACAAGTTGGTATTTGTTTTAAATTCTGCTGCACATCATTGAATTGATTCGTTTGATTTTGAAAATCAATATTTTTGTTAACAAAAATACAAATAATACCAATTTATTTTCTATTGACAGCTTTTTGTGTAATGACGTATTTGTAGTCTGAAGGCAACACTGTTTATTCTTAATCGCTTTAGGGAATGTTAGAGACAGACTTAGTAAAGATCGAGGAATTTATAGAAGGACGAGGTCTTTTTTTAAAATTTAAGTAGCAAGAACTGACATAGACAAGTTTATCGAACTACTGATTGAAAGGGAAATAAACTTCAACAAGAACAACAATAAGTCGATACTATCACGCTTCCATTAGGTTTGAGCAACTTTTCTTACTAACACAAATAAAAGATAAACACTGACTCATCTTCAATTCAACAGATAAAATGTGGCCACTTTCATTTGCTGTTGCATACGTATAAGAATATTACGAGTCCACGTTCAAAACAGTATATCCATACCTCAACCACAAGTCAGAAGCCACTCCCCAAAAGAGAAAATACTTGTCTACTTTCTTTAAAACTTTTTGAAAAACAAAGAATACTACCACCATGGAGGAGGACATATCACTTAAACACTTTCCATATATTTCAGTACAAAATAATCAAAATGACACCATGTCCAATATCTCACTACGTCACAACTTTACTTACTACTGTATTAATGAACTCCCTAAAATAATCATTTCCCTGACATTGTTAGTGCAACAATTTACTTACTACTAATTAAATGAGAACAATATGCAAGACATCAGGACATGATTGGAACAAGTTGCCAATACATTACTAATGTAAGCATTATTGAACAGAATAAGTATTGAGAGACACCTGAATCACAGAGCTCTAGAAACAGATTCACAAGAACAGAAGAAAGATTTTTATAAGCTTAAGACCTGTTTAACAGAGATTCGGTACTATCTACTACCATCCAAGTCATTTAATCGACTTGACATTGAGACAGCTGATTCGCATAATGTTCAATGACACGTATATATCCCATGGAATTCGGATCAACAGAGGAAAATATTATTGGAAAGCGACTAGCAGAAAATAAAATTAAAATTTAAAAAAATTAAAAATACCAACAAAAGATAAAAGGTGAAAGAAGATGAATGATTACAATACATTATTTAATGGCCTGGACAAACAACATCGTAGCAAACACTACACTTTGCAAAGTGTTGAGCAGCAAATTAAAAACGAAAAAATATAGCCATAAACCTCATGAAGCTGAACGAATTAGTTGCTAGATCTATAGAAACAACATTCAGTCTATCCATTCATTTTTAGACTGGATTCATGTAGTCAAAATGAAAAAGGATGTCACATTCAAACAATTAACAGCACAGTAAAAGCCACCATCGTAAAGCACACATATGATTTGGTTATCTACGTTAATTATCGAATTATAAGTGATATAAGAGAGCGGCACTATTTTTTATGACCAAATCTTTCGATGTAACTTACTTTTGTGACATTTGTTACTGTTTCGACATATCCCAATATCAAGCAAGTCTGATTCAGCAAATCATCACATCAGGTTAACACTTTTGTCAAGGAAATAAGCGGAAATAACTTCAAAGAGACGCCATCTGACGTCAACTTTATTGTTTTTTATTTACAACTGCTGTCGTTATTCGTGCTGTCCCTATTGCCACTGACAAGCAAATGGGACTGAGACTCGCATACATCTCCCTTTAAATACATGTACATATGAATACTTCCTGTGGGCCGAATACAACACTTGGAATAGGCAGCCATACCATGGAGACATGCCAACCAGAACAGTCTTCTCAGTAACCATTCTATTTGCAGGTGGAACGCTAACAGATTTATTTCTGTTTTCATACCTCATGTGCATCCCATTGATGTATCTTTCCACATCTATGTCCAGCTCAGGTAAAGTTTGCAGGGCGCATCAGGATAGTCTTTGAAACGTTACAGATCGTTGGATTGCTGACTATCTATGTGAGTCTATGCCACAGTCCAAAGCTGGAGCCACTAGTGTGCTAGAGGTGAATTTGGGTCAAGTCTTGAACATTGAGCCAGTACAGGTAATCTAAGTGCTTGTTTACAAAATAAAAATAAAACTATTTATATGCCTGAATATTCCGATAGATCCTTCATTTCTGCGACGTTGTTTATTTCATGCACTGGCTAGGATTCATGTTTGTGTGACACAAGAAAATAAGGATATCTTTTCAAATTTACTTCTGGAAATTGCATGCATTTGCTGTATATGCAAAGTTTTGAAATACATTTAAGAAATGTATTGTTCACACCATATCTAGATAAACAAAGGTAACATATGTTAATGTTGCTCATCTAATTCGTTTTTCCCAAATCAAAGAAGCAAAGAAAAGAATACACATGGAGCGAATGGGAGTTCCTAGATTGATTGACAATCTTCCGAACTATGAAGTAGATGTGGAAGCTAATATCACATATAAGCATGTCCAGATAGAAATGAAACAGGAAGAACCTGACCGCCACTCACTATTTTGAAGTGTGGCATGTTGCCATAGATGTGTTTATAGCACATTGTTTACTACACCAACTGATAATGGAAGAACCCTATTACTTTTACAGGGTAGAGACAAACAAAGAGCCCTACATCAAATCAGACAGAAGAATATGCTTTAATATGTTTAATTAAATGTGCAAAAAAAATAAAAATCAGTTGATTGCCAGGGAACAAAACTTTTAGGATCTGAGTAACCGAATTTACAGCATTTCAAAAAACGTCAATGGGTGTTTCCAACACTGATTTAAAAAAATTGTATAAGTACTTGAAGTTCGTTTAACTTATCAATAACATATCTGTGACAGATAAATATTTTTCTATCGGAGGAGAGCGAGAATACTGGGTTGAATACTGCTGTGTACGTAAATGATATAATAGAGTTTGTGATTGAGATATTTGATTCAGAGCAATATTTCTTCCTCCTTGTTTGATTCGGAGCAATATCTCTATTCTACGTTAATAAGATTTACGTATATTCAAAATGTAAACATCATAGGTATTTCTTGTGCCAAAAAACCTACACAATATCTGGAAAAATGCACACTAACATAAAATAATATTTTGACTCTAAGAAACAGAGAAAGCAAGCTAAACCAATTTAGTAAATTTCAACAAATAATGTATTTCTCTAAAATACACAGGGAATTTTAAATAGAACTTAATGTTGAGAATTAAAATCCAAACAATTTTAACATTTCTATCATAAGCCCAAAAGTATAGAGTGCTTTGATTGAATTCCAGGTTTTTATTGTGCTTAAGTATCAATAGTGTTTAATGAGCTGATATGTCAGCAGTCTTGATGTATCACAATGATATAATCTAGAATATCTTTCAATGAATTCACAATAATCCAATAGAATGATTTAGCCTAAAATGTCAGTGAGCACTTAGTAATTTCAATTAATAATATAAATAAATAATTCCTCTCAAATTACATCTTATACAAGTAAACATAATCTTCCCAGACTGGTGATAAAATAGCAAAGATCAATTTGTTTACTTCAGAACCCTATATAAAAGTATAAGACGCAATAAGATGTTCAGGATGATGATAATTTTCAATGGAAATTTCCATCAAATTCGTAAATATATTCATGTCTATTCGCATCAGCTAAAGCAACTAAGGAGACCATATACAATTTCCAAGGAGAAAATCAGAGTACTGAACTCAAATCTAACTAAACATTTTGTTTACAAATGAATATTATCTAAAAGTAAAATCTACAATACTGGACATGTGCTATCTATATAATGTGTTGCATACAAAAGACAGTAGCAATTTTCAGTCATGGCCAAAAATTAAATACACAGTACAGATATACATAATATGAACCCATATCTTACTTGCTAATCACAATGTACGTGTAAACCCTTTATTTCACGTGCTCTTTGTTTCTCGGGTATTAGTGTATCGATTAAACCATGACTAGTATGATCACTATGAGTAGACGCATATAAAGGAAAAGGACCGTCCCGATTGTTAAATATAGTTAGCGACGAAAAGTTGCTTTTTCAATCGTTCACTCAAGTAGTCAACTGTTTAGGTTTTATCGATGTTTTTCATTTATTCTTTATTTCCTTCATGCCTAACTTATTTCTTCAGCATAACGATAATTAACTTGAATATAAAGTTGCTTTTATTTTAAAATGCGAAATCTTTACTTATTGATTCTCCTGTAGTAATTGCTACTGAGGCTATAGGCTTCATTCAAGAGGAACAAACTTTAGTACTGCTCCTAGTATCACATGCTGATTCAAGACCTTCTCTTTTGTTTTACTCTCAAATGACTAAAACAGAGTTCTATTAATTAGTTTGTTCATTTTTTTCTTTTAACGCTGTAAATTTAAGTCAATGATCTCTGCCTAATGTCTTTTTCGAGTGGAATTGTTGTATGATTTCCACGGTCCAAATAATAAAATCAAAGCCAAAATTATTTAAATTGTCAGTTCTCAAATTGACAAATATTGTGAACGATCTTGCTTTATTTTTTTAATGACGAATCTCCTTCATCTATAGGGTATAAGATGTATTCAGCACATCATATAGGAGCATAAATAGGTCCATAAAATGCAGCTAATTATTTTATATATTTCTTTGTTTAGTGTTATTCAGCTACAAAATTATCATTTAACGCATGTTTCAGTTGAAATACATTATCTCGTCTACAAATTGGAAATCTACATTTAATTAAATCAGTTAATATAATTTAGCTGGGATACTAGTGGCAAAGGATACAATGCAAAATTCGAAGAGATATTTCAAAATAGTGTTATTTTCATTTTGCATAACATTCTTGTTCGATTTTGACAACTAATTTTTCAAATTCAACCGATTTTACTTACAATGTAATACTTTCTCCGTGTTGTATTCTATTTGAAATATCTATTTTTCCTTTCTGTCGCCTTTAATTGCATTAAAGCGGGCACTTAATGCATACGTCTGTTAACCACTTGTGTCTTGAGTGAACCTGTATCTTCTATAAACCTTCCTTACAAATCATTTAAATGTCTCCGAAAACACTGGCGAATTTTGGGTTTAAGACAGTCGGAGCCAAAAATTATTTTTTTAATCTGCATTTTCTAGATATTCCAGATTATTTGGTATCATTGTAAAGCTACATCTGTCTACCTTTCTATAATAACACCCACTGTAGTGTATCATTCTACTGTTGTTTATTTCGTCAATACTGTCATCCACCACGCTGATATCAAGACACAACATCCCGATCACGACTTAGACTGCATAGTTTATGTTTTGTACTATTCTTTGAATCTAACATCTTATATCGTTTGGATTTCATCAATCCAGTATAAAATGAATGGACAGTTTGCATGTCAGTTTCATATATCTTACCATGAATTAATTCACTTCTATTTCTTTAACTGTTCTATTTCTCTTCTAAGTCTCTTCTTCTGCTGCCTGGGAACTGTGCTGTTGTCGGTGTTAGCTACGATATTGATTGTTTCAGGCCAGTAATGTATATGCTGAAATCATTCATCTTTTTCAATAACTTGATTCTTTTTTTCAAGTTGAGATTTAAAGGGTCAGAATTTTCCGATATTTTGGAATACTTTTTTTCTAAAATTATTTCTTCAACAAGAACATATATCTCTGTTAATCTTCGATTCCATAGGTTATATATCATCGAAGATAAAGCGAATCTTCTGATGATTGTCTTGTCTATCCAATGACTTGAAAAGTAGTCGATACAGTTCTGAATTTCTATCTAGACACATCAACAGCTTCTAAAATTGTTCTGCTCTGGTGGATGTCTTTCTACAGCCATGGAATTGTGGCGGCTTCTCTTGTCATTCTATTAAATAATGATTATTAGTAATTTATTGTCCACCTGTTCCCTTCATCTCTTGATGTCTTTTAAATCGTTCACTCTAAACTAGTAGCAAGTAAAGTAATCAAGTAGTAAATTCAAAGGCATGGTTTTGTGGGGTGTTTGTTATTGCTGCTGAAAGTGAGCTAATCATGTAGTGAAGTAAAGGACGATCTGATTTGTTTCTTTATTTTACCCTAAGAAATACGGAACGTGGTTCTTTTGTAAGGTATATTAAATTGTGGTGGCTTTGCTTTGTTTATGATACAGTAGTGAGGAAGGTAGTTAACTATTATTTGTGTGGGTTTGCTACATCAAGTGACTCATTGGGGTAATGTGTAGTAGAATTAAACAAATAAAAATAAAATAACAGAACTGTGTTTTCATGGTATCATTTATGATTCTAATAATTAAGTTGTTCCATGTTTATTTCTAGCACGGTGATCATCGTAGTTCCTATAGATTTAAAAAATGTATACCACTCAAACAATTGCTTCCAAATAAGTTTTAAAATCTAGATAGCAGAAATAAAATAATCATTTGCACACTCGTTTCCTCCAGAATCAACTGTAATTAAATCCTATGTATATTCATATGCTACACTTATGACTACAGTGAAGAAACTATTTCTGTCAGCAACATCATTGTCACTTTGACCTACGTTTGATTATAAAACATCTTTCAACATGTAACTTGTTTGATTACCTTACATTAAATTTTCGTGACAACAGGACCTGTAACGAGAACTCAACCTGAAATAGATGTAGACCAACGTTATATTCCCGATAACGCCACACGCACACGACCGAAGTGACTTTAGTGTTTAGTATTATTTCGACGCTCACCCCATCAAGAAAAATTTACCTTCCATGCACTTCTGATATTCTTCACTGAGCGAGGAATTCAAATCCAACGAGGTTCCCAAAAGTTCACAATTTCTGCATATGCAGATGATAAAATCTGAATAACAGAGCGAAACATACTTTTTTATTTGGCCTGTGCAAAAGAGCACATACCCAATATAATACATGATTCATGCACAATACACTGTTGCATAAATGCCAGAATATTTGACTCAATAATGCCTATACAAATGTGCGCATAAATCATCGGAGATGGACAGAGAGAAATACAACTCTACAGCGAGAGACGATAATCTAAGTTGGAATGCATTATCAGCATATTTACTTAGGTGTTTTAGAGTTCTTAAATCTTCATTTTTGTGTAATTGAAGTAATTGGTACATACCTGGTTTCTGCCAGTAATAAGGATCAAAATAAATTAAAATGAAATATGTATTTTAGTCTCTGGTTACAAAACAATAAAAGGCAAGATATATTAGGATATTACCACATCTCCATGACCGTGAAGTCAATAAAATAGTTATCACACTGAAAACCCAGTTTTTACAATTCTCTCTTATAAAATCTGTAAGCATTAATTGTTATATTTTTTAACAATTTAATTATTTGTGTTTAGCAGTTTTAACCAATGCTTAATGATGCGCACGTATATATTTAAATAAAGAACATGTGGGCCCAGCTATCCATTTTCAAACATATTGTTGGCAGGATGTATAATATCTAGTATCTACATGCACTTTTTCCTATGTACTCGTCCTATACTATCTGCTTTCAAAACCACCCAGCCATAAGACAATATTGGAGATTCAAATTAATCAAATAAATGAACCATTATATTCACCAGACATTCTAGAATGTTAGTATTATTCAGAAGTAATGTTTTCTATGTACCCGTCATATACTATCTGTTTTCTAACCCCCAAATATCACAGCCATAAGACAACATTGGAGACGTGAATTTTCAAATAATTGAACCATTATATTTACCAGACATTCTAGAATGTTAGCATTATTCAGAAGTAATGTGGCGCACACCTCTGCTCTTGCAAAGTCTGACTGTATGCCCTGAAGTCGGAGAGGCATTGATCATTAATCAAAATGTAATAACAAAACCAGTGGCTTCAAGTTAGTGAGCATTTCCTGTGATAGTACTGTTGAAGTGTCACATATACAAAAACACTCACTTCGTATCAATCAAATCAGTTGTTATAACTCTGTAAACTAAATCGACTTAAAAACCATGTAAAGATCTCATTTCCTTTAAAATTTGAACAGTAACCTTGTATTGGGGACTTTTTATTTATCTCTAATCACCTACCGTTGCTTATTTGTCAAACAACCACATAGATACTGTTCTTGTCATCAATGTATTCCATATCAGAGTGAGCCATATATCAAATTATATTATTCTTGCTGTACAAGGATTAGCTAATTTTAGGTAACCAATGAAGTATGTAGAAAGTCTTGCATGCAGTCAGCTATTGGGTCCTATGACAAATATCGGTTGCCCAGATAAATTCATCGTGATAGTTCGGTAATTCATCATGGCATGCACGCTCGTTGCATAGAAGACGAATAGTCATGTGAATCATTCCATGTCACCAATGGAGTCAAGCAAGGTTGTGTGTTGGCCCCAATCCTCTTTAGTATGACGTTCTCTGCTATGCTTACTTATGCTTCCTGTGACCATGACAGTGTGATTGTATCCGATACCACACTGATGGCAAGATCTTGAATCTATGGAGAGTGCAAGCGAAGACTAAGACATAAAATTACTGTTCGTGGTCAACTATTTGCCGACGACTGTTACCTGAATGCCTCATCTGAGTCTATGGATCATTTGTTGTCAGCTTGTAATTATTGCAATTATTATATTGTTTGGTTTGTGCTGTGAATGATGCAGACCTAAACTGATAAGGGAAGGTGGTGGTTTTATGTTACAGTCCTAATCAATGATAAAACCAACACCATAATTGCTAAAGCAAGTGTGGGCTTTTGCAGTCTACGAGCAAACGTGTGGGTGCGAATTCTACAAATAAGCTGAACGTCTACAAAGCCGCTGTGTTGCCAATCCTATTATATGTTTGCTAAAACGCTATGTTAAGAAGCTTAATCATTTTCACATTGGCCGCTGTGGAAACTGATTAGGATACGATGGCAGGACATGGTTTCAGAAAATGAGCCTCTCACAAGGGCAAACATTCCAAGTATTCACATTCTGCTGATGACATCACAGTGAAGACTGGCAGGACCCATCGCCAGGATGGTAGTATGTCAGAAGAGCGACTACTTCAGAAGCAATTTTACGTTGAGCTGAAGGAGGGGAACTGATCTAAGGGTGGTCAAAAGAAACGCTTCATAGATGCCGTCAAGACATCTTTGAAGCACTTCATCTCTGACCACGAGCCTTGGGATGATCTCGCACAGGATCCCTCCCCTGACGCAGTTTCATCCCTATTGGTGCTAAGGACGTTGAACAGATGACAAACGAAGAGGCATGAAAGAAGCGCCAGCAACGTAAATCTCGGAACTACAGCACGTCCTGCATTGATCAATCTATCCCAACCTGCACATGCTTCCAAGTGTGGCACAGTCTGTAAATAGCACACATTGACCTGATCTCATGTATTCACAGACTTCTAACCAGTTACTGATATCTTAGTCATCTTCGAACTCATAGGATGCACAACAAGTTAACTTATGAAATGGGAAATGTATAACTTACCACTGCACATGAAAACTGTAATAATTGGCCTCGCAACCATTTGTAAAAGCAACCTGAATTCAAAGCAATAAGGTTAATTGTTTCTTCACTATTCAGCACAACGAACTCTTGGAATAATGCAGGAATTTTCCATTCAGTAATACACCTTGGTACAAATTAATTTTGATCTAGGTTTGTCTTCCCATAAAGGTGTTTGAAGACTAGTTATATCACACAATCGTTATCTATAACATGTTGTTCAAATTGTGGACGGTATCAAATCATCACTTTATCACGCATTTGAAAAATGTGTTCATTCTTTATTTGTAGCTTCTTCTTGCAATCTTTTCTTTTTTGTTCCTCCTTAAATTTGAGAATCAACCATAGATTTTGATGTCTAACAAATCAACATTCCTGCAATAAAAAAAGGCTTTTAAGGGAAGGTATGCAATTCATAGGCTCTCAGTAAGACATGAAGTGAACACTTAAGATATTGTAAAAGAATTCCTTAAACGGACAAAGTAACATAATATTATTGTGACGTTCTAGAATGGTGTAGTTTTGAGGAATATGGAAAAGTAGTATTATACGGAAGACAAGTCCATATCATATTTGGTTATAAATACATGCGACTAAACTTCTCTCGTACACTTATTTGGAAACAAGTAAAGGAAGAATACCCATTACACGCAAAGTGTCCACAAAAATGGATTATTTTGTACAATACATTAGGCATATTTGAACTGTTATTAATATGATCGCATTTGTATTAATAGATGCCGCTGATATTTGGCTACAATATTCATAAGCAATTGAAAACGTAAATGGTAAGAGTTTTACTAGATATGGAATCTTCCTAGAAAACAAGCATACTCCCTGCTGACACAATGAGAATACTGACCAAGTACGTCTGTATTTTACCTATTACTGTAAATTAATACTGGATTATGATGGATGGTAATTGCTATTCATGACAATGCTATGAACACTGAAAATAACTCGACGAACCAGGTAAGTCAAAATGTGTTACAAATTTTAATAGTATACACTTCCCACATGGTTTGGGTTATAACAGGTACGTATAGGCTGTAGGTGATGACAAAGTTGTCCTATTTTACCTATTACTGTAGATGTAGTATTTACCATCTGAAAATATCATAAAGACAATTTAATTCAGAAATGGAATTCAAACGTAATAAAATGACATAAAGCATCCCACTACAGTTGCATTACACGTAGCCATTGAGTAACCAACGCATCTCTTAATGACTTTAGAGTAGCGTATATATTGAGCATTGTGTGCGTGTGAGTGTGAGACACAAGGCAAATATCATGTTTCACAATGCCCATTTTATTCAGATCGTGAAAACATATTCTCCACAGGGATTTTCTCAAACGAATTCAGGCGTAATATCTCAACTTGCACCATATGGCATTTCAGCATCCCAGAGAAGAGCTTCAATGGAAATATCATTCACTAATTAGTACTTGTCACACCATATCTCTTTCACCCGTATGTAATATATATTTGATATTTTTCCAATGTCGTCTTGAAAAGTATTTCTACTATTGATTCTTCATTTTTTCGCTTTTTTCATTTCACTGTTACATTTGTGATTGTTGAGCCATTGTTATGTTGGTGTATGTTTATGCTCCACATTTCCAAATATCGCTTTCATGGACATTGCAATAGATAGCATCTGCAGCAGAAGGTATGGATAGTAAAATGATCATTATTATTCTTTGGTTTTAAACGATTGCAATATCTCAATCACAATGCATGTCAAAAATGATGTATACGAGATAAAACTATAAGAGTGTTTACCAGCAGCAGAAGGACCTTTTCACTATTCACGTTTCGTTTTGATTATATTATTAGCCCAAAGTTGATGATATTACGTGTCCAAATAAGGCAGAAAAGAATGAGGAGACAGGTTGAATTTCAATACCTGGTTAATATTTTTTTATCCATCATTTATCTTATAACCCTAAAACCTTACCGCTTGTGAAATTCACAGTCTCTCTCCAAGTTCCATATTTCACTCCAAATCTAATGTATATAAATACGAGTGATTTAGTACGAACTTAATATTATATAGCAAACAAAATGTCATCCAAAATAGTTTATGAAGGCCAAGAGATAGTACAGATAGCTCTGTAGGTTTTGTTTCTACGAAAATATGAAATTATTAGTTCTGGTGTATATTGAACTAGATTTTAGCCGCAGTGTTTAGTTATGTTATTTCTGTATGCCAGAACTTAATTTCGTATTTGAGTATCACTTTATTCGTAGTGAGGTTAATTTGTACAATTCACTGTATTAGTTGGGCTGCAATTCACCTCGTTGGAGAAAAAATACTTTCTCGTCTAGAAAAATAGTTATATTTTATGCTGACAAAGTCTATTCGGATGAATTTATAGTGGATTGTTTACATCCGTCTTAGCATTCTTACCCAATGAAATCAATGCGTCGAATTGGATAATTATTATTCAAGCAACACCCCCTTTTTGTGTATTCCCACTTATGTTTCTTATAAATATGGACAGCCCTCTTAAACATTTCAACATCCAGCTATACGCTAGAACAATCCTTAACTGACAATGTTTTGTTCAGTGTTCTTTACCGTGACAATGGTTCGCTTATTCTTCGCTTTCCTGACGTTCTCTAAATTGCTTACAAGCGGACATCCTCAAATTAATTGTGGAAACGTCACTTCATCTATATGCCAAAATGTCTCTTTTGGAAAACCAATTGACTGCCAGGACATTTACCAAATGGGTTTTACAAAGACTGGAGGCTACATTATTTATCCCAAAGGACATACTAATGGTATTTACGTTCGATGTGACATGCGTACAGCCGGTGGAAGATGGACTGTCATTCAGAGAAGAATCAGCGGAGATGTTGATTTCTTTCGTGAGTGGATTGATTATAAAGAGGGTTTTGGTGATCCAAATGGAAACATGTGGCTCGGAAATGACAATATACATGACCTCACGGCTCAGGCCGATTACCAGCTGCATATAAACTTGGCTGTTTCAAATACAAATACCAGCTTTGCCATGTATGATACTTTCTCGGTTGGAGACGAAAGTAGTGGATATCGTCTCATCGTAAAAGGCTACAGTGGAACAGCAGGCGACTCTTTCTCTTATCATTCTGATATGAAATTCACCACCAAGGATTGGGACAACGACAAAACCAATTCATCAAATTGTGCCAGTAGCTACAAAGGCGGTTGGTGGTACAATGCTTGCCATTATTCAAACTTAAATGGAATCTACGGATCCACCAATCATGTAGAAGGAATAAATTGGTATACATATGCCGGATATCATACATCCATGATATATACAGACATAAAAATAAGGAGAAAAGTTTCACAGTAAGAATGATACAAAATTATTAAGATGTCGCGGGAAAAAAAGGTATTTGTACAAATAGGATACTGCAAAATGAAGTAGGTCCATATTGATTCGTGTTAATCGCGACTTTCGCAATAAACCGCTTTAGTTATTACAATATTCCTTCTTCATAAAGGGACGCATTTATGATCAATTTATAGAACCTTTTAATTTTGCTGTTCCTATTGCATTTGAAACGGATGCAGTTGTAATTCATGTGTTTGTCTGAATGGAGATAGTTTAGAATTAATATGTATATTTTACTGAAAGTATGATACTACATTTTTATTTTCTTTGTTTTGTTTTTTTATTATTATTCCCAAATTTTAATTTCACTATTTTGATGCTAATTGCAATAAACAGAACATGCGTTACATATACGATTGCAAATAACATCCTAGTTCCCTCCCCTCCCATACCGACCGAACGGATTGATCAAATGTTATAGAAACGTTTTGCATATTTATATATCTATTTCAATTATTATAGCAAGTTGACACTCTTTCTGAATGGCAATGAAATTCCCTGTTCTATTAATGGATTTACACATGCATGAAAACGTACAATCGTGAGTCCACGATCCGAATAAGAATAATATCTGCACATATATATATTTCAACAAGCACCTTCCTTAGCATCTCAGTTAACAATATTGTTATGTATTGCAAAATGTGGCAAAATATTACATTTTAAGGAATGATAAAATATAATATTCATCCATACGTTCTGTGCTGCATAAGTATGGGCGTAAAACATAGTTTCGTACAAGCAATAAAACATCAGCAGCTTAGGTTCTTTTGCTGGGGAATGGTTGCTGTTTTTAGACTCCTGAGAGTTTTTAAAGGAAAAATAAGAGGACTTAGGAGACAATTGTTTTTCCTGGAGTCGAAGCTTTCGGTTGATGTCCTTGATTCATTCAGATCCCGTAACCGTAATTGTGACGTCACAGAAAGTTACTCTATTAGGTAAAATCAGACCATATGACTCTTTGGCATACTCGAGTGCATTGCTAACTAGGAAAATCCACGAAGAATATGTGATGCAGCATACAAAAGATTCCATTTTCATCATTTATGAAAGAAGACAAATAAAATAAAACAGGTACACAAAATCTGAAAGTATCAAATCCAGAAATAATGTTAAGTACCGGAAAATTTACAACGATGCTAAAATGCAGTCCAGTATACAACACTGATCGCCTTTCTTAGTTAATCAAGAAGTTCAAAGTTATTAGTTTCACACAAGAAAAAAATAAGTTATTATACCTTGCGCAGATTCCGTATTTAAATCTCCGAAATTTCTAAAGTGTCATGAACTTCAATATCATTGCGTTGGCGCTTTCACAGTTGCTATATAATAATAATAATAATAATGATAATAATAATGAGGACTTTGAATACCGCATAATCTTTAGAAGCTCGAAGCGCTTTACAACTTTAGACAACACCTATAAGATAAAAACATATAATAATATTATTACAAAAACAAACACCATGAAATTAGAAAAACGTTAAAAAATAAAAACCATGCTGAGAATATTTCAGGTAGGAAACATTATTAGGTCTTTAGGTTTGTTCTTGCGGTCGAAATAAGTGAGTTTTCAGAGCCCTCTTGAATGTGATCACTGTGTCTTTGTGTCTAAGTTCAGTTGGCAATTCATTCCACGTTGCTGGGCCCTGGTATGCAAAAGAACACTATCCATATGACTTTGTTTTCATAGTGGGAATAATGAGTATACGATTGTCAGAAGAGGAGCTTAAGTATCTTGCTGGTGTGTACACATTGGTGAGGTCAGATAGGTATGTTGGACTAGAGTCCGACGGTGAAACGTAGCACAGAGAACAAATTTTGTGTTTGATTCTGGATCGAATGGATAGCCAGTGTGGGGTACAGAGCAGCGGGGAGGTGTGCTCTGATCGTGATACTCTTAGTATGATCCGAACAGCTGTGTTTTGAAGCTTTTGAAGCTTCTGGAGTAGATATTGAGATGAACCAGACAGAACTGACTTACAATAGTCCAGTCTTGGAAGTACTAATGAACATACAAGTGTTTTAGTGGCATCAACTGAAAGATATTTGCGAATTGAGATGATGCGTCTCAGCTCAAACATGCAGCCTTGCATATGTTCATGACATGTTGGTGCAATGTGAGGGTACTGTCCAGAGTGACACCTAGGTTTCGTACGGATTGTGTGAATTTAATGTTGGTGTTACTGATATTTATTGTTTGAGGTAAAGGATATGAATGAGAAAGTCTTTGTGTTGTGATCAGAATGGCCTCAGTTTTATCCTCATTCATCTGCAGCATGTTACATGTCATCCATGATTTCACATCAGAAATGCACCTCTCTACACCTTGGATGGTAGCATCAACTTCAGTTGGGTGGCTAGATTTGTATATTTGGGCGTCATCAGCGTACAATTGGTGAGACACTTCATGATCATCTATGACACTTGAGAGCGACTGAGTGTAAAGAATGAAGAGAACAGGTCCAAGAACAGACCCCTGTGGAACACGACAACATATATCAACTGGGGTGGGTTGTATTCCATTTGCAGATACAATTTGTGTCCTGTTGACCAAGTAGGACTTGAAACACATTAAGGCTGTATTATGAATGCCAAATACATGCTGGAGACGGTGAAGTAATATATCATGGTCTATTTTGTCAAATGCTGCTGACAAATCAAGGAGGGTGAGGACTGTAATCGTTCCGCTATCCAACACAGAGAGAATGTCATTAACTACTTTTACAAGAGTAGTTTCAGTATTGTGGACAGGGCGACTCACGGGGTCGATTAAAATGAAGATCGGGTATCTCTCACATTACGAATGATTATAATTTGTCTGAAAGGAACATTGAGCCCGCCAAAGAAATGCTGCATTTTAGTTTGGAGGTCTTGAAAGACATTTAAAAGCATTAATACTTTAGCTCCCTGCAGGACCCGGTCTGTAAATCCCTCAACGTTTAAAGATCGTCTGATAAATTTTATCCACATCAAAATTCTTCATTGTGTACAAAATTGAAGCAGGTATCATTGGAATGGGGGAAAGAGTATCGTCTCTTTTAGACGTATTTCATATGCTTTGCACTTACATGAACAGCTTCGAATAACAATATTATGTCTATTACTCACTCGAGCGTGGTAATATATTGCTGGTTAAATATATACAGCAGTGCCCATGCGATTGTTTGAAAATCAAACTAAGTTAGGAGATTAGAAACTTTTAAAATCCCACAAGACAATTTTTTTCTTTGATCTAATGGTCCTGAGGTTATTACAAAAAGTAATTTAGCTCGAAGACTTGGTAGCCGTTGATTTGACTGCTATTGAGTTAGTGTTGTCTTTATATCTGACACATTCCTATTATAGGAACTAATTACGAACTTAAAGCTACCTTTTCTAATGATTGATTTCAAAATTATTAATGAATATCCGACTTCTTTTCTTGTTTGAACTTTGATCAAAAACTCGTTAAAAAGCGAAAATACTCAAAGGCTCCCGAATGCCTATCCCTACATAAATATCGTGACAAAATACACTCTGTACGTCAAACAGTGGGTATAGTCAGAAATTACAAGAGCATGGTTGTGTAGCACAGTTATTCAGAATTTACTATCAGCGCATGTGAAATTTTGGAAACCTTTTTCGTTGTGGTCTAATAGTTCAGTGCCAGTTCAGTTCAGCGCCTTGTTCAGTCAGCAATATCACAAGTATAAGGGACATACGATTATTTTTGTGTGGATGGGATGAGTGTGTAAAATAACAGAAAAAGCTAAGGCCATCTCGGGCAAGAAGATTTTAAGTCATGGTAGGTAATATTGTTAAATGAAATTTGCACTGGGACGTGTGTGAAACACTATGTTAGCAATGGAACAATTGGACAGTGGTTATTATGAGGTCCTAGAGAAAAACATTCCTTTATGTAAAATATATTCTGAGGCGAGTGAGTCAATTTAATATGAATCTTGTTTATTCTTTTCATATTTAAAGTACTGCCAATTTCAAGTTAGGTCCAAATACTAACGAGGAATAGGTCCGTTTGAGCTCAATGAATTGACGACTGCACTAGCAGAATTGGAAACAGTGCTGGTGATTTGTATACAGTCACTTGCACTGGGCAAGTGTCTGAATAAAACAAAGTATTTTCTTTGAGCCTTATTATAAGCTAGAATTGAAATAAACTTAAACACAACTATCTGCATTCTTTTTCTTTTAGATGCTAACTGTTTATCATGAATTTACTACAAAGAAAACACAGACATTGAACCCCGACGCAAGACCCGACGAAACGTCTTGATCTACGTCGCTCAGAATTGTATCAGTTTACGTAAATATTATCTCCAACATAAAACGTCAGCAAGTCTTATTTCCTACTGCATGTAAATGTGTACGCATAGCTCAAAAATGAGAAAGTAATGATTTCGACAGCCCTGTAAATATTTATGTGTACGTGTGGATGTGTTAGTGTCACTACTGAGAATAAAGCGTTGGTCTCCACAAGTAGTTTCATAATGAATACGTTTTTGTTCAAAGAAGTTCAAAGAAGGAAACTAAATCATAATGAGATACACGAATGTGACACAATTTGATTTATTTCTCATATCCTGATATTTTGTTAATATTCTGAAGATATATTTGGACTGATATCACCTTCTGAAAACGAACGAAACTGCGTAGGTCACCATTCTTGAAATGAACATAGAGCAGGCACAATTAGTAGAATGGTAAATGATAGCATATCGAACGAAAAACAAAATACAAGTCAGTATTTGTTTTAAATTCTGCTGCGTATTATTCAATTGATTCGTTTGATTTTGAAAATCAATATTTTTGTAAACAAAAATACAAATTGTACGAATTTAATTTTTTATTGAGAGTTTTTTATGCAATGACGTCTTTGTAGTGTGAAAGCAACACTGTTCATTTTTAATCGCTTTAGGGCATGATGTAGACAGACCTAGTAAAGATCGAGGAATGTATAGAATGTCGATGTCTTTTTTTAATTTAAATAGTAAGAACTGGCATAGACCATTTATGGTACTACTGTGTGCAGAGCCAACAAACTACAACTAGAACAACAACAAGACAAGACTAGCACGCTTCCAGTAGGACTGAGCCACTTTCTTTCCTAATTCAATGACATGATAGGCAAGAACCCACGTTCCATACAGACAGATAAAATGGCTGTCATTTTCATTTTATATTGCGTAAAGAAAAGGACATTACGAGTCCACGTTCCATACAGTGCATCAATATCCCACCACAAACCACCTCCCAAACAAAAAAATGCTGGTCTACTTTCTTTACTACTTTGTGAAAAACAAAGAATACTACCACCAAGGAAGAGAACAGATCACTTAACCTATTGCCGTATATTTCAGTGCAAAACAAAACAAAAAATGTCACCATGTCCAATATCTCACTACGTGACTACTTTGCTTGCTACTGTATTAATGAACTTCCTGACATTGTTACTTCAGCAATTTACTTATTACTAATTAAATGAGAACAACATGCAAGACATCAAGGCATGATTGGAACAAGCTGACAATACATTACTAATGTAAGAATTATTGAACAGAATAATACCAGAAAGACCAAAATCACAGAGCTGTAGAAACATATTTACAAGAACAGAGAAAAGATTTGTATATGCTTAAGAAGTGTTAAACAAATATCCAGCTTTCTATATACTGCTAATTATGTCATTCGATCGACCTGACAAATAGACAGATGATTCGCTTAACGTTCATTGATATATACAACCCAAGGAATTAAGGATAAAGAGAGAGAAATATTATTGGAGAGCGACAAGCAGAAAATAAAATAAATAACCAAAATAAAAATTTAAAAATGGAGAAATGATCAGGAAAGTTGTGCCTCTATTAATATGAACTTTCAAAGGAGAACCAAAGATCGAAGGAGATGAATGATTACAATAATTAATGGCCTGGACAAACAACATCATAGCAAGCACTACCTCTTGCACAGTGTTCAGGCAGCAGAATGATCTTGCCATTTAATTCATGGATAGATCTATAGAAACAACACTCAGACTATCCATTCATTTTCAGACTCCACTGATTTAATCAAAACGAAACAAGATGTTACATTCCAAGAATTTGCAACGCGATACAAGTCACAATCTAAACCACATGCAAACGATTTTGAAGATCGGAATGGGGTCTCTTAATATTGATGTTGTGCATGGTAGTATTTGGGAAATAGATAACATAACGATAGAATGAGAAAACATTTAAATGATTTCGATCAAAGTTTACAATAGATTTAGGTGGAATCAATACCCAAGTGGGTGAAAATATGTATGCATTAAGTGTTAGGCTTCATGCAATTAAAGCCGAAAGAAAGGAAATACAGATATTCAGACCGAATCAAACACGGAAAATGGGCATCAAGAATATTGCGTTTAACTTGAAAGGGTGAAATGAAAAATCGATCAATAAAAACAAACAAGAGAGTTATGCAAAATGAAACTAATACCAGTGTCATATTGTTTTACAATTTTCGCATTTGTTCCTGGTCATGAGTATCCTGATTTTTGTAATATTAACCGATTTACTTAAATGTACACTTGTAATTAGTAGACAAGAAAATTATTTCAAGTGATAAATGGGTTATTTGGTAATATAACAAAACAATGCAAAACAAAGAAATATATAAATTAATTAAATACATTTCACTAATCTAACTATAGTTTCACGTTTTGCTGAATACAAGTGTTACATTCAATAGATGAAGGATAGTTTTCATTAAAAACAAAGCTCTTTTACAACTTTTATCAAGTTCAGTATTGACCATGTAAAATCCTTGTGCCTCATTTCTTCCATTGCATTTGAGGTTAGCAACCAACTCTTGCATACTCAAAAGACATTAGACACATATCAGTACCTAATATTTACAGCGGAAAAGACGACCTCTTCAGTCAGCATGTAAAACAACTATTGGAACCAGTATCAAAGTATGTGTGGAGGATACATAACTGACGGTCTAACTTTTCAAAACAAAGTCAAATATCTATTCAAGTTCACTGATCGAACTGCTGAAAGAAATGAAGAGTACGGGCAAAACACTTGCGAATACGGTGAAAACAGAACATAGACACTTGACGACTTGATTGAAGGATTGAGAAAGCATGGTTTGGTTGCTAAGTACATTGAGCAATCTGGACGGTTCTTTTTCCATATATGCGTCTACGTATTGTGATGTTGATACGCGTGGCATAAGACAATATTTGAAAACAAAAGACCACCTCAGATAATTTATTTATTCAATCCTTGTGATTAGCACGTGAGATACGAATACTTATTGTTTGTATGTGTCAATTTTCTTTACATCGCTTCTAGGCTTTTTCAGCACAGTAAATAACTAATATGTATACATTCAGAAAATACGTAATTCTTATCAAGGAAGCGATATTCCTCCTCGTGACTCAGATATCTCAATCACAAAGACTGGTATATGATTCACGCAAATAGCAGTATTAAACCCAAAAAAAATCTTTGTAGCATTATATACCAAAGTGAAACTAAAATATCATAATTTGCTTTCATAGGATAATCATCTTAATATCAGTAACATGAGAGAGCGGTAGGAGTTTGGATGATTTAATTTCGATGTAAATTGCATTGTTGGAAGTTGTGAACAATATGAGCATATCTGACGAACAAGCAAGTCTGATTCAGAAAAGCATCACATCAGGTAATCACTTTTATCAAGGAAGTAAGGGGAAATAACTTCACAGAGACCCCAACGGTGCGAGTCAAATGTCTTTAGCAAAAATGAATTCCATGCTGTGCGTATGTGTGTGTGATTCTCATTTTTAACGTAGCTTAAAAAACATTTGCAGCAATATAGCTACGCTGTCTCCAGATTGACAGATTATAGTGATATCTAGCACTGATGCATCATCCCGCAGATATTATCCTGACACCAGACCGACCAGTTAAAACACGAACCACTTAAAGTTGAGCGCCAAGCGAAGCAGCTGCATGTACCGTTTTTATTAGTTTTTGGTGTGACTCGGCCTGGGTTCGAACCCGCGAACTCTCGCATCCAAGGCGGTCGTTCTAACCAATACGCCAACGGTGCTATTACCATGTTTGATATATAATGGATTTTACATGAGACCAGTATGTCTGAGGTAATATTTATTGTGTTTTATGGAAGCTACTGTCATTATTCTGGGCTTGTACCTATGCAACATACCGGTTTAAGGGAACGTGACCTTCGTACATGGCCCTTTGATTACAAGTAAACAGGAGTGCAACCGGTGGGACGAATAAAACACTTGCAACAGAAAGACTACCTTTCCCATACTTCATGAGAATCCCAGTGACACATCTTTCCACATTTATGGCCAGCTTAGGAAACGTTTGCAGGGCTCATCAGGATAGTTTTTGAAAAATCTACAGGACGTTGGATTGCTGATGGTAGATGTGACAGTCCATGCCACTGTCCACGTTTTGGAACCAATAGTGTGTTAGAGGTGAATTCCGGTGTAGTCTTGGACATCGAGCCAGTAGAGGTAATTTAAGTGCTTGTTTACAAGATAAAAATTAAAATATTTATTTGTGTGAATATTCTTGTAGATTCGTCAATTCTGGAAAGTTGTATATTTTCATGCACTGGCAAAGATTTATTTTTATGAGACACAAGAAAATAAGCATGCAGTTACTTCTGTATATTTCGTGCATTTGCTCTGTAAATGCAAATAGTTGCAAATACGTTTGAGCAATGAATTGGTGACACCATATCAAGAGAAATAGATGTAATGCATGTTAATGCTCATCAGATAATTTGGTTTACCCAGATCAAAGAAGTAACGTCCATAATCTACATCAGAAAGCGGGACTTGCTAGATTGAAGTGGAGGTTGACGTTATTGTCACGTACAGCCATCTGCAGATATAAATGGAACAGGGAGAACACGAGAACCACTCAGTATTTTGATGTGTGCAATGTTCATAGTTTTACATATGGCATGATGTTTACTACACCAAATTATATCATTTGATAAGGGGAGAACCCATTACTTTTGCAGGGAAAACAAACAAAGATCTACAAAAAATCTGACAGAAAAATATAGCATTGTATTTGTTTAATTCCATGTGTGAAGAAATAAAAATGAAATTAATTGCCAGGGAAAGATAATTTGCGGATGTGAAGAATGGATTTGGAGAACTCCAAACACATCTGTTGGTGCTTCCATCCCATTTAAGTCAGCAATACTATGCAATATCAGTAACAGATAAATACTTCCTATCAAAGGCGAGTGAGAATCTTCAAACAAATAGTGGTGACCATCACTTAGCAGGCAACTACAGAGGTTCTGCTTAACGAAACTGTAATCAGAATTTTAGAAAGATACAAAAAGACGAAAGTATTCCATCACAAGTTGTCATATTAAAATAAGCATCTCCTCATCAAAGTACTAAACTTTATACCTAATAATGATGACACAGGGTACCGTTCCATCATATACTTAGGTGCGAACTGTATAACCTATTGTTGGTGAAATAATTACATATTGCTGATTCCAATATTTTCACTCTTGCATAAATATCCTTGTATATTTATAGATGAAAATATCAGATTTTCCATCATATCTTTGGGCGCTTCATTGTGTGTGCCTGCAGAAGTTATTCATGCAGAAAAAATGCACTTTTTGAGCAATAACAACTTAAAAATGGCATCAATTTTCAGTAGTGGAAATTAATTGTTGCTTAATTTATTTCAAACCAATCGCCCCACCGAGAAATTATATCTCCTTCCCTCCTTGACAAAAGTGATAAACCTAATGTTGTGCTTTGCTGAATCGGAACTGCTTTGCGATCAGATACGATAAAATAGTTTACAAAATGTCAAAATATATTGCAACAGATTATGTCTTCCCAATCACACCACTCGCCAATCATTGATATTTATTGAATCATCATATAAAAGAGAATCGTCATGTTTCGTTTTCACTGTAGTTTACTATCCTCCAAAGACTGGGTTTAATGCTGCTCTGTGTCTGAATGATGAACTAGTTTTTGTGATTGAAATATTTGACTAGTTGTGATATCTCTTCCTTCTTCTTACAAGTTATGATATTCAAAATCTAAACATCTTGAGTATGTATAGTGCCAGAAAGCCTGCACAATATGCAAATTAAATTCACACTAACACAAAATATTCTTAGACTCTAAGTAACTGTTATGAATATTTAATTAGCTTTGTTTGTTAGTTTTATTTTAGATTTTTGCATTACATGCTATTGTAATGTAACATTGTATGTTGTTCTTAACCTTGTCCAAAATTCAGCTCATTTCTGCTTGACCCAGATTAACTTCTTTATTTTATTAATTGTAAACAACTAATACGTAACTATTTATTCTCAGTATGGATGGGTTTAAAATCAGTATTATTATTAATAGAGAAGTAAATTATACATAATCTAGGTTCTTCTTACTAGGTTATTTACCATCAGGTAATAGTTTGTTTTTTTATCATAGAAAAAAGTAGTTATTCTAATGATTTTTTTCGCTGGAACTACAAAAGTGCTCTGATATAATTCTTTGATAAAGACATTCACTGCAATTTATAGTGTATTCAAACCTGGAATTATATTTCTGTGACACAACAAAAGACTGTTGGTACATAGGCACACTAAGAGTTATAAAAGACACATCATCGCCGTCAGTTTTTGGATTTATTTTTGACTACTACTGAAGTTTATTCAGGACTTGAAATTACTAGGACTTGTGTCTGTAATTCTTGGATTTTTTGGGTTGATTTAAATCGCAATACTCAAAGTTTTTTTCTCATTTTCATTTTGTATTCTAGGAAAATAAAATATTTGTTAATTTTACAACGCATTTTGTCTTCACTCTTTTCTGATTTGTACTTTAAGAGTATAGGTCGTAACATAACAGAGAAAGCAATACCAAACACTTTAGTAACCTTCAACAAATAATGTGTTTCCATTGAATACAAAGCCAAATTTTTAAAGAAACTTGCAGTGTTGTGAAGAAAATCCCAAATAATCCTGAAAATTCTTTCATAAGTCAAAAAAAAAAGATAGAATGCTTCGAATAAATTCAGGATTCGAATGTGCCTACGTATCAGTCGTGTTTATTGATCTGATATGTCAGCAGTCTTGATGTATCACAATGGTATTATCCATATATATAGCTTTGATATTAGTCACATGGATCCTTGTTTTCCATTGTTTAGGTTACTAATTAAAACAAATATGTATAACTTAACATAGCAGTAAAATGAAAATAATTAAAAGCTGAAATGTATTAATTACCCCAAATAATGATGGCAATAACCATAACTCCACAAACATCTCAATTAATGACATCATGGACTTCATAAAAGTTTCTAATGACTATGTCCTATCCAAGGTACCAATATTTATTCCTAATCTTTGAAATTATTAGATCCACAAGAACATATTAGCAAATTAAGACTAAAACAGAATCAAGTCAATATATCTTCAAGAGACTGGTGTCATTTACACTTCTCCAAAAGCTTACAGATAAAATACTGGTACTAAATGTATATGAAGTCTGTATTAAATATGCGTCTACTGGTCTGAATATTTTATTAAATTTACTCAATTTATCCCGATAACATTAACATGTTTAAGGGCAGATGGAAGCCATGCAAATCATAATCAAAATAGCATCAACCAAGCCGGTGAACAATGTGAGCTGATGCACAAATATAACCTTATGTTTGGCTCTGTGTTTGTGCGTGTGTGTGATTTGAATTTTTCACGTAGCTGTAATTATGTTGCAGTCATACTGCTACGATATCTAGAGTGTGGTAGTTTATATGATATCTAACACTGGAGCATCATACTGAAAACATGTAGCATCATTTCCCACCCAGTCAAATTGTCCTAACACTAACATCTTAATGCTGAGCACCAAGTGAGGCAGCTGCAAGTACCATTTTTATAAGTCTTTGGTATGACTTGGCCAGGGTTCAAAACTGCGACCTCCAACATCCGAGTCAGATGTTCTAACCACTTAGGCTACCAGGGTGGTACCTTATGCATTCATGTGACTCACTCACATCCTGGAAAGAGAAATCACGGACGACACCAAATTTTTCAATCCATTATACCTTCTGCTCTTGGATTTTCTCAATCAAATCTTGCTGAAGTCCTCAAGGTCTCTACCTTCTTCCATGGCGATCAACCATACATGAAATAAAATATATCTTACATTCAGTGTTGTGAGTAAGTACCTTAATTACTAAGAGACTTCTTGTGAATTTATTGGTTCATGATAAAATACCAAACTTTCCTCTTATAATCATCATAGCTTCGAAAGCTGAATTCCTTTTCATTACATTCTTCTCATCCAACCTTGATCATGGGATCCTACGTGCTACAATGTACTGAACGTTTTCAGGATAGTCACTCTTTCTGTCTCCTATAACGTAACCATATTAAAACTTGTATCAAATCCATCTCTGGCTGATGTTACATGTACATTTTCCTTTGACCCAGAATATAAAGTGTTAGACAATATATCTGGCCCTGCAACATAGGTTTGAGCTTTATCCATTTAAGACCCTGGTACACCTGAGGAATTTATCAGGTAAAAAGAATCTGAATCTAATAGTCAGTGATACACAAATTTCATATTAATTCAGGTATCAAAGCCAAAGTAACTCATATATATAGTATTGACCTAGATAATAATCTCTCAAGCCACATCTACAACTAGCACGTAAAAACCTTTATCTAAAAACAAACTAGTGATTTAACTGGATATAATACCAGCAGTCATACACATGTGCCAGTAAATCACAACACATTATGAGGCATCTAGGCCATGTTGGCATCAATCAATGGATGCGTGGATGGTCAGACAGATGGATAAATAATGAATGTATACAGAAGATGAATATATATATATATATATATATATATATATATATATATATATATATATATATATATATATATATATATATATATAGACAAAGGTGAAATAATCAAATGACAATAAGAAACAATACATGGCTTGATTACATATTTTAAAGTGGACATGTAATGTACACATGTTGTTATTGCTGAGCTTGCGTGTTTTTTTTATAGTCTTATCATCAATTCGTCTACCTTAAAGTTTTCCTATCTTTACGTTTTCTCGTTTTATCCAGCCCGAACACGATATTTATTTCCAGTACAGTAATGTGTAAGTTGAAATAATTCATCTTTTTCTATCTTTTGATTCTTATGTTCAAGTTGAGAGTAAAAGTGTCAGAATTATCCTGATATGTTTTAATTCTTTTTCAATTTTTATTATTTCTTGGCCTAGAACATATATCTCTGTTTATAATCGATTCCATGGGTTGTATATATCATGCGTGGTGAAGCAAATCATCTGCTCTTAGTGTTGTCGATTGAATGATCTGAATAGCAGTAGAATAAAGTACTGAATTTCTATCTTGACTCGCCTTCAGCTTCTAAAACTGTTTTATGCTCTTGTAAATCAATTTCAATTTCTACAACACTGAGATTTTGGTGGATTTTCTGGGCATTCTATTCAATTAGCCTTATTAGTAACTCATTGTCCACTTGTACCTTCCATCATTTGATGTCTTTCAATTGTTCTCACTTAACTAGTAGTAAGTAAAGTGATGAAGTAGTAAAATCAAGGACACGGTTATTGTGGGGGAGTAATTAAGTAGTACATTCAAGGGCATGACAATTTTATTAATGTGGGCGTTTATTAATGTAGTGTGTATTTGTGTGTGATTTGTATTTTTAACTTAGCTTTAGCAATTTTGCAGTCATATCGCTACGATGTCTGCAGTTTGACAGTTTATAGTGGTGTCTAGAACTGAGACATCATTGTTGTTGTTGTTGTGGGGTTTAACGCCATTTTTCAGCACACCATAGGCTATACATGGCGGCCAGTATTATTGGTGGAGGAAGAACCCGGGAAAACCCCGGAAAGAACCACCGACCCACGAGAAGCCACTGGCAAGCTTTCTCACATACCCACATTGTCCGAATCCGAGACTCGAACCAACGCAGACAAAGGAGAGATGGCAGTGATCCGTAACGGAGAGCGCTTTAGACCACTCGGCCACTCGGGGCCCCCTGAGACATCATGCCGCAGATATAAAGCATCATGTCCAACCCAGGAACATTATCCTGACACCAAACCGACTATTTAGCGTTTACAATTATTTTGACACACTCACTACATCCCGAAGCATTAAGTCCCTTGCACTTGTGATATTCTTCACCAAATGACGGATCACAACCAGCGACGCTTAGAAAAGTTTACATTTTCTGTGTATGCAGATCATAAAGTCTGCATAACAACAGAACAATTCTTTGATTTGATGTGTGCAAAAGAGCACATAGTCAGTATAGTACATAATTCATTGCAAATGCTCTGTTTCCTAAATAAAAGAATACATAAATTAATAATGGCAATAAAAAATGTGCAAATAAATGTTTGGGGATAGACAGACAGACAAAGTGAGAACTCGACAGCGAGAGAAAATCATCTAAGTTGGAATGCATTACCAACATATTTACCTAAGTATTTTAGAGTTGGTAAAACTTCATTTTGGGGTAATTAAAGTAATTTGTACATGCTTGGTGTCTTCCAATAATAAGGACCAATACAAGATTCCATATGTGAGAGGAATACAGGACAGCTTAAAACAAAATGATATTCACACATTCGTCGAAATTGACTTAGTCTTTTAAGCAAAGAGATGTGGGGTCGTATATCTATCCCATCATGGCATGCTTGCTTTAATCTACGCAGACTGCAAGCGAATACGAAGCTACAGAATATTACTGTTCGTGGCCTTATATTTGCCGACGAATGTTCCCTGAATCTCAATTATAAGTTTGACATGTAAAACGGTATGGATCATTTCTTGTAGCTTGTTATTATTACGGTCTCAAAATCTATCAAAACGACAGCAGGTAATCAGTTCATATAGCCAACCATTAGAGCACATGTGTAATCACTATTGCCAGTGACACGTTCACCTATCTCGGCAGCACACTGTCACCTACTGTCCACTTCGATGATGAAACGGCTGAATTGGCAAAGCAAGTGTGGCCTTTGGCAGAATACGCGCAAACGTGTGGGAGCGAAGAGGTATCAGTCTACACGTAAAACTGAAGGCCTACAAAGCCACCGTGTTGCCAAACTTGTTATATGTTAGCGTATGCCACGACGTTCAATGGTTTTCTCATGGGCTGCTGAGGAAACTCGTGAGGATAAGATGGCAGAACAGGGTCGCAGCATCTGAGTTTCTCAGACGCGCAAACATTCCAATTATACGCACTGTGCTAATGAAATTACAGTGGAGACAGGCAGGCCCCATCGCCAGGATATCAGGATCTCAGATGGGCTACCAACAAGAAGATCGTCTATGTTCAGCTCAAGGAGGGAAAGTGATCTCACAGTGATTATAATTAACGCTTCACAGATTCCTTCAAGTCATCCTTAAAATACTTCAACACTGTCCTTGAGCATTTGGATGATCTCGCACAGGATCCCTCCCCTGGGGCAGTCTCATCCATGCTGGAGCTCAAGAATTTGAACTGATGAAAATTGAAGAGTCAGACAGAAAGGTGAACAAGGTAAATCTGGAAAATGCAGCACATCCTGCATTGACCAAGCAAACGCAACCGGCATTTGCTGTCGAGTGTACAACAGACTGTAGGAGCACCAATTGACCTGATCTCACGTACCCACACAACTCAAAACAGTTATTAATATCCTAGTAAACAGTAAGTTAACTAATAAATTGTAAAACGCTTACAAGTTCAGACTCCGCAGGAAAACTGCAAAAATAATTAGTATTTTGTGATTAATCTTTTGCAAGTAATAATTGGTCTAGAAAACATTTCTAAATGCAAACTGCATTGAGAGCAAAAAGGTTAATTATTTTCTTTCATTATATTCAGCACAGCTTATTGATGTGATTAATGCGGGGATTTAAGTGAGTGTAAAATTAGATGTGTCAGGTAAATACAAAATTAAAATTGTTTATCTTCAAGCATATGAATAGGTAATCATTTATTATATTACAAGCTAGTCGAAGTCTTTGATGCAAAATTTGTTCTAATAATAAACGTAGATAGTACTCGATTGGTACAATATTGATGTATTAATTTAAGTAATATAATCGCTGGTTGTTTCATGATCCAAAAGGAGAAGATTTCATTGAGTAATAGTCTTTTAAGTCTTTTGTACAAATAAATTTTAAACAAGTTCGTCTTGACTAAAGGCGTTTGGAGGCTAGTTCCATCAGGAAGTTGTATCTTAACACCTGTTGCTCAAATTGTCGAAGGTATCAAGTCGTCACACTATCGTGCATTTGAAAAATATGTTAATCTTTATTTGTAGCTTCTTGTTGAAGTCTTTTCCATTCACTTATTCACAAAATTTAGCATAAGTCATAGATTTTGTTTGTCCCACAAAAATATATTCCTGAACTAAAAAGAAGGACTTTAATAGGATTGTATGCACTCCATAAGTCCACCGTAGGAACGAAAGGTGAAAACTTAAGATATCGTTAATAATTTCCTTAAACAGATAAAATACAAAAAAAACATTATGCTGTGACCTTCTGGAATGTGTTAATTTAGACAAAAACTGAACTTAGTGTATTCTGAAATAGTGTATTTTTGAGGAATAAGGAAAAGTGGTATTATACGGTAAATAAAAGCAGGTGATATCTAGTGAATAAATTCAACGTACTAAGCTTCATTCGGACACTTATTTGGAAGAAAGCAACGGAAGAATACCAAATACTCGCAAAAGTCTGCACAAACATGCATTACAGGCTGTTGAATTTTTATTAATATGAACAGATTCGAACTAAGGAAGTCGAAGTCAAGTGTGTTACGCAAGATAAGGGCATACAATTCCGACATGGTTTGGGCTATAATACGTACGTACAGGTTCTTGGAGATGACAAAGTAGTTATATTTATCTTCGGAAAATGATATCTTAAAGATAATTTAATTCAGAAATGGAATTAAAATGTAAACAAATGACAAAAAGCATTCCGCTACAGTCAATTTTATATTTTTCTGTTTTATTTAACATACATACATACATACATGCATACATACATACATACATACATACATACATACATACATACATACATACAAACATATGTGTGTGTACGTTTGTAAAATGTGCGAAATGGGGACATATATGTGAATACACACCAACAGTGCGGGTACACACCTCGAAACCGGGATGTACACACTTTAGTAATGTCGGCTTAAATGGAATGCCAGTCCGGTACCTAATGATACAAACTTTGAAATAGGCGTATCTGAGCATGTCTCTGTTTTGTCGGCATTTTTTCAGATTATGTTATACACAACAATATCCACGTATCACTCGACTCAAAACTTTGCGTGTATCAGTCGGAAAACTGTGTTCACGTCTATGCGGTAAACTTTCACACTGTTTTGCTGTCTGCTTGAGCACTTTGCTTCAGAAATACTCACCGAAGATGGCATCAAGAAGAGCTAACAGGATTGAAATCATTTATGTAAACATAGACAAATATAAATGAAATAGTTTCTATTTTAACACAGAGAGCAATATCGATATACATGTTTATTAAATGTAGTCTAATATTCATAACACATTTCGCCAAATTAAAACGAGAACACAAGAAAACTGAATAAAAGGTTTGATGCATATGTTATGCACGGTTTTTCGATGGGCAAAGGATTCTAGCCGTTCATCTGTTCCTCGTATATTTACCTTATATTTAACTCTGAGCAATTGATATTTGGATAAGAAATACACTGGAAAATATCAACATAGATGTTAGTTCCTGTGGTTAGAAGAATAATAACGAACAGTCTACGTGTTAAAAAAAAAAAACAACATAATACCATTTCTTTCCTCCAATTAACCGCGTTAGAAGTTAAGCTTGAACCAATAAGAAATAAAAAGAAGTTTTGTAAAAACTTGTACATGACACCAGTCACGACGCTGAAAGTACAAGTTTTCATACTCATATTTAGTGTTTCTCGATGTATCTAAAATGTGCTTTCTGGCTGAAGTACAAATAATGTGAAACAAAATAATAATATAAATTTTGTTTGACTCAGACGTAAATTATCAAACATTTCTCATTCTTACCACTTTTAGTCAGTACCTTTTAATATTCTTTCTCTTTCTGTCTGTCTGTATCTCTCTCCTCTCTCTCTCTCTCTCTCTCTCTCTCTCTCTCTCTCTCTCTCTCGGCTCTGTTCCTTCTGTCTTTCTTCCGTCTTGCTAGCTTGATTTCTTTCTGGCTGCATGTCCCTTGTTTTGCCCTATTTCTAAGGACCCGATGACATTAGTTTATTAATTTGGATGGGAACTGTGTTCATGAGGTGAGAGTACTGCAATATTTAGATGTATATATCAAATGCATAGTAAAATAGATCTTTATGATAAAAATCTCCCCGTTTAGATGGTAAAAGTCATATATACCTGTTTTGTATGTTTTACAAGAGTGTGTGTGTGTGTGTGTGTGTGTGTGTGTGTGTGTGTGTGTGTGACAGAAGAGTCAGGTAGAAGATGTTTATCTCGTTTCACAATGCCCATTTTCATCACATCTTGAAAACAGATTCACACCAGTGACTTTCTTAGAAAGAAATACCCTTGTTGTATCCACGTGTATGCGGTAAAAATTCACAGTTTTGCTGTCGGCTTGCTCACTTTGCCTCAGAAATACTCACCGAAGATGGCATCAAGAAGAGCTAACAGGATTGAAATCATTTATGTAAACATAGACAAATATAAATGAAACAGTTTCTCTTTTAACACAGAGAGCAATATCGATATACATGTTTATTAAATGTAGTCTAATATTCATAACACATTTCGCCAAATTAGAACAAGAACACAAGAAAACTGAATAAAATGGTAAAAGTCATATATACCTGTTTTGTATGTTTTACAAGAGTGTGTGTGTGTGTGTGTGTGTGTGTGTGTGTGTGTGTGTGTGTGTGTGTGACAGAAGAGTCAGGTAGAAGATGTTTATCTCGTTTCACAATGCCCATTTTCATCACATCTTGAAAACAGATTCACACCAGTGACTTTCTTAGAAAGAAATACCCTTGTTGCATCCACGTTTATGCGGTAAAAATTCACACAGTTTTGCTGTCGGCTTGCACACTTTGCTTCAGAAATACTCACCGAAGATGGCATCAAGAAGAGCTAACAGGATTGAAATCATTTATGTAAACATAGACAAATATGTATGAAATAGTTTATTTTTAACAGACAGCGCAATATCGATATATATGTATGTTAATTTCTAGTCGAACGTTCAGAACACATTTCGCCAAATTAGAACGGATATTATACACGGTTTAAGATATTCTAGTCGTTCATCTATTATTGTATATTTAACTTATATTTAATTCTGAGCCATTTAAATTTGGATAAGAAATACAGAGGAATAAATCAACATTGATCTTAGTTCATTCGAATGTGGTTGGAAGCAACATAACGAACAGTCTATATGGTAAAAAAAAAACATAACACCATTCTATCCTCCAATTATCCACGTTAAAGTTAAATCCAACAAGACAAGCTTGAGCCAATAAGGAATAAAAATAAGATTTGTAAGAACTTGTACATGACACCAATTAAGATGCTGAAAATAAAATTGTTCATACTCTTATTTAGTGTTTATCGATGTATCTTAAATGTGCATGCTAGCTGAAGCATAAATAATGTGAAACAAAATAATAATATAAATTTCGTTTGACTCAAAGGTCAATTATTGAACACTTCTCATTCTGTCCTGGTTTAGTCAGTACCTTTTTATATTCTCTCTCGATGGATCGAGCGATCGATCGATATATCCACATTGTCCTCTCTCTGCCTTTCTTCCTTCTTGTTTGCTTGATTACTTTCTGGCTTTAAGTTCCTTCTTTTGCCCTATATCTAGGGACCCGATGACTACAGTCATTAGTTTCTTAATAGCGATGGGAACTGTTCATGCGGTGAGATTACTGCAATATTTAGATGTATATATTAAATGCATAGCAAAATTAATATGTTTCCCTCATTATTTGTCTAAAAAAAGTCCCCGTTTTCATAGTCAAAATCATATGTCCCCATTTTGTAGGTTTTGCAAGAACGTGTGTGTGTGTGTGTGTGTGTGTGTGTGTTTGACAGAATAGTCAAGTAGAATATGCTTGTCATCTTTCACAATGCCCATCTTATTCAGATTTTGAAAACAGATTCACACCGATGACTTTCTACTAATTAAATGAAAACAACATGCAAGACATCAGGACATGATTATAACAAGTTGACAATACATTACTAATATTAGCGTTATTGAACAGAATAAGTACTCAGAGACACCAGAATCAGAGAGCTGTAGAAACAGATTCTCAAGAACAGAAGAAAGATTTTTATAAGCTTAAGACGTGTTGAACAGAGATTCGGTACTCTATCTACTACTATCTAAGTCATTCAGTCGACTTGACATTGAGACAGCTGATTCGCATAATGTTCAATGATACGTATATATCCCATAGAATTCGGATAAACAGAGGAAACTCTTATTGGAAAGCGACTAGAAGAAAATAAAATTAAAATATAAAAAAATTAAAAATAACAACAAAAGGAAAAAGGTGTCTCTTTTAATGTTAACTTCAATAAAAGAATAAAAAGATGAAAGAAGATGAATGATTACAATACATTATTTAATGGCCTGGACAAACACCATCTTAGCAAGTACTACACTATGTAAAGTTTTCAGCAGCAAATTAAAAACGAAAAAATGTAGCAATAAATCTGATGATGCTGAACGAATTAATGGCTAGATCTATAGAAACAGCATTCAGTCTATCCATTCATTTTTAGACTGGATTCATATAGTCAAAATGAAAAAGGATGTCACATTCAAACAATTAACAGCACATTAAAAGCCACCAAAGTAAAGCACACATATTATTCGGTTATCTGCGTTAATTATCGAATTATCAGTGACATAAGAGAGCGGCATTATTTTTTATGACTTACTCTTTCGATGTAACTTACTTTTGTGACATTTGTAACTGTTTGGACATATCCGACTATCAATGTTTCGATATATCCGACTATCAATGTTTCGACATATCCGACTATCAAGCAAGTCTGATTCAGCAAATCATCACATCAGGTTAACACTTTTATCAAGGAAATAAGCGGAAATAACTTCAAAGAGACGTCATCTGAGGTCAACTTTATTGTCTTTTATTAACAACAGCTGTCATTATTCCGGCCTTGTCCCTATTCCAACTGACCAGCAAATGGGACCGAGACTCGCATGCATCTCCCTTTACATGCATGTACATAGGAGTACTTCCAGGGTTGAATACAACACTTGGAATAGGCAGCCATACCTTGGAGACATGCCAACCAGAACAGTGTTCTCAGTAACCATTCTATTTGCAGGTGGAACTCTAACAGATTTCTTTCTTGTTTTCATACCTCATGTGCATCCCAGTGATACATCTTTCCACATCTATGTCCAGCTCAAGTAAAGTTTGCAGGGCGCATCAGGATATTCTTTGAAACGTTACAGATCGTTGGATTGCTGACTATTTATGTGACAGTGTATGCCACACTCCAAAGCTGGAGCCTATAGTGTGTTAGAGGTGAATTTGGGCCAAGTCTTGAACATTGAGCCAGTACAGGTAATCTAAGTGCTTGTTTACAAGATAAAAATAAAACTATTTATATGCCTGAATATTCTGATAGATCCTTCATTTCTGCGACGTTGTATGTTTCATGCACTGGCTAGGATTCATGTTTATGTCACACAAGAAAATGCGGATATGTTTTCAAATATACTTTTGGAAATTGCATGCATCTGCTGTATATGCAAATAGTCTGAAATACATTTAAGAAATGTATTGGTCACACCATATCTAGATAAACAGAGGCAATATATGTTAATATCAGCTAATTCGTTTTTGCCTAATGAAAGAAGCAAAGAAAAGAATAGTCATGGAAAAAATGGGACTTGCTAGATTGATTGACAATCGGCAGAACTATAAAGTGGAAGTGAAAGCTAATATCACATATAAGCATGTCCAGATAGAAATGAAACAGGGAGAACCTGACCGCCGCTCACTATTTTGATGTATGGCATGTTGCCATAGATGTGTCCATAGCACAGTGTTTACTACACCAACTGATAATGGAAGAACCCTATTACTTTTACAGGGAAGAGACAAACAAAGAGCCCTACATCAACTCACACAGAATAATGTTTTAATATGTCTAATTCCATGTGTGAAAAAATAAATATGAGTTGATCGCCAGGGAACAAGAATTTTAGGATCTGAATAACCAAATTTACAGCATTTGAAAAAACGTCAATGGGTGTTTCCAACACTGATTTTAAAATTTTTTTATAAGTACTTGAACTTCGTTTAACTTATCAATAACATATCTGGGACAGATAAATATTTTTCTATCGGAGGAGAGCGAGAATACTGGGTTAATTAATGCTGTGTACGTAAATGATGTAGCAGAGTCTGTGATTGAGATATTTGATTCGGAGCAATGTCTCTATTTTACGTTGATAAGAGTTAAGTATATTCAAAATGAAAACATCTCAGGTATTTTTTGTGCAAAAAAACCTACATAATATCTCGGGAAAATGCAGACTAACAAAAAGTAATGTTATGACTCTAAGAAACAGAGAAATCAAGCTAAACCAATTTAGTAAATTTCAACAAATAATGTATTTCTCTATAATACACAGGACATTTGAAATAGAACTTAATGTTGTGAATTAAAATCCAAATAATTCTAACCTTTCTATCATAAATCCAAAAGTATAGAGTGCTTTGAATGAATTCCAGGTTTTTAATGTGCTTAAGGATCAATGGTGTTTAATGAGCTGATATGTCAGCAGTCTTGATGTATCACAATGATATAATCTAGAATATCTTTGAATGAATTCACAATAATCCAATATAATGATTTAGCCTAAAATGTCAGTAACCACTTAGCAATTCCAATGAATGATATAACTAAATAATTCCTCTTAAATTATATCTCATACAACTAACAGTAATCTTAATAGACTGAAGATAAAATAGCAAAGACCAATTTGTTTACTTCAGAACCCTATATAAAAGTCTAACACGCAATAAGATGTCAAGGATGATGATTATTTTCAATGGAAATTTCCATCAAATTCGTAATTATATTCAGGTCTATTCGAATAAGGTTAAGCAACTATCGAGACCAAATACAATTTCCAAGGAGAAAATCTGAATCTGAGTACTGAACTCAAATCTAACTAAACATTTTGTTTACAAATGAATATCATCTAAAAGTAAAATCTACAATACTGGACATGCGTTATCTATATAATGTGTTGTATAACAATGTCAGCAGCGATATACAGTCATGGACAAAAATTAAATACACAGTATAGATATCCATAATATGAACCCATATCTTACTTGCTAATCACAGTGTGCGTTTAAACCCCTTATTCCACGTGATCTTTGTTTCTCGGGTAATAGTGTATCTATTAAACCATAACAAGTATGATCACTATGAGTAGACCCATATAAAGGAAAAGGACCGTCCAGATTGTTAAATATAGTCAGCGACGAAACGTTCCTTTTTCAATCGTTCACTCAAGTAGTCAAATGTTTAGTTTTTACCGATGTTTTCCATTTATTCTTTATTTCCTTCATGCCTAACTTATTTCTTCAGCATAACGATCAAATAACTTGAATATAAAGTTGATTTTATTTTAAAATGCGAAATCTTTACTTATTGATTTTCCTGTAGTAATTGCTACTGAGGCTATATGCTTCATTCAAGAGGAACAAACTTTGGTTCTGCTCCTATTATCACATGCTGACTCAATACCTTCTCTTTTACTCTCAAATGACTCAAACAGAGTTCTCTTCCATAATGTGTTCATTTGTTTCCTTACAAATCATGTAAATGTTTTTGAAAACACGGGAGAATTTTGGGTTTAAAAAAGTCGGGTACAAAAAATGAGTTTTTAATCTGCATTTTCTAGATATTCCAGATTATTTGGTATCATTGTAGAGCTACATGTGTCTACCTTTCTATAATACCACCCACTGTAGTGTATCACTCTACTGTTGTTTATTTCGTCAATACTATCATGCACCACGCTGATTTCAAGACACAACATCCCAATCATTTGAACACGGCTTAGACTGCCTAGTTTATGTTTCGTGCTATTCTTTGAATCTAGCATCTTAAATCGTTTGGATTTCATCAATCCAGTCTAAAACGAATGGACAGTTTGCATGTCAATTTCATATATCTTACCATGAATTAATTCACTTCTATTTCTTTAACTGTTCTATTTCTCTTCTAAGTCTCTTCTTCCGCTGCCTGGGAACTGTGCTGTTGTCGGTGTTTGCTACAATATTGATTGTTCCAGGCCAGTAATGTATATGGTGAAATCATTCATCTTTTCCCATAACTTGATTCTTTTGTTCAAGTTGAGATTAAAAGGGTCAGAATTTTCCGACATTTTGGAATCTTTTTTTAAAAAAATTTTCTTCCACAGGAACATACCTCTTTGTTAATCTTCGATTCCAAGGGTTATATATCATCGAAGGTAAAACGAATCTTCTGATGATTGTCTTGTCTATCCAATGACTTGTAAAGTAGTAGATACAGTTCTGAATTTCTATCTAGACACATCAACAGCTTTAAAATTTGTTCTGCTCTGGTGGATCTCTTTCTACAACCATGGAATTTTGGAGGCTTCTCTTGTCATTCTATTAAATAATGATTATTAGTAATCTATGGTCCACTTGTTCCCTTCATCTCTTGATGTCTTTTAAATCGTTCACTCTAAACTTGCAGTAAGTGCAGTAATGAAGTAGTAAATTCAAGGGCATGGTCTTTTGGGCGGTGTTTGTTATTGCAGTTGAAATTGAAGTAATCATGTTGTAAGGTAAAGGACGAACTGATTTATTTCTTTATTTTACCCTAAGAAATACGGAATGTGGTTCTGTTTTAAGGTATATTAAATTGTGGTGACTTTGCTTTGTTTATGATACAGTAGTGAGGAAGGTAGTCAGCTATTATTTGTGCGGCTTTGCTGGGTAGGATGTGGCTGGATTGGGCTATTTTTAAAATATATAAATTGACTCATTTGGGTAATGTCTAGAAGAATTAAGCAAATAGAAAAAATAACCGGCCTGTGTTTTCATTGTATCATTTATGATTCTAATAATTAAGTTGCTCCATGTTTATTTCAAGCACGGTGATCATCGTAGTTACTTTAGATTTACAAAATTTATACCACTCAAACAATTGCTTCCAAATAAGTTTTATAATCTAGATAGCAGAAATAAAATAATCATTTGCACACTAGTTTCCTCCAGAATCAACTGTAATTAAATCCTATGTAAATTTATATACTACAGTTATGCCTACAGTGAGGAAACTATTTATTTCAGCAACATCATTGTCACTTTGTCCTACGTTTGATAATAAAACATCTTTCAACATGTAACTTATTTGATTACCTTACATAAAATTTCCATGACAACAGGACCTGTAACGAGAACTCTCCATGAAATAGATGTAGATCAACGTTATATTCCTTAAAACGACACACGAACACGACCGAAGTGGCCTTAGTGTTAACTATTATTTCGACACTCACACCATCAACAAAAAATTAAAAGGCACGTCCCATGCACTTGTGATATTTTTCTCTGAGCGAGGTAGTTTAAACCAACGAGGTTCCCAAAAGTTCACAATTTCTGCATATGCAGATGATAAAATCTGAATAACAGAGCGAAACATACTTTTTTATTTGGCGTGTGCAAAAGAGCACATAGCCAATATAATACATGATTCATGCACAATGCACTTTTGCATAAATGCCTGAATATATAAATCAATAATGGCTATACAAATGTGCGCATAAATCCTCGGAGATGGACAGACAGACAGAAATAGAACTCTAGAGCGAGAAAAGATAATCTAAGTTGGAATGCATTATCAGCATATTTACCTAGGTGTTTTAGAGTTCTTAAATCTTCTTTTTTGTGTAATTGAAATAATTGGTACATACCTGGTTTCTGCCAGTAATAAGGATCAAAATAAATTAAAATGAAATATGTATTTTAGTCTCTGGTTACAAAACAATAAAAGGCAAGATATATGGACTGAATTAGGATATTACCAGATCTCCAAGACCTTGAAGTCAATAAAATAGTTCTCACACTGGAAACCCAGTTATTACAATTCTTTCTTTTAAAATCTGTAAGCATTAATTGTTATATTTTTTAACAATTTAATTATTTGTGTTTAGCACTCTGAACCAATGCTTAATAATACGCACATATACATTTAATTAAAGAGCATGGGGGCCCAACTATCCATTTTCAAGCATATTCTTGGCAGGATGTATAACATCTAGTATCTACATGCATTATTTTCTATGTACCCGTCATATGCTATCTGTTTTCTAAACCCCCAAATATCACAGCCATAAGACAATATTGGAGATGCGAATTAATCAAATAAACAAACCATTATATTTACCAGACATTCTATAATGTTAGTATTATTCAGAAGTAATGTGGCGCACACTCTGCTCATACAAAGTCTGACTGTATGCCCTGAAGTCGGAGAGGCATTGATCATTAATCAAAATGTAATAACAAAACCAGTGGCTTCAAGTTAGTGATCATTTCCTGTGATAGTACTGTTGACGTGTCACATATACAAAAACCACTCACTTCGTGTCAATCAAATCAGTTGCTACAACTCTGTAAACTAAATCGACTTAAAAATCATGTAATGATCTCATTTCCTTTACATTTTGAACAGTAACTTTGTATTGGGGACTTTTATTTATCGCTAATCACCTACCGTTGCTTAATTGTCAAACAACCACATAGACACTGTTCGTATCAGCAATGTATTCCATATCAGAGTGAGCTATATATAAAATTATATTATTCTTGCTGTACAAGCAATAGCTAATTTTATGTAACCATGTAATATGTCGATAGTCTTTTATGAGTCAGTTATGGGATCCTATGACAAATTTCGGTTGCCCAGATAAATTCATCGTGATAGTTCGGTAATTCCATCATGGCATGCACGCTCATGTCATAGACGAGGAATAGTCATCTGAATCATTCCATGTCACCAATGGAGTCAAGCAAGGTTGTGTGTTGGCCCCAATCCTCCTGAGTATGATGTTCTCTGCTATGCTTACTTACGCTTCCCGTGACCATGACACTGGGATTGTATCCGATACCACACTGATGGCAAGATCTTGAATCTATGGAGAGTTCAAGCGAAGACTAAGACATAAAATTACTGTTCGTGGTCAACTATTTGCCGACGACTGTTACCTGAATGCCTGATCTGAGTCTTTGGATCGTTTGTTGTCAGCTTGTAATTATTGCAATTATTATATTGTTTGGTTTGTGCTGTGAGTGATGCAGACGTAAACTAATAAGGGAAGGTGGTGGTTTTATGTTACAGTCCTAATCAATGATAAAACCAACACCAGAATTGCTAAAGCAAGTGTATGCTTTTGCAGTCTACGAGCAAACGTGTGGGAGCGAATTCTACAAATAAGCTGAAGGTCTACAAAGCCGCTGTGATGCCAATCCTGTTAAATGTTTGTTAAAACGCTATGTTAAGAAGCTTAATCATTTTCACGTTGGCTGCTGAGGAAACTGATTAGGATAAGATGTCAGAACATGGTTTCAGACACTGAGCTTCTCACAAGGGCAAACATTCCAAGTATTCACATTCTGCTGATGACATCACAGTAAAGACTGGCAGGACCCATCGCCAGGATGTTAGGATGTCAGAAGAGCGACTACTTAAGAAGCATTTCTACGTTGAGCTGAAGGAGGGGAAGTGATCTCAGGGTTGTCAAAAGAAACGCTTCATAGATGCCGTCAAGACATCCTTGAAGCACTTCATCTCTGACCAATAGCCTTGGGATGATCTCGCACAGGATCCCTCCCCTGGCACAGTTTCATCCTTATTGGTGCTAAGGACTTTGAACAGATGACAATCGAAGAGGCATGAAAGAAGCGCGAGCAACGTAAATCTCAGAACTGCAGCACGTCCTGCATTGATCAATCTATCCGAACCTGCACATGCTTCCAAGTGTGAAACAGTCTGTAAATAGCACACATTGACCTGATCTCACGTATTCACAGACTTCTAACCAGTTACTGATATCTTAGTCATCTTCGAACTCAGATGATGCACAACAAGTTAACTTATGAAATGGGAAATGTATAACTTACCACTGCACATGAAAACTGCAAAAAGCATAAGTGACTCGTTATTGCTACCTTATAAGTAATAATTGGCCTCGCAACCATTTCTAAAAGCAACCTGAATTCAAAGCAATAAGGTTAATTGTTTTCTTTCACTATATTCAGCACAACGTACTCTTGGGATAATACAGGAATTTTCCATTCAGTAATGCACCATCGTACAAATTAATTTTCATCTAGGATTGTCTTGGCATAAAGGTGTTTGAAGGCTAGTTCTATCACACAATCGTAACTTAATACATGTTGTTCAAACTGTGGACGGCATCAAATCGTCACTGTATCGTGCATTTAAAAAATGTGTTCATTCTTTATTTGTAGCTTCTTCTTGGAATCTTTTCTTTTTTGTTCCTCCTTCAATTTCAGAATAAGCCATAGATTTTGATGTCTAACAAATCAACATTCCTGCAATAAAAAAAGGCTTTTAAGGGAAGGTATGCAATCCATAAGCCCTCAGCAAGACAAGAAGTGAACACTTAAGATATTGTAAAAGATTTCCTTAAACGGACAAAGTAACATAATATTATTGTGACGTTCTAGAATCCGTGTTAATTTAGATCAAACATTCTGAAATGGTGTAGTGTTGAGGAATATGGAAAAGTAGTATTACACAGAATAAAAGTGGATATCATATTGGGTTATACATACATGGGACTAAACTTCTCTCGTACACTTATTTGGAAAAAGTAAAGGAAGAATACCCATTACACGCAAAGTGTCCACAAACATGGATTATTGTGTACAATACATTAGGCATATTTAAGCTGTTATTAATAGATCGCATTCGTATTAATAGATGCCGCTGATATTTGCCTACAATATTCATAAGCAATTGAAAACGTAAATGGTAAGAGTTTTACTAGATATGGAATCTTCCTAGAAAACATGCATACTCCCTGCTGCCATAAGGAGAATACTGACCAAGTACGTCTGTATTTTACCTGTTACTGTAAATTAGTACTGGATTATGCTGGATGGTATTTGATATCCATGGCAATGCTATGAACACTGAAAATAACTCGATGAACCAGGTAAGTTAAAATGTGTTACAAATTTTAATAGCATACACTTACCATATGGTTTGGGTTATAATAGGTACGTATAGGCTGTAGGTGATGACAAAGTTGTCCTATTTTACCTATTACTGTAAATGTATTATTTACCATCTGAAAATATCATAAAGACAATTTAATGCAGAAATGGAATCCAACCTTAATCAAATCACATAAAGCATCCCACTACAGTTGCATTACACGTAGCCATTGAGTAACCAACGCATCTATTACTGGCTTTAGAGTGGTGTATATATCGAGCTGTGTGTGCGTGTGAGTGTGAAACAGAAGGCAAATATTATGTTTCACAATGCCCATTTTATTCAGATCGTGAAAACAGATTCTCCACAGGGATTTTCTCAAACGAATTCAGGCGTAATATCTCAACTTGCACCATATGGCATTTCAGCATCCCAGAGAAGAGCTTCAATGGAAATATCATTCACTAATTAGTACTTTTCACACCATATTTCTTTCACCCGTATGCGATATATATTTGATATTTTTCCAATGTCGTCTTGAAAAGTATTTCTACTATGGATTCTTACTTTTCTTACTGTTACATTTGTGATTGTTGAACCATTGTTATGTAGGTGTATGTTTATGCTCCACATTTCCAAATATCCCTTTTCATGGACATTGCAATAGATAGGATCTGCAGCAGTAGGTATATAATAGAAATATTAGCAGCCGGTATCTTTGTCATTGATAACTTATTTTCACTTGTAGCGAATGGAGAGCAAAATGACCATTATTTTTCTTTGGTTTTCAACGTATGCAATATCTCAGTCACAATGCATGTCAAAAATGATGTATACGAGATAAAACTATAAGAGTGTTCACCAGCAGCAGAAGGAGCTTTTCACTATTCACGTTTCGTTTTGATTATATTATTAGCCCAAAGTTGATGATATTACGTGTCCAAATAAGGCAGAAAAGAATGAGGCGACAGGTTGTATTTCAAAACCTTGTTGATATTTTTTTTTCTCCATTATTTATCTTATAACACTAAAAAGCTGCCGCTTGTGAAGTTCACAGACTCTCTCCAAGTTTCATATTTCACTCCAAATCTAATGTATTTAAATACCAGTAATTTAGTACGGAACTTAATATTATATAGCAAACAAAATGTCATCCAAAGTATTTTAGGAAGACCAAGAGATAGCACAGATAGCCCTGTAGGTTTCGTTTCTATGAAAATATGAAATTATTAGTTCTGGTGTATATTGAACTAGTTTTTAGCCGCAGTGTTTAGTTATGTTATTTCTGTATGCCAGAACTTAATTTCCTATTTGAGTATCACTATATTCGTAGTGAGGTTAATTTGTACAACTCACTGTGTTAGTTGGGCTGTAATTCGCCTCATTGGAGAAAAATACTTTCTCGTCTAGAAAAATAGTTATATTTTATGCTGACAAAGTCTATTCGGATGAATTTATAGTGGACTGTTTACATCCGTCTTAGCATTTTTACCCAATGAAATCAATGCCTCGAACTGGATAATTATTATTCAAGCAACACCCTTTTTTGTGTATTCCCACTTATGTATCTAATAAATATGGACAGCCCTCTTAAACATTTCCACATCCAGCTATACGCTAGAACAATCCTTAACTGACAATGTTTTGTTCAGTGTTCTTTACCATGACAATGGTTCGCTTATTCTTCGCTTTCCTGACGTTCTCTAAATTGCTTACAAGCGGACATCCTCAAATTAACTGTGGAAACGTCACTTCATCTACATGCCAAAATGTCTCTTTTGGAAAACCAATTGACTGCCAGGACATTTACCAAATGGGTTTTACAAAGACTGGAAGCTACATTATTTATCCCAAAGGACATCCTAATGGTATCTACGTTCGATGTGACATGCGTACAGCCGGTGGAAGATGGACTGTCATTCAGAGAAGAATCAGCGGAGATGTTGATTTCTTTCGTGAGTGGATTGATTATAAAGAGGGTTTTGGTGATCCAAATGGAAACATGTGGCTCGGAAATGACAATATACATGACCTCACGGCTCAGGCCGATTACCAGCTGCATATAAACTTGGCTGTTTCAAATACAAATACCAGCTTTGCCATGTATGATACTTTCTCGGTTGGAGACGAAAGTAGTGGATATCTGCTCTTCGTAAAAGGCTACAGTGGAACAGCAGGCGACTCTTTCTCTTATCATTCTGATATGAAATTTAGCACCAAGGATTGGGACAACGACAAAACCAATTCAACAAATTGTGCCAGTAGCTACAAAGGCGGTTGGTGGTACAATATTTGCCATTCTTCAAACTTAAATGGAATCTACGGATCCACCAATTATGCAGAAGGAATAAATTGGTATGCATATGCCGGACGTCATACATCCATGATATATGCAGACATGAAAATAAGGAGAAAAATTTCACAGTAAGAGTGATACAAAAGTATTAAGATATCACGGGAATAAAATAATATTTGTAGAAATAGGATACTGCAGCTTGAAGTATGTCCATATACATTCATGTTATTTGCAACTTTCGAAATATACCGCTTTAGTCATATGAATATTCCTTCTTCATAAACGGACGCAGGTATAATTAATTCCTAGAACCATTTAAATTTGCTGTCCCTATTGCATTTGCAAAGGATACAGTTGTAATACATTTGGTTTGTCTGAATGGAGATAGTTTAAAATTAATAAGTATATTGTATTGAAAGTACGATTCTACATTTTTATTTTGTATGTTTCCTTTTCTTGTTATTATTCGCTATTTGTACTTTCAAAATGTTGATGCTAATTGCAATAAACATAACATGCGCTACATATACGATTGCAAATAACATCCTAGTTCCCTCCACTCCCATACCGACCTAACGGATTTATCAAATGTTATATAAATGTTTTGCATCTGAATCAGAATAATATTATATATATATATATATATATATATATATATATATATATATATATATATATATATATATATATATATATATCCCGATTTCAACAAGCACCTTGCTTGACATCTCAGTTAACAATATTGTTAGGTATTGTAAAAAGTGGCAATATATTACATTTTAAGGAATGATAAAATATAATATTCATCCGTATGTAGTGCTGCATAAGTGTGGTTTTCAAACATAGTTTCGTACAAACAAACATGAGCAGCTTACGTTCTTTTGTTGGGGAATGGTTGCTGTTTTTACAGTCCTGAGAGTTTTTAAAGGAAAATTAAGAGGACTTAGGTGACAATTCTTTCCCCTGCCTGTCAAACCTTTGGGTTGATGTCTTTGATTCATTCAGAGTCGGTGACCTTAAAGTGTGACGTCACAGAAAGTTACTATATTAGGTAAAATCAGACCCAAATGACTCTTTGGCATACTCAAGTGCATTGCTAACTAGGAAAATCCAAGAAGAATACACAAGATACAAAAAATTCCATTTTCATCATTTTTCCGAAAACAAATCCACTGCTTTAAAATTATGAAAGAAGGCAAATAAAATTAAAACGTACACAAAATCTGAAAAGTATAAAATCCAGAAATAATGTTAAGTACCGGAACATTTACAACGATACTAAAATGCAGTCCAGTATACAACATTGATCGTCTTTCTCAGTTAATCAAGAAGTTCAAAGTTATAAGTTTCACACAAGAAAAATATGTTAATATACCTTGCGCAGATTCCGTATTTAAATCTCCGAAATTCCTGAAGTTTCATGAACTTTAATATCACTGGGTTGGCTCTTGCAAACTTTCACACTTGCTATATAAACATTTTGTTGCAATGACACAGTAATCGTATTTGTTGTTGTTTTATCTTTTGTAGCAAACAAGTGTTCTTGCATGGCGATTGACCCAAATCATGTAGAACGCCCCAACTGCCTTCACGGTAGCCATATAAACCTTTGTTGCATTAACACAGTAATGGTATTCGTTGCTGTTTTATCGTCGGTTGCAAAGAAACGTTATTACAGAGTAATTTATCCAATATCATGTAGAACAAACCAGTCGTGAATGGATTCGGAATAATTATTGCATTTCAACTGAATTCACGAGATTTTTACTTGTTTTCCTAAATTTGTCGCCAGGCACAGTGATATATGACGCATCATCGGCACCTACTGATCACACTGAGAATCGATTTCAGGGTTATTGTCAACTGGCATTAACCTATATTTGATCCTCTTGTTAATCAATGATTGTACTCTATACCACAATTAGCCCTCTAAGTGGTTAGGATATAAGTTATCAGCCCGAGAACGATATTCTCGATCAAAGTCATTGATGTAAGAGTGCGAATTTTCACAAAAACATAGTTCGCTTGTCAGGACCTGTCTCGCCTATAGAGGTTCTAATATTTGCTACCGATAGAACTTCTATCTATTGAAGATCCAAGTAAAGAAAAACTAATTTTGATCTTTCATAGGAAACAAAAATATCTAAAACATATATTTGCTGCATCGGGGTTTTCAGATTCAAACAAAGGGAACATACATGTATAAGTATTGATTTCACAAAGAACGATATTTTAAGAGAATATGTTTCATTGTCAATTACTCAGGATATTTCGCTTGGATTGTTTCATACATGTGTGTGCATTTCGATTGGAGGTCCCGTTATAATCCTTCATACCCTAAGTACAATTTTGTATTATTATTATTATTATTTTATCAAGTAGGCGTAACGTATCACTGGAGACCTGTAATAAAAGTCTATATTATAAACAAAATGCTTTATTACGAAAAATTTTCTAGATCAGTAATCGATCTGTAGGAGGAGGAATATAGTTCTGAGAACCAAGGCCCTTCTTATAATCTATTCAGTCATGATAGAACTCAGCATCACTGTTGACGTTTCTTATGAAAGAATATCCGTCCTCCACCAGTAGTATCGATGTCACAGCTAGTGTAGATGCCGTTTCAATCCCCGGTTTAATAAATGATGTAGACGCCTATCCGGGTAAATCCCATCTACCACACATCCTATTAGTCTTCTGTTTTCAAAGCAGACATTGTGCAGTGTAGGAATGGCTCTTTATGGTTCTGCCAGTCTTAGCAGTTGCACATGCAAGGACAATAGTTTTGTGCATTTCTGCTCCGAACCAATGCTGCTAACAACCGGTTGGAGAGGACAAAGCCGTTTCCTTGTTTCAGTGAACATGACAATGATACGGAATGACCATTCTAGTCGAAACTTGAATAGAGTTATTGATCCAAGGCAATATGTATGTTTTATTCTGTTTGATGTTCATCACAGTTTTCCAACTATATAAAGGATAGCGGTAAATTTCCTCACTCCAGTAAGATTAGTTTCTGTTTAAAACGAAAGAAACTCATTAATTAATTATGAACATAAAATAAGAGAGTTCTGACATTGCGTTACATTTGCACTCGAACTTGGTAATACATTGCTGGTTAAATAAGTAGCGCAGTGCCTATGCGAGTGTTTGACAATCAAACTAAGCTAGGAGATTAGAAACTTTTAAAACCCCTCAAGACAATCTTATTTTACTCTAAAGGTTCTGGGGTTATTACAAAAAAAGTAATTTAGCTTAAAGATTTGGTAGCCGTTGATTTGATTGATACTAAGTTTGTGTTATTTGTATATCTGACACGTCTACATTACTATTACAGGAACAAATAATTACGAACTTAAAGCTAGGTTTTGTACTGATTGAATTTAAAAATGTTTAATGAATATCTGACTTCGTTTCTTGTTTGAACTTTGATCAAAAATTCGTTAGAAAACGTCAAAGGCCCCAGAATGCCTATCCCTACATAAATATCGTGATACAATACAGTCTGTACATCAAACAGTGGGTATAGTCAGAAATAGCAAGAACATGGTCGTGTACCACAGTTATTCAGAATTTAACATCAGCGCAGGTGACATTTTGGAAACCTTCCTGGTTGTGATCTGCTTGTTCAGTGACCAGTTCAGTTCAGCCCCTTCTGAAGTGACCAATATCAGAAGTATAAGGGACATACCATTAATTTTGTTGTGGATTGGGTGAATGTGTCAAAATAAAAGAAAAGATCCGTTTGAGCTCAATGAATTGACGTCAGCACTAGCAGAATTGGAGACAGTGATGGTGATTTGTATTCACTCACTTGCATTGGGCAAGTGTCTGAATAAAACAAAATATTTTGTTTGAGGCTTATTATAAGCTAGCATTGAATTACACATAGACATTTATCTGCATTCTTTTTCTTTTAGATGTTAACTGTTCATCATGAATATACTTCAAAGAGAACACAGACATTGAGCCCCGGCTTAAGATCCGACGAATGGTCTTGATCTACATCGCTCAAAATTGCATAAGTTTATGTAACAATTATCTCGAACATAAAACGTCAGCACGTCTTATTTCCTACTGCAGGTCGATGTGTACGCATAGTTCAAAAATGAGACAGTAATAATGTCGACAGCCTGTAAATGTTTATGTGTACGTGTGGATGTGTTAGTGTCATTATTGACAATAAAACGTTGATCTCCACAAGTAGTTTCATAATGAATACGTTCTTGTTGAATGAAGTTTAAATATGGAAACTAACTCAAGATGAGAATGGCGAATGTGACACATTTTGAATTTTTTCTCATATCCTGATAATTTGTCAATATTTTGAATAAATATTTGGAATGATATCACCTTTTTAAAACGAAAGAAACTACATAAGTCACTATTCTTGAAATGAACATAGAGCAGGCACAATTAGTAGAATGGAAAATGATAGCTTATCGAACGAATTACAAAACACAAGTCGGTATCTGTTTTAAATTCTGCTGCGCATTATTCAGTTGATCCGTTTGATTTTGAAAATCAATATTTTTGTTAACAAAAACACAAATAGTACGAATCTAATTTCTTATTGACAGCTTTTTGTTTAATGAAGTCTTTGTAGTCTGAAGGCAACACTGTTTATTTTTAATCGCTTTAGGGCATGTTATAGACAGACTTAGTAAAGATCAAGGAATGTATAGAAGGACGAGGTCTTTTTTAAATTTAAATAGTAAAAACTGGCATAGACCATTTATGGAACTACTCTGTGCAAAGCCAACAAACTAAAACAAGAACAACAACAAGACAACACTAGCACGCTTCCAGTAGGATTGTGTCCACTTTCTTTGCTAATTCAAAGACATGATAGGCACGAACCCACGTTTCATACAGACAGATAAAATGGCTGTCATTTTCATTTGATATTGCATAAAGAAAAGGTAATTACGAGTCCACGTTACATATAGTGTATCAATATCCCACCGCAAGTCACAAGTGACACCCCAAAAAAGAAAATGCTGGTCTACTTTCTTTACTACTTTATGTAAAACAAAGAATACTACCACCAAGGAAGAGAACATATCACCTAACCAGTTTCCATATATTTCAGTGCAAAACAAATGTTACCATCTCCAATATCTCACTACGTGATTACTTTACTTGCTACTGTATTAAATAACTCCCTAAAATAACTATATTACTTCAGCAATTTACTTATTACTAATTAAAGGAGAACAATATGAAAAACATCAAGGCATGATTGGAACAAGTTGACAATACATTACTAATATAAGCATTATTGAACAGAATAATAACAGAGAAAGACCAAAATCACAGAGCTGTAGAAATATATTTACATGAACAGAGAAAAGATTTTTAGATGCTAAAGACGTGTTTAAGAAACATTCTGCTTGCTATCTACTGCTACTTATGTCATTCAATCGACTTGACAAAGAGACAGATGATTCGCTTAACGTTTATCGACATATACAACCCATGGAATTCAGGATAAACAGAGAGAAATATTTTTGGAGAGCGACAAAACAGAACAAATAAATAAATAGTGAAAATAAAACTTTAAAAATGGAACAATGATCAGGAAAGTTGTGCCTCTGTTAATCTGAACTTAAATAGAAGAATCAAGAGATCGAAGAAGATGAATGATTTCAATACATTAATTAATGGCCTGGAAAAACAACATCGTAGCAAACACTACCTCTTGCAGTTTTCAAGCAGCCGAAAGATCTAGCCTTTTAATTTATGGCTACATCTATAGAAACAACATTCAGACTATCCATTCATTTTCAGATTGCGCTGATGTAATCAAAACGAAACAAGATGTTACATTCCAAGAATTTACAAGGGATTACAAGCCGAAATCTAAACCACATGCAAACGATTATGAAGATCGGAAAGTTGTCTCTTAATATTGATGTTGTGCATGGTAGTATTTGGGAAATAGATAACATAACGATAGAATGAGAAAACATTTAAATGATTTCCAACATAGGTTTACAATATATATATAGGTGGACTCAATACCCAAGGGGATGAAAAGATGTATGCATTGAGCATTAGGCTTAATGTAATTAAAGCCGGAAGAAACGAAATACAGATATTCAGATGTGGGGTCCTACGACACATTTATGTTGCCCAGATAAATTCATCTTGATAGTTCGGTAATTCAGTCATGGCATGCACGCTCATGTCATAGACGAGGGATAGTCATCTGAATCATTCCATGTCACCAATGGAGTCAAGCAAGGTTGTGTGTTGGCCCCAATCCTCCTGAGTATGACGTTCTCTGCTATGCTTATATATCCTTCCTGTGACCATGACACTGGGATTGTATCCGATACCACACTGATAGCAAGATCTTGAATATGTGGAGAGTGGACGCGAAGACGAAGACATAAAATTACTGTTCGTGGTCAACTATTTCCGACGACTGTTATCTGAATGACTGATCTGAGTCTGACATGAAAAAGGCTATAGATCGTTTGTTGTCAGCTTGTAATTATTGCAATTATTATATTGCTTGGTTTGTGCTGTGTGTGATGCAGACCTAAACTGATAAGGGAAGGTGGTGGTTTTATGTTACCGTCCTAATCAACGATGAAAACAAAACCCGACTTGCTAAAGCAAGTGTGGGCTTTTGCAGACTACGAGCAAACGTGTGGGTGCGAATTCTACAAAGAAGCTGAAGGTCTACAAAGCCGCTGTGTTACCAATCCTGTTATATGTTTGCTAAAACACTATGTTAAGAAGCTTAATCATTTTCACATGGCTGCTGAGGAAACTGATTAGGATAAGATGGCAGGACATGGTTTCAGACACTGAGCTTCTCAACAAGGGCAAACATTCCAAGTATTCACATTCTGCTGATGACATCACAGTGAAGACTGGCAGGACCCATCGCCAGGATGTTAGGATGTCAGAAGAGCGACTACTTAAGAAGCATTTCTACGTTGAGCTGAAGGAGGGGAAGTGATCTCAGGATGGTCAAAAAAAAACGCTTCATAGATGCCGTCAAGACATCCTTGAAGCACTTCATCTCTGACCACGAGCCTTAGGTTCATCTAGCACAGGATCCCTCCCGTGGCGCAGTTTGATCCTTATTGGTGCTAAGGACTTTGAACAGATGACAATCGAAGAGGCATGACAGAAGCGCGAACAACGTAAATCTCAGAACTGTAGCACGTCATGCATTGATCAATCTATTCCAACATGCACCTGCTTCCAAGTGTGAAACAGTCTGTAAATAGCACACATTGACCTGATCTCACGTATTAACAGACTCCTAACCAGTTACTGATATCTTAGTCATCTTCGAACTCATAGGATGCACAACAAGTTCACTTATGAAAAAGGAAATGTATAACTTACCACTGCGCATGAAAACTGCAAATAAGCATACATGACTCGTGATTAATACTTTAGAAGTAATAATTGGCCTCGCAACCAGTTGTAAAAGCAACCTGAATTGAAAGCAATAAGGTTAATGGTTTCTTTCACTATATTCAGCACAACGTACTCTTGGGATAATACATGAATTTTCCATTCAGTAATACACTTTGGTACAAATTATTTTTGGATCTAGGTTTGTCTTGGCATAAAGGTGTTTGGAGCCTAGTTCTATCACGCAGTTGTAATTTAATACATGTTGTTCAAATTGTGGAAGGTATCAAATCGTCACTATATCGTGCATTTCAAAAATGTGTTCATTCTTTATTTGTAGCTTCTCCTTGGAATCTTTTCTTTTTTGTTCCTCCTTAAATTTCAGAATAAGCCATAGATTTTGATGTCTATCAAATCAACATTCGGGCAAAATAAAGAAAGGTTTTTACGGTAAGGTTTGCAATCCATAGGCTCTCAGTAAGACAAGAAGTGAACACTTAAGATATTGTAAAAAAATTCCTGAAACGGACAATGTAACATAATATTATTGTGACATTCTGAAATGGTGTAGTTTTGAGGAATATGGAAAAGTACTATTATGCGGAAGACAAGTCCGTATCATATTTGGTTATACATACATGGGACTAAACTTCTCTTGTACACTTATTTGGAAAAAAGTGAAGGAAGAATACCAATTACACGCAAAGTGTCCACAAACATGAATTATTGCGTCCAATACATTAGGCATATTTGAACTGTTATTAAAATGATCGCATTCGTATTAATAGATGCCGCTGATATTTGTGTACATTATTCATAAGAAATTGAAAACGTAAATGGTAAGAGTTTTACTAGATATGGAATCTTCCTAGAAAACACGCATACTCCCTGCTGCTACAAGGAGAATACTGACCAAGTACGTCTGTATTTTACTTATTACTGTAAATTAATGCTGGATTATGCTGGAAGGTAATTGCTATCCATGACAATGCTATGAACACTGAAAATAACTCGATGAACCAGGTAAGTCAAAGTGTGTTACAAATTTTAATAGCATACACTTCCCATATGATTTGGGTTATAATAGGTACGTATAGGCTGTAGGTGATGGCAAAGTTGTCCTATATTACCTATTACAGTAAACGTATTATTTACCATCTGAAAATATCATAAAGACAATTTAATTCAGAAATGGAATTCAACCGTAATCAAATGACATAAAGCATTCCACTACAGTTGCATTTCACGTAGCCATTGAGTAACCAACACATCTATCAATGGCTTTAGAGTGGCGTCCATCCCAGTGTCTCTCTGTCTCTCTATCTCTCTATCTATCTATCGATATATATATATATATATATATATATATATATATATATATATATATATATATATATATATAAATCATTGTGTCCGTGTGAGTGTGAGACAGAAGGCAGGTAGAACATGTATATCATGTTTCACAATGCCCATTTTATTCAGATCGTGAAAACAGATTCTCCACAGGGATTTTCTCAAACGAATTCAGGCGTAATATATCAACTTGCACCATATGTCATTTCAACATTCCAGGGAAGAGGCGGACGCTCTATCCATTAAAAGAAAAAATAATACAAATTCATCTAAAATATAAAATAGAAAAGTCAAGTGGTAAACATGAAACTTGGTCCAAGCAGATAGAGTGTGCAGTTGGTATGCAGTAATATATTAATTTATTTTGTTTTGGCTAAACTTTGTGCAAAGGATACTAAACTGAGTAGCTTTAATTTAAACATCTTCATTGTCACAAAACTGGTTTCACAAACGAGTCATTAAGTGGTAACAACCTTTAACGGGGGAAATAAAACATATTTAACATGTATTTCATGAATTTCCAGTTACGGATAACTTTAGGAAATTTTGTGGAAAGCTAGACTTTTCCGCCCATTTTAATTCATGTACATTGATATTTGAGCATACGACCAGTACATTTTATTTATTTCAAACTAAATCTGTAGAGAAAGAAACACCAAGATAGAAACGAATGCTGAAGTGATTCGAAAAGAAATACAAAAATACTTGTGTTTGCATGAACAAAACTAAATCTAGTCGATAATGAATATTGTCTTTCTGCGACTGTTTTCACTGGTTTATTTTCGAATTTATGATTGCATGCTTGTGGCAGCAATCACCGAAATATTTTATGCAGGAGTTACGGTAGTTCCGATATAACCCTCCACTTAGTTATCATATATGTGTTCGTGATTAGAATAAATTGCCATCCACTTAGTCGCAATCCCGTTAAAAACATTTTATTTTTTAGATTACGAACCTTACCCAGACATTTGTCTCGTGTCCCTGGTAGAAGAGCCTTCTATCGACCTGTTGATTTGACTTTGATTGGGGAGTATTTGAACATGTATTAATTGTCAACACTTTGAATCCCGGCGAAACCGGGTACGAACGTGAAGATTTGTGTTAGCACGTCCACAGAATACGTGGTAAATTCGACCATTCATTCAAATTACATTCACATACACTTGGCTTGGATCTAAACGACCTTAATACCAAGTTTCAAGGAGAACAAAGTCAAAAATGCTGTCTCTACATATTACAGTCGTCTGAAATGACAGAAGAAACAAGATGCCTCAAATGCACACATTTAAATTAGATTTAATGGAAATGTAGGAGGGAAGCATATCTATGTGTGTCGGTTATGTACGTTGGTCAAAACTCGAATATAGGTAGTCATTTTTGCCTCCTATTATTTTAGATTTTATATTCATTATGCTAAACAATGTTGATTCTACTTTTACCTGCTAACTATTGACCTAAATCTCAGAATATATCATGATTACACACACACACACACACACACACACACATACATACATATATACATACATACATTTTTCATCCAGTAAAAAGAATTATTATAGCTTTAGTGTCAACATATTTCGTGAGCTACTTGAATCAAAAGTTTCTTTCTCCATAGACGAGGAAGCTGGCAATAAAAACCATGAAGTATGCATCAACTTTAAGGGATGACGCACGTGATGGGTCTTAAGTTGTTTCTTCTTTTGTGAGTAGTGAGTGTAAGTTACAGATAAGCTAATACAACTTGACTATGTCCTTCGTTATATCATACGTTTTTTGTGTGCTGGTAAGAACGGTTCTAAAGCTTGTTAATTTTATTTCAGAGAATAAAAGGAGTCATCAGTTAAGTTTTTCCGATAAAACTAGTGTTCGTTTTTAAAACCTTCGTGAACATACGATATCTATCTCATCTATATGTTGTAACAAAATTGCAAACTCAGTCATAGCGTTGTATCTTGTTGTAATCATCTTGCCTCCGGAGTTTAGAATGCATATTTCAATATTATCATCATTACATTTTGTTTCTAAATTTTTATCTTGTCTTAAGCTTTAGAAAGTATCAATTCATCTTTGAAATCGTCATATTATTCTTTAGCACAACTGGACTTGAAAAGACTTTTGTCCAGTCCAGATATGTAAAGAAATGTGCAATATATCTTAAATTTATGAAATATAACCTCCTCGACAAACGTAGTTTGTGCCATTGTTTATTGTGTGTTAAAATTCGAGTCAGTCATGTGCTTTGCTTGGGTTGTTCCGCATGCCATTTATCCTCAAGGTCTGACTGGTTCAGTATTTTCTGTTTATTTGTTCTTTTTAATTGAGACACACAAAATATGAGTCCTTGTGTCTTTTTTAGCTTTGACTTTTAAGTTCATTTATTCCTACAAAGGGTTTTAAGAATAAAAAAGGAATTGTCAGGCAACGGCAACGGCGAATCGACTCTACAAAAGAAGACAAGAAAAAACTTGCAAGATTTCATTGATATATTTAATACTAGGAGATTGATTAATTAAATCAGGTGTTCCCAATCTTTACTTTCAACGATAAACAAAATTTCTGGTTCCATATTTATAAATAGAATAAAATAAACAACATCAAAAGAAACAATAACAGTTAGGGTTCCGTCTCAAAAAGGGTGGTCTGCTCATCGAATTAATTCCACCAAATTAGTAACTGTACGTTGCATTGTTAAACTGTCTTGATTTCAAAGTGCATTATGAAGAAGGACTGTTACGTATTAAATATGGGCAAATATCCAAATTTGCATTCGGTTAAATTTAACCTCCAACCTCGAACATCCCGCGAACTGTACTGTAATACGTAGAAGATGTACTGTAATACGTAGAAGATGTACTGTAATAAGTATAAATCAATCGCTACTTGGATTGGAAATTTAAAAAATTCAAATGAAATAATATATGCTGAAATTTATATTAACTGGTCAAAATACAATTTTTGACACCTGGGAGTAAAATTCTCTTTGAGCTTGAAAAATAACGTTGAACTTAATTATTCAACAACGTTGAAGAAAGTTATTTTAAAAAAAAAAAGCTTGATTGATAGATCAGAAGAAATGTATACCCTAATAGAAATGTAATTTTGATAAAATCAATGCGTTTGCCTAAATTCATTCATCTATTCGCAACTAACAAATCCTCCACCACATGTAACAAAGAACTGACTCATTTTTCCAGTTCATTCGGGGCAGTAAAACTGAGATGGTTAAATGTGATATTCTTTTACCTACCTTTAAGGAAGGGGGATTAAATAAGTTTCACTCAGACTCATTTGTGTCTTATATAAATTTTCATGAATTAAATGTGATTTAGTAGATGAAGTTGGCTTTATGGCCAAAATATTTAAGGTACATAAGTTTAAATTCGGAAACATTAAATTGAAAGAAATTTTTTAATGCATTAAGAATGTTTATTGTGTGATGTTTTTTATGCTTGGAAAAATGAAACAGTATTTATCTCAAAATATGCATTAGCTAATATAAATAATTTCAAATCACACACAGATGGAAAACAGAAGTTCGTGTCCTTGATATGGTTTTGAGACACATGGATCTCTAATGAGTTTTAATGAAATAAAATAAAAGGAGAAATTAATAATATCATGCAGTACTTTCTTCTTTTTCAAAGATATTGAAGTGATAAAGTCTAATTAGAACATTTGTTTTTTAATAGTTGAAATTATCCTCATGTAGTTTTCAACAAAACTTCACTTCTTTGAGTAAGAGAAAGTATATTTATGTCTAAAATATAAAATACAAACGTCAAATGGTAAACATGAAACTGGGTCCAGGCAGCTTGAGTGTGCAATCGGTGTAGATAAATGGATGAATTATTTTGTTTTAGGAACAATTTGTACAAAATATACCGAACTAATAAGCTCTAATCTTAGATTTCGTCATAGCAATGTTGCCAAAGATTAGTTTTTGAAAACGAATTGCTACCCGCTAAGTCTGCTAACCATTAGCCCAACTTTGGTAAAGGCGAATTGAACGTATTCAACATTTATTCTACAGATCTTTTACTTACGGATTACTTTTAAAATATTTTGGGAATGGTTCTAAGCTTATGACAAAATTTTTAGAATAACAGGTAAATATTTTATTGGAAATGACAGTTTTTATAATCTTATTAACTTCCTAATTTTGCCTTCAAACTATGCCAAAAACAAGGATCACGTTGTTCATCAATGCTCCCAAATCGCACCTATTATATGCAACGTTTGTTTGAGCATAAAAAACACTAAAGGGAATAATAGAATTCATGAGTTTGAAAAAAGAGAACCCTATTGTTTGAAATGTGATTTGTTTGAAAGCTGCTTTTCACTTTCATGGGATTTATATATGGTGCAGAGAAAACAATACTTAGTGTGCGAGTGTGTCTTTATGTACAATATTTCCCAATGTCTGTGTCTGTATGTATGCATCTGCATGTGTCTTTTTTCATGTTTTTAAGTAAGCCAGGTCAGGAGGTAAAGTAGCGATACATGTTAACTCCTGGTCAAGTCTCACCATTTAGTCTATAGAGTTAATTGCCAATGATAAGAAAGGATTGAAACTGTTTCGGAATATTAGTCAATAAGAATATATACATTCTATCCATCTATCCTGCATCCGCCAATCAAGTGCCAGACTTGTTCACCCAATACAACGCGTGTGGTTCGGTGTAAAGGCATACGAACTGAGCATAAATAAATTACCATTAATATAGAAGTAGTCCCATTTAAAAGTTTTAGGAATATGAACTGTTAGAATCCTTTATAAGTGTTGCTCAAATATACATTTATTGCCGATTGTTTTAATAATTTTATAGTTCAGAGTAGGATAAAATACCCGACTATTGTCAACTATTTCTCTCAAGTTCCAACTTCGGTGACCTATAGACATGGTTTGGATTGGGCTTATTTGTACATATATCGATTGTTAGTATCTTGAATCCAGGAGGAACCGTGTACTAACTTAAAGAGATATGTCTCACTACGCCGACACATTACATGACAAATTGGACGATTCGTATAGCGCGATTTACATTACATTTCGTATACATACTCTCATTCTAAACGACCTTAACATCATAATTTAGCGATAACAAAAAGAACGATATTGTCTCTACATGTCACCATTGTCTGACATAACAAAACGCATAGTATGCCCCACACACCTGCACAAATTTGAAACTAGATTTTATGGAAATATACGAAGAAAGCATATAAATGTGTGTCGTTTGTATAAGTTACTTACAACTCAAGCATACGAAGTTAATTTCGTCTCCTATTTTTATATATTTTTTATACATTGTGTTAAACAATTTTGATTGTGTTCTTACCCTACTATACATTGACCCTAATCTCAGAATATCAGAATTGCATACATACATACATACATACATACATACATACCGCTATGTCATCCAGTTCAGAAACATTTTTATAGCGCCAGTGACTTTCAAACATGATGTCAACAACTTTGCATGTGCTACTTGAATTAATACAAAACTGACTCTTAAACTGACACAAAAAAATAAGATTTTTCTGTAGGTCAGGACGTTGGCTTTTAAAATTGTTAAGTATGCATCAACTACAATGGATGACGCACGTGATGTGGCTTAAGTTGTTTGTTCCTTAGTGAGTAGGGAGTGAATGTCAGGGCCAGATCAGGTCAAGTGTTGAGGTGGGGTTTTTCCAAAATTTCAAAAGAGCCTGAAAGGGCACCAAAGCAAAAGTCTATGTGTCTATTTATTCAACGTGTGCATAATACCCAGTAACCGTACACAAGAAAAAACGATTGTCAAATTCAAGTGACAAGTCGCTGTTCGCTTGTGTGTGTGAGTGCTTTTTTAGTCTTGGGTTTTCCGGACACCATGGAACACACACACACACCGATCCGGCCCTGTTGCAGATAAGCTGACACAATTTGACTATGCACTATGTTATGTATTATGTGATACGTCCTTATATGCTAGTCAGTACGATTCTCAAGCTTCTTAGTTTTAGTTCAGTGTTACGCACTTCAAAACATTATAGCGCTAGTGACTTTCAAACATCATGTCAACAACTTGAATTAATACAAAACTGGATTTTACCTTGACACAAAAACGTTTTTTTCTTTAGAGAAGGAAGTTGGAAATCTATACTATTAAGTGTGCATCAACTTCAGTGGATGATGCATGTGATGGGGCTTAAGTTGTTTCTTCCTTAGTGGGTAGGGAGTGGAAGTTACAGAGAGGCGAAAACAACTTGACTATGTTCTCTATTATAGCTTATGTTTTTGTATGCTTGAAGTACGATTCTAAATTTTATTAGTTTTAATTCAGAGCATAAAATGTAGAGATCTTTTAGATTTTCTGGATAAAACGAGTGTTGGTCTTCCAACCCTTCTTCCGCCATTTAATCTCTGCCAATATGTATATGTTAAAAGAAAATTGGAATCTCGGTAATCGTGTTGTAACCATTATGCCCTCAGAGATGATAATGTATCTTTCAATGGTATCAACATTAATATACTTGATCTTTGAAACCATAAACAAACAAAACACAAAAATAAAACAAATTTAATTCCAGGTTTAAAAAACTATAAACAGCAACAAAAGATACAAAAAGAGCTAGGACTCCATGTGCCAAAAAAGTCTGCAGATTAAACTAAATCCAACAAATTCGTAACTGTGTATGTGTAGTATAAGTTAAGACTATATCACGCATTTGTTGTTAATATCCAAATTTCTTTTCGACTAAATTCAACATGCAAGCTCGAACATCTCGTAAACTTTACAAGGTTAGCCTACATTGACTTAAGAAGAAAAAACAGAATTTAAAAAGGAGAGAGTTGGATTTGAAGGAGCAAAAGGTGACTGAGTACATCTGAAATCATTCAAATTTTTATAAGGTTTGCAGAAATGTTGTAATTTGTTAAACATTCTAGGATTTGTTGAAGATGCTTGACAATTTTTTAGGTACATGATGTTTATAACGTTAGAAAACACGGACAAAGAAAGGTATAAAAGACACCTTTGTTATTATGATGCCGGTCTAGTTCCTTATACAACTGTCAATCAAATGTGACAACAGATTAAACTGGAGAGGTAAAAGAAGCAAAATGGGCTATATTGAAAGAATATTTAATTGAACAGTCTACTTACACATTACCTAAGGTAGCGAGAAAAAGATATAACAAAATTAGTTTATGTTATCCACCTGGATGACCAGCGGTCATTGCAAACATGGATATAATATACAACAATACATGCAAACATGGATATAATATACAACAATGCATGCAAACATGGATATAATATGCAACAATACATGCAAACATGGATATAATATACAACAATACATGCAAACATGGATATAATATGCAACAGTACATGCAAACATGGATATAATATACAACAATACATGCAAACATGGATATAATATACAACAATACATGCAAACATGGATATAATATGCAACAATACATGCAAACATGGATATAATATACAACAATACATGCAAACATGGATATAATATACAACAATACATGCAAACGCGTTTGGTGGGAGATATATGGCTACACATAATAAGATTAACTGAACATTGATGACGAAGAAAGAGAAGAAGCTTACTATGTTCACAAAGAAATATTTTCAGATCGAAAACCTGAAATATTACCGTGACATGAGAAAAGAATGTTTGACAAAAGGTTTGGCTATGTTGGAAAAGAAAATATTTACTCAGAAAAAAGTAGAAAGGGTTAAACGAAACTTAAAAATTAAAAAGCTAAAATGTAATTCACTCTTAAAGAAAGTCAAAATAATTGGAAATATGTTTCCAAATGTATTGTTTGCATACAATCCATTAAACAATTATATAACTACACTTCAGAATTGTCGATGGTCACACCTGTTGGATTATGTCTAAAACGATCGATGTTTTCCTTTATCTGAAGTCTATATTATTGATCCTGAAATTCATCTATTACAATGAAAGTAAGAACAGGGTATTTATTTTCGTTAAATTCCTCGTACCTTGCGTGAGATTTTTCTTATACCCTTAGTCCACACATTCGACCTAGTTCCAACCATTATGGGCACAAGCACATGGTCTTGTGTGATATAGAATTGGTGCATGAGAGCTAATCAATATAAGTCGTTACTCACATCATGATTCAATCCTTGCTTGGAGCGAATTATGACCCTAAAACATGTTTAATTAAATTGGTGACGAAAAGTTGTTTCATATAATCTTGCATCTAAACATATTGTGTGGAATCCACGCATAAAAGATTCTATCTCTCTTTGGTAAATAATTAAATATTTACCTTATTTATATACTTTGTTATTTATTCTCCAGCTTGGTGTGATGAGGTATTCCAGGGAAAACAGACTGTACTGTAGGGACACATGCAAATTGTGACTAGGCAACACTATTCAAGACCTCCTTAATGACAAAAATTCAGTCATCTTGAATGAATCAAGTTCTTTCTTGTACGCTTTTACTTTGTTCTTTGATGGCATCTTCGGCTTTATACGTTTTCACTTGCTATCATATTCTTGTTCTTGAGCCGTGGAAATATTCATTGATCCTAATTGGACATGTACAGTCAGGAACATGAATAACGTAATCAGTTTCAAATTCTTCATTGCTGGCACATTCAACCATGTTTATTTTCGTGTATGTATGTATGTATGTATGTATGCATGCATGCATGCATGTATGTATGTATGTATGTATGTATGTATGTATAGCTTCAATTAAAAGTTTCAAAATTGTAAAAATAAAAAGTGGTTAATCGTATAGAAAATAATACCTTCCAAATATACCCACAAGATAAAGATAACAAGTAATCATCATGCCAAAAATCTCTTCAAAATCAAAAATTTAAATATTTAATCAGATACCATTAACATATTCTCTTACTCCTATCGGTCCGAGCTAAATGCAATGCGTATTTTCTGCTGTGCTCATTTGAAGCCGTATGGTCCAAAATACACCGTGTAAAGATCAAAACGGGAACACAAACGTCGACCAACTTTTCTAAGATTATTTGAATTCTAATAAATCATTTGATTCATCTTACACAGTCTAGAGCTAATATTTTCTTTAAATAAAGCATAACCGCTAATAATAATTATTTAAAAACATTTCTTTTTCCTGAAATTTATTGAGTGAATAATATTTAGCTCACCTCTATGAAGTAGAGGTAAGCTATTGTACATGTACTAGCCCATGCAGGTTTTGGCATTTGCATCAACACATGTAAGAGTTCGTACACATGTACTCACTCGCTGAATGAATTCTTTCGTCCTAGTCCTTTTACTTGGAGTGGGTTTCATAGTACCTACTGCCAGTGGTCCAAGGTATATATATTTGTATATTCATGATCATTATTTGTACGTTGTTTGGAGTGGGTTTCATAGTACCTACTGCCAGTGGTCCAAGATATATATATTTGTATATTCATGATCATTATTTGTACGTTGTTTGGAGAGGGTTTCATAGTACCTACTGCCAGTGGTCTAAGGTATCTATTAAGGTATCTATACATGATCATTATTTGTACGTTCTTGGAGAAGTTTTTGCATTTAACTCAGATTTCTGCACACTTGATTAATGCTCTTATACAGTAGGACTTGTTTTTGGAGACCACCTCTCCTTCCGCAGCCCCCAAACGGTTTTTTGAAGCAGGTGGCAGTTAATTCGAGTTCAGAACACTGTACAATTGAATATTCAGTGCATTAAGGATGTGATCTTTCATGACAGTGGTCGTAGTATGCAGACTTACATACATCTTGAATTATGAAACTTGGCACTAAGCGGATTCATCTTGATAACTACTTCACACTCATTGTAATTATAGGTTATATATCATACTTATTTGACTCTAGTACAATTCGCAGGACAATTCATGGTATTCTCGTAAACGAGGATTGCATGTATCTTTGTTAGTAGCACACTCATATCCACAAAAGAATGTCACCATTGCCTAACTGGTATTTAGCTCATGAGCAAATAGGTGTTTTACACCTTGCGTGTATACGGACATGCTTAGATTCATTAAATATGGTAAGAGGATACATCTTGGAGAGTACTAGTCTCAGATCAGAAAGTAGGTCACTGCTTTACTGAGTTTGATTTGAGTTTATTTCCAAGCTTTTTTATTGGTAGAATCATCAAACTTATAACTATGCATCTATGTTAGAACCACTTTATAGTAAATGAAGGTCATGATGACTTACATTTAACATCTGACTAGATGAAGTTTTTGTGTTTGTATCATGGTCAAGCAGGTTTTAGCACCCATTATACATACTATTATATTAAAATTAATGAAACTTGGAGAGCGGATTCATCTTGTTTAGCATGAAACCGTTAACCCAAAAGTGGGTTACCATGACTTGCATTTCATGCATCATTGATTTTTGTTTTATGTTATGTTTTATGTTTATTTCTTAAGCTCCATATACATTTTCTAACACCCTAGTATACATACTGTTACATCAAGATTCATGAAATTTCTTCATGCGATGTATCTTCATGAGTTATGGTTCTTTATTGCAAAAGTAGGCAAAAGTGATCCATATAGTTATGTTTCACTGGCATGGATTCAGTCTCCAGCACTGTTCATACCAAAATCATGAAACTAGGTGATTGTATGCATCTCTTTTAGTTCCACACATTTACAACAAAAGAAAGTCATTGTGGCATATATTTTACATTTGTTTATATTAAGGTTTGTTTCTCATTTTCCTCATAACCATATTGGTTTTTATCTGCTGTACAATACTGTTATACATGTACCTGAAATCATCATATATATTGTGGGAATGTATCTTGAAGTACATGGAGCTATTATTTTTATTGTGTTCCGCTATGACTCATATTTCGCAGTTCTCCGAGTTTGGTTCAATTTTACTGTTCATGTTTTCTAATCATTGAAATAAAATATTTTTGTATAATTTAGAAATACGGCAATACCAAGAAAGGTCCCTTTGACCTATATTTGTCATTTTCCTGACGTAGGTTTCTGCATTTAGGTCATGACTACTTAGGTTTATGGCATTCGCTGTAGATGCTATCCTATTTTGAATCTTGAAACTAGCCCTGTATTTCAGTAGTAGGTTATTATGACCCATAATGTACGCTTCAATGACTTTGGGTTACATTTTGTATTTAATGTCATTGGACAAAGTTTTCATATTCCATCTACTAAACAATCGTTCAGGATCTAAGAGGAATATTTCATAAGATTCATATTGCTGACCTTAACTTCTGTATGAAAAAGGTAACATTTTATTTGCATTGATTGTAATAAAATATACCATAATAAACTGGTTCAAGAACAAATAGTTAGATCTCAACATGTAAGTAGTTGATTACTTCGCACTACGCATCTCAGGCTGACATAATATCCTTCAAATCGATGATATTGACTTTATATATTCTACATCAGATGCAACAATATACACCTAGCACTGAGGCATCATGCCGCAAACATGCAGAATCACGTCCCACCCAATCACATTATCCAGACACCAGCTGACAAGTGGACTGGGAATATATATATACATGTATCTCCATGGATATCATCCACCCTGATGTATCCAGAGTGGACCCTGATTGAGTGATGGTGCATTCATTATACATTATGAAGACTTTGTGTCAAACGTTTTGTGAATGGTATCAACTAGTAATTATATTATGGCAAAATTGCAAGTGAAACGGTGCAGATGCTTGAAAACTTTATTCTCATTCGCATGACTCAAGTTTGAATCGAAAGGCTTGGTTTCGAACTTGGGTTCATGATCACATATGCCATATTCAGGCATTGGTGATACAACTTGACAGTACCTTAAGATTTGATTAAAAACGTTCATACCCTCTTAGTCCTACATCTTAGTTCTGGCACAATTTACACACATTTGCAACCATTATTGACTCAGTTATGACTAATATATAATGGTATACAACGGTTCAAGGACATTTCATATCTAAATATCTAGGTATCTGCATTACAATTTATGTGTACCTTTTTGACAGTGTGCAAATAATACTCAAATATATGAAATAAGTGCACACAGTCCAATCAATGGTTATTTTATGTCTATAATAGAGTCCCTGTGTGTTTGTAAAGAATAAACAAAATGTTTAAAATAAAATTTCAAATGATTCTTCAAGATTAAATCAAATAATGACTAAACCTGCAGCTATATATCAATTATCAGGACCTAAAACTAATCAGTTGTCAAGAAAACTGATAACTTCATGCACACTAAATTCGGCGACAGTGACACTCCACTCATCCGCGTCATTGATATACTGTATATACCTTGATATGCCGATTATGCAATGGCAGATCTTGGTCTATATAGTGGGTATTTTTATCCCATTCATATATGAGAATATAATGCACATGTATAACCAGTGCTTGGATAATCAATTTTCTACTGGATTTATCTGTTTATCCTTTATTTTATTCTGCCTTTTTTACCAGTGGTAATTGTTTATTTGTGTACCTTGTTATAATTCTGTCTTTTTCCCATTTGCACAATAAATTGTATGCTGGTAGCACTCTATTGGATAATCTATCTTTGGATGACCAGTCTTTAACTATATGTATCCATTTACCTTATTTTCTGCATTTTTCTTTTTGACTCAATTCAATATTTATTCAACCATTTATGATGTGCAACATTACTGTTAATGTGGTTGCTAAGACCGGTCAAAATAGGACCTTTACAAATAGTTGTAATGTCATACATTTCGCTTTCAACAGGTCATATGCATATTACTCATACCGTACAGTTTGTCAGTTTACATGCAGTCCATCGTCAACAAGATCCTTATAATGCATATTACCGAGACCGTACAGTTTATCAGTGTACATGCAGTCCATTATCAACAAGGTACTATGCATATTATCCAGACCGTACAGTTTATAAGTGTACATGCAGTCCATTATCAACAAGGTTATATGCATATTATTCATACCGTACAGTTTATCAGTGTACATGCAGTCCATTATCAACAAGGTCCTGTGATATTACTCACACCATACACTTTATCAGTGTACGTGCAGTCCATTATCAACAGGGTCCTATGCATATTACTCAGACAGTACAGTTTATATGTGTACATGCTGTCCATTGTCAACACGGTACTTATAACGCATATCACCCAGATTTTCAATGTATCATTGTTCATGTAGCCCACTGTCAGCACCTGATAGTCAGTCCAAACTCCTTACAGGCGTGGGAGAGGCGGTATACCAGCTGATGCAGTCCATCTTCCGTGTGTGATGTCAAGGCTGCGTCGTCGGCGAAGAGAAATTCACGGATGAGGACCTCTGTGACTTTAGTCTTAGCATGGAGACGGGCGATGTTGAACAGCTTACCGTCAGCCCTGGTATGGATGCGCACTCTCTCGCTGCAGTCCTTGAAGGCGTACTGGAGAAGCATGGAGAAGAAGATGGCAAGGAGCGTCGGCGCAAGGACGCAGCCTTGCCTCACTCCGCTGCTAACTGGGAAGGCCTCCGTTGTTGCGCCATTGAAGCACACTGCGCTGTGCATGTTCTCGTAGTACGATGTGATGACAGCGAGCAGTCGTGGGGGCAGCTGATCATCTGCAGGAGCCTGATGAGTCCGCTCTGATTGACCAGGTCAAACGCCTTCGTCAGGTTTATGAAAGCGATGTAGAAGGGCATCTGCTGCTCGCGACACTTCTCCTGCAACTGGCGTAGTTAGAAAATCATGTCTACAGTTGACCGGCCGGCTCAGAATCCACACTGGAACTGTGGGTAGACGCGGGAGGCTTGGGTCTGCAAGCGCGCCAAGGCGACACGGGCGAAAACCTTTCTGACGATGCTGAGGAGGGATTTGCCCCGGTAGTTGTTGCAGTCGTTACGGTCTCCTTTCGTCTTGTACAAAGTGACGATGTTGGCACCCCTACAAAGGCTAGAATAATTAATTAATTAATCTCGTAACCAATGAAAATAAATGAATTCCCAGTTATAGTAGAATCTTGGAATTGTTTGAATGTCCTGTCGTTCTTTACTTCTCCTTGCTGTTCAAATTTGAATGAAATTATATTTGCCCTATAAACGGTGTGATGAAGATGCTTTGACCAATAGTTTACCCAAAAACAAAATATACAATCAATAATATACTAAATGTATTACTTAGCATTGAAAACATTGTCTGAAAGCTTGGACCCCAGTTTAATGATGAGAACATCCTAATAATAAATAATTTCAGTCGACTGGGAACACATGTACATGGATACCAATGCATAGCTTGCACCCTGATGTAACCAGAGTGGACCCTGATTGGGTGTTTGGTGCATTCATTGCACATTACTAAGACTTACGTTAAACGTTTTGTGAATGTTATCAACCATGAATTACTTTATGGCAAGATTTGCACTGGAAACAGCGCAGATAGTTGAAACTTTATCTCATTCTCATGATTTCAGTTTGCATCGAAAGGGTTAATAATCACATGTGTCATTTTTCAGACATGGCATATACACAACATGGGAGTAACCTAAAATTTAATTAAAATCGTTCATTCCCTCTTAGCCACACCTCAAGGGGCGTGATCAAAATTACAAACGTTTGGGCACAATTTACACACTTATAACTATTACTGACCCAGTTATGACTAACATTGATGGTCCATGAGTAGTTCAATGATATATATATATATATATATATATATATATATATATATATATATATATATATATATATATATATATATATATATATATATATGTGTGTGTGTGTGTGTGTGTGTGTGTGTGTGTGTGTATGTATGTATGTTACAATTTCTCTGTACCTTTCTGAAAGTGTGCAGATAATAATCAAATATGGGAAATAAGCACACACTTCCAGTTAATGGTTAAATTATGGCTATAATAGGATCCTTATTTATTTGTAAAGAATAAACCAAACTTTTAAAATAAAATTTCAAATGAATCTTCTTGATCTAATTAAGTGATGAATACCTCTACAGCTAAATATCAATTATCCGGACCTAAAACTAATCAGTTGTCAAAATGACTGATAACTTTATGCGCAAAACTTTGCTGTCGGGGCACTCCATCCATTCGCATCATTGATATACTGCATATATATATATATATATATAACATAGACCCTGATCTACCAACTATGCAACAGCAGATCAGAGTCCATGTTGTTGGTTCTATTAATTACTCCTAGCAAATTGCGTCGACCCAAATCTGCCACAACATTATGCAATGGCAGATCTTGGTCTATATGGTTTGAACTTTGGATGATCGATTTTTAACTGCATCTGTTTACCTTGTTTTAATTGTCTTTTTCTTTTGAATCATTCATATATTTTTTCAACCGTTTTAACATGTAGCATGGCTCTTGTCGTGATTGCTGACATAACAGATCAAAACTGAAACTTTACAAATGATTTTAGTGCGATACGTTTCACTTTCAATAAGTCCTATGCATATTACTCAGACCTTACAGCTCATCAGTGTACATGCAGTCCATTGTCAACATGGTCCTATGCATACTACCAAGACCGTACAGTGTAACAGATGTACATGCAGTACATGGTCAACAAGATCCTACGCATATTACCGAGACCGTACAATTTATCGATGTGCATGCAGTCCATTGTCAACAAGGTCGTATGCGTATATCCAGACCGTACAGTGTATCGATGTGCCTGCAGTCCATTGTCAAAAACATTCCTATGCATATTACCCAGACCGTACAGTTTATCGATGTGTATACAGTCCATTGTCAACAAGGTCCTATGTGTATATCCAAACCGTACAATTTATCGATGTTCATATAGTCCATTGTCAACAAGGTTCTATGCGTATACCAAGACCGTACAGTTTATCGATGTGCATACAATCCATTGTCAACAAGGTCCTATGTGTATACACAGACCGTACAATTTATCGATGTGCATACAATCCATTGTTATCACCGCTACAAAGACATTAGAACAAACTAACGACAAATAATGTTATAGTGAACTTCAACTATGCATGCAAATTGTTCTCCTACGGAACAATTGATCTCCCATCCAAGTATCATAACATATCTTACTTAATGACTGCTGATTGCAGTTTATTTTATTTTAAAATTTGCATGCTGCGTTTGTGTGAAATCCAGTTAAGTCTCTATCACCTTAACTCAAATTGTTACAGAAATTATGTAATTTGAGAGAGAGTTATGACAAATTCAGGCAAATAGTAGATACAGTATATCCTCCATGAAAAGCACAGGATTGAAGTCTTATAAACTGTTAGAAAGTGGGCCTTCTACATCAATATTGATACATTTTTTAAATTGGGGTTGGTTTATCATCAAATGTGGGCTTGTCATTGGAGAAATGCAGTGTTTGGCATATAAATTAGCCTTTGAAATGTTCCATTTACTTTTCTTACTTGAAACAGTTGCAAGTTTATTAGACTAAATGTTCACGTTTTTTTCAGGATATAATTGTATCACGTTTTACATATTATTTTACTGTAATGGCTCACCATTTGCATGCTGATGTTGGTATAGCAAAGAATTAATATACAATTTTCATGGATGTCGTAAAACAAGATCACGCTGGTGTTAATATAATAAAACAACTACGGCAGAATAGAACTAGATCATGATGTTGTTAATATAACAAAGGAATTGAAGTACAGTTTGGATCAACTTTATAGAATTAGACAATGCTTCTGGTGAATAGTAAGACTTGATTCGAAGCATAAAAATGTTGGAGGATCGACTTCCCCACTTTTATGCATTTTATCCGTAGGATACACGGTGTATTTTAATACAATGTTCACAGTTCTTGTTTTAGAATCTCTAATTATTTGAATCATTGTTTTAGCTCTCAGCAATTTAGACTGACAGTATCGTGCATACTTGATATAAATCAGATGCAAAAATATTAATAATAATTACATGTCTTTGTTATTGTGTATTACATTCCCCGTACAGTCTTGAGGCTTGAATATTTAATGTTGTACAAGAATGCTATTTTTATTTGTAAAGTGCTAGCTGTCAAGGATTATATTTGTAGTTTTAAAATGATACAGTATATGGCACTTTAATAAACTAATTGGCTATATGGCATGGTCAAGTGTGATTACAGGGCACTGTTTGATCCTGAGATCATAGTCAACCAATCTGTCATGAACAATCAGTCAAACGATGCATAAATAAAATTCCAGTAGTGCACTGCCCAGTCTTGGTCCATGATGTGGGAGAATCATTATATAAGTACACCTTTATCAATGTGTTGTAAAACTTTGCTGTATTTCACCTTGATATAATGAAATATTCATTGTAAATCAGATAATTTGTTAAATAATAGCATGTTAATAGTAATTTGTTTGAAAGAAACACGTTACTCTTATAACATGTCAGTTATCCATGGCCCTCGAAACAGTCGATTTTATAGTGCTTCACTGTCTCTCAAACACAATCGCATGAGCATTATTATATTTCAATTAAAATGCGGTCATATAAAAATAAAAGCAGTGAATCAGTCAGCGCACATGCAGTACAGTCCATAACTTTGATATGTATTGGACGTAGGTAGCATCATTGTGATTCGGTTTGATTCAAGACACCTCAGAATCAATATATATGGTCATTCCACGTAGTTATAATTCAGGTCAGTTGACACAGACCATTAGTAATCTAGAGTCCTCGGATACTAGAACTTATATACGCCTGACCAGAAGTGGTGCCTCGTCATATGATTTCTCAGATTTTGTTTCCCTACATGTCACAGTTGAAACATTTTAAATCATTACACTACAAAATACATTTATCCAAACTAAAACAAATTGTGTCCAATAAATTTATTGGTGCTCTTTTGTCTAAAAAGCTCCAAGTTTAAGACTCAACAAATGTATTCATTATACTGCAAATCTACTATGTTTACGTTTACCATGTTTGACTGGGTACCAGTTTTCATGGATTCTGTGTCTGCTACCAAACACAAATTTAAAGACCAATGACCTTTCATCTTACTTTGGAAACAATAGAATCTCTTCCTGAGTCCAAGAATTTAGGTACAAATTAAAATATAACTATTTTCAAGCACCCCTAACATTAATTTAGTACACACTGAAAATAAATGAATTCCCAGTTATAATGGAATCTTAGATTTTGTCGAATTTTAATGTCTTTGATCCTTCTCTTTGTTGTTCATATTTTAAAGGAATTGCAGTTGCTTTATGATCTGCTTGATGAAGCTGTTAGAACCAATAGTTTCTTACTCAAAAATGAAAGCCAAACGTATATTCTATTGTATCCCAAATATATTGTTATAGCCATGAAAACAATTATATGAAAGCCTCTAACCCAGTCTAATGATGAACGCCTACTAGAAACATAATCTGAGTGGACTGGGAATACATGTACATGCATATCCATGCATAGGATGCACCCTGCTGTAACCAAAGTAGACCCTGATTAAGTGATAACTTGCACCCTGCTGTAACCAGAGTGACCAATGATCACGGTCACAGACGCCAGGGGTTGCTTCCGACGGTGGAGAGACCAACATGTCTCACTGGAGAGCTACCGCCCGCATCAAGCTGGGCAGCCCCCAGCCAATAAGGTGCCGTTTTCCACAGTTCGCCTGGCTTGCTGGGTGCACAAGGCTTAAGATATTCGAGTACCTGACAAGCGGACTGCAACTACTGCACCAAGAAATAACAAAAGGAAACCAATAAGGAAACCTCTAATCCTCAAACTAGGTACCGGGAATGTCTGAACCATGCTTACCGGGCTCTCAGATGATCTCCATGCAATCAGCATGTTCGAAAGACTTCAGTCATCAACGAAGAACTTGCAAGACTCCAGGTCGACATCGCCTCATTACAGGAGACACGGCTACCAGATTCCGGGTCCCTCAGAGAAAAGAACTACATATTCCTAAGGAAAGAGCGCTGACGAAAACAGAAAGTTTGGTGTTGGATTCGCCGTCAGGAACTTTCTGCTAGGGGTGATAGAACCCTGCCAACAAGGAAACGGAAGACTGCTATCCCTCCGCCTCCACACCACAACCGGGCCTGTCAACCTGATCAGCTTTTACGCTCCCACACTAAGCGCCATCGCAGATACAAAGGATGAGTTCTACGATGAGTTAGACTCGCTCATTGACAAAATCCCCAAGGAATAGAAGCATGATTCAGTCCTTCCACGATGACATGAAAGGCTGTTGTGATAACTGTATTATTTTTCGAAAGTACATGCTTGAAACAGAGAGACGGAAAAAGGTAGTTCGATTTTGATAAGGGGTTTGATTCATTTAGCTTTGATTCTTTTATGTTTTATTCATTTAGCTTTGATTCAGTTAGTTTTGAGTGGCCATGAATTGCCTATAATATTGAATGAAAGGAGCAAGTGGGGTGGGATGTGATGTGATTAAATTAATTCCTCCATCCTCTGAATTAGCCACTGAAACAATATTCTTATTTCTTAAGTTGATGAAGGTCTCCGGTGGAAATTATCGTGCCCTGATGATAGAAACGAAAGAACATGGATCATTGTGCTGTTTTCTAAAACCTTCCTAATTGCCACAGATGAACTTGCAACCGTGTTATGTCCTTGACATTTTGAATACCGTTTTTTAATGGCTTATACGTTAGATCAAACTGCAAGCAACATAGCGCCAGATCTGCCGTAGTATAATGCATCTTCAGATTAGGGTCTTTGCTGTTTGTTCTACTGATTACTCATTACAAACTGCACAGAGCCAGATCTGCCGGCGACATATGCAACTGCAGATTTGGGTCTGTTCAGTTTGCAGTTGGACTCGTCATGCAAGTGAGCATATATGGTAGATATAGCTCAGATGGTTTCATCTGTATGCTTTCTCAGTATCTATTATAGTAATTACATTAAACGTTTACTCAGAAAATAACAGAACAGAACGTTTGTTAATGAAAATAGATCTCAAGCCACGCAAAGGTGGCATATGAGAACATTTTAGGACAACATACAGTAACTATCCTGGAGTGTACAAAAGTTGTACAATGCAAAAAGAGTATATACTGATGAAGTATGAAAAATTTTCAATTCCACAGGCCCATCAATTCATGTTTAATGAAGTGTGAATTTTCTCAATCTGTCGATTGACTGATCAGCTGGTAGATTAATGTCCACAGTGGGGCAATGATAGTATCAAAAAGGGCTAATTATGACATATTATTCAGTTAGGAATGCAGTAATCTTTAACTAGAAATCGATATATGATAATAGATTGTTTGTGTATTAGTGCGAATAACCATAGCTAGTTTTGCTGAGTTCAATAGACGATATATGACGAAAAGAGTGGGAATATTTGTTGATCACAGGAGAAGAAAAAGCCCTAGCAGTATTTAGGTTGGGTGGTATATTTAGGTTGGGTGGTATATTTTTATTTGAAGGACAAACAAGATGGCTCAATACGAATCTCACCAAGGAAAGATAGCGCAGGCTGCAGGCTGTGACACCAAGAGGTTTAAAGAAGGGAGTGAGAGAAAGAAAATCCGATCACCAGTAGCGAGCAGCGAGGGAGGGGGCAATACTAAAACTACGAGGATGTCCCATTTCTGATATCAAACCCTTCTACGAAAATGGCACCAAAGGTCTAAAACAATAAGCCGAGACCTCTAACGTGCCAATTTATTGTCCCCTGACCTTGGGTGTCCAATTTTATGCTTCCTCGTTCATGACCCGATACATCATTGTTTATCCTCATCCGCCGCGCCCCACCCGCTGCTGTGTGCCTTGACAGAGTCCTGGTGGGGTAAGAGAAAAAAAGCAGCTGTCAGGTGACAGGTATCAAAAACTTTTATCGAGATCTAAGCGATATCGTGACCGAGAATCATGTCAATTTATCGTGATAAATCCATGAGGAATCGCTTGAGCTTGTGAGAAGAAGTTTTTAAACTTGATGATATCCATGTCACCAGAACACCAAGTCTGGCGCATGTTTCTTAGTGTGTGGGTATCAACGCCATTAAAGACAACCGGAAGATTGCAGTTATCTCTGATCACTTTAAGTATTTGCACATATCGCTGAGTAACATAAGTAATATCGGTGTTTTTGTGTCTGCCTCGAGAAAATATCCGAGCTGGATTTCATTGTTCGTCTAGTATCACATCATCGCATACTACCAGATTTTTGATGTCCCTGTTGAGATCATCTACAAACGGTGCATCGTTGATGCCGTTAATAAAAGCAATGACGTCTTTGTCGTCAATCATTCTTGCATTTTCATTGAAATTCTTAAGGGCGTCGTAGCATCGCAGTTCATCTACAGATGGTGTCACTAACTATAACTTTACCCCACTTAAGCCATCTCAATATCATGTTAAGTAATAATTGTGTCTTACCAGACCCAGATGGACCTATGATAATTGCTCTGATGGAATTTGGTAATGCTTGATGATGCTTGAGTGGCTCTTGCTCTTGTTTGGCTGAGAAGTCAATCACATTCATATTGTAGAAATATAATAAGTTTATGGATTAATATTGTGTTCGATGCAGAGCTCCCACCGATACTAGTGGATTAAAAACAATAACGACGAGGAATAAAAAGCGTGCACTCACAGGCACGTTTGTGAAATGTGGCCCAAAAAACCCACAAATTTGACTCCTTATCGATAGCGATTGGAACAGAACGTGGTGGTAATATTGCTGCTTCACTGGGAAAATTACAAGGGGCTCCATGGGCTAAGTATCCTGGTGAGAAGCATCTTCCTGGATATAATTATTATGGTCCTGGAACCCGACTTGATATCCGACTTGACCAGAAAGTTTAACTAAGACCAAGTGAGTATCCAATAAATGCGATTGATCTAGTGTGCCATTTTCATGACGTCGGGTGTAAAAATTCAGATCTACAACAGTGACATATTGCAGACGTGAAGGTGATTCCCGCGCTGAAGTCTGTAAAAAATAAATCTCTCAGAGAATAACTTGCCAACCGGTTGATAAGATCTGCGATGAAATGTAAACTAGAGCTAGGGGCCGTTAATTAATCTTAGATAAGTATTATATGGAGTCAATTTAGTATAGCCCAAGAAGATATTGGAAAGGTAGAGCAGCGACTAGTAAAGTTATTGATGCAGCAGGTGTCGCACGTTATGTTGCTCAGACTGGTTAGCACGACAGGCAATATGGCAAATTTATATACCATCACCTAAAAAATCAGTACGCACATTTTGATGTCGGCACTCAAAATGAAGTTCATCAGGCAGATATTTTGTTTTGCCACATGATACTATTAAAACTGGTAGACGTCAATCGCGAACATACAAATACGCGTTGACTGTCGTTAACGTTGTAAGTAGATATAGGAAGCAGAACCATTATCAACTAAAACAGCAACTGAAGTTGCATCTGCGTTTGAACGAACTTATCAACGTAGCGGCCTCCGATCGCCACATTTGCTACAGGTTGATCCTGGCAAAGAATTTCTTGGTACAGTAATATCTCTGATGCAACAACATAACGTCCAAATCAGACGAGGGCACACCGCAATTCATCGCGATCAGGCAATCGTTGAGCGATTTAATCGAACACATGCTGAGCGATTGTTTGGATATCAGTATTCGCAGGAAATATCAATGAACAAAGTTCAGACGGATAAGAGATCTCGTGAATGGGTTGCAAGACTATCAAGTGTGATAGCCGCGCTAAACAACGAAGTTACTCGTGCAATTTCTATGAAACCCATCAATGCAATCTCGAAGAAACACATACTATTTAAACATAACTCTTCCTCTCAGAAACCATTACTCGGTAATGTGACTGTAAGATATTTATATGAACCTGGTGAACTTGAAGGTTGTAAGAAAACAGCAACTGATCCTATTTGGAGCGTGACCACATATAAAATTTCCAGCGTGATAAGATCTACTGACAGGCTTACAATCTACAGATTAGATTCAGCTGCACAACAGCGTGAATTTATCCGTGAACAATTACATGTAATTCCTGAAGATACTCAACTACCACCTCCTTCACTTTTGTGAAGGATGATTCGTTAGCAATAAGGCACTAGCTCCTCGACGCCGATTACACTCAAGACAGGTCAGCATCACAATCTAATGTGTGTGGCCGAGACTACCATTATTTCTATCCGTGGTAAATTGTCTTGCATTATTATTCGAATACTGCCACAACATCATTGTGTTACAGCCAGCATAGTGATTATTTTTTTTTCTGTCAAATCTCTGATAACCAGCTAATTTGTTCCTTACTATATCATCGCCATTGCTAGCAATGGTTTCCTGAATTTGATCCTTGTCCCCCTTGTCCAAGGACAGGGGCAAGCCATCCATGGTACAGTCTATGATAAGCCACCGTAGCTGAGACATTCTTCTGACTCGAGACACTGCTAGACAAACTAAATCTGGCCATTCGATACGATATTTCCTTATGTTAACAACAGTATTTTTTGTCAGTACCCAATCAAGAAACACTTTTAACACATCTCGAGATACCGTTCAAATCTCATTCAAGATAATAATTTTAGGAATATATTTCTCACCTATTTGTTCAGGTGTCCACGCATCTCCCTTCCACTGAAAGCAATTGTGATAAGTATGAGATTTGACATCTCTTTATTTCATCTCTTGCAAGCCAGTCAGTCGGAGTGAGTACTACCATGTCTAAACCTTTAAATGATTCTTTCACGCGTGTTGTTTTACCAGAATCGCCAGGCACATTAAGATAAATAGTTTTATGTCTGGCGGCAGGATCATATACCGATGGTGCTGTATAGTTGTGACATTTGGCTATTTTTATAATATATTTTTATAATATATCTCAACAAGTTTATAATCAGCTGATTCAGAATAATCAAGTATCATCTCATTCTTGACTTGCCATTGCCAACATGGAACATCACCAATTCCTATATCACATTCATCTAGCAATCCTATATTTTCTTTACTGATATAAAATGAATCTGTGGCGACTCTAACCGCATTATCAGGAAATCTGTTTATCACCGACAGTAGGTTTATGGAAACATACGCAAGCATTGAAGATCTCAAATGAATACGTTGCATTGATTCGCCGTCATAATAACACACTATAGTTCCTAATTTAGTTCCATCGTTTAGATATGCATTTTTCCTCCACGCAAATGTATCTTTACTCGTCATATCAGAGATTATAAAATCAAGTTCAGCATCGTTGATAATTAATCGTGTGCACTGTCGTTGATGATTAGATGAGGCCCTTTTGTGTATATTTACCAATGATTTTTCTGCCCATGATCTTTTGCGACTGACATATCCTTGCTCTTGCTACTTTCAGGTCCTGGCATCCAAACCTGTTTTTGTGGGTGATATGAGAATATAGCCTCACTCACGGTTTGCGATATCAATATCTTCGCATCAACCATACATCGCAGGAGCACGATTAGATCCCAACCACCTTTACCTTTTTGCACAAAAATCCATCGGATATATCTCTGGATTAGGTTTATTGAAATGCCACCCAAACCAAATAATAACAACCAGATGAACATGCGCTGCAAACTCAAATGATTCAATCTCGGCAAATCCAGTTAAATCGAAATCTTGTCCTATCCCAAAGGATGGGGGGCCATTTATCAATAACCTAGTCATCTCATGTGTAGGATGCCCAAATTGTTTAAAATATTCTATGCATTCTCCTATACCAAAAAAACTTCCATGATAACATGCAACCATGTCAACTGAGATAACTTCGTTGAAATCATATTTGGTATTCCACAACCCTACGTGTCCATATTCGACACACGATCGCTGAACGTCTTCAAGAAATTCTCCACGTATCGGTCTCCATGAATTTTTCTTCTGAGCAAAATGTAACAGTAAAACAATGCATCTCAAAATAATTTAATCATACAAAATACAGGTTGCTGTAACCTAATTTACATGTTCATCATTTTTAACTTTTCATATGTTACACCCTGAATCATCTTGACTTTTTATCAAATATACTAAGTATCTACATGTAGCTGGATAATAGCAACTCCATCATAATGAAAGTAGATAACTGGCATGATTTACATACGACTGACTTGAGCTGTTCAGTGTGTGATATCATCAGTAACTATTTTATCTATACTTTTGACCGCTCTAGTGGCCTTGTGGTTAGAGCATCTGCCTTGTATATGGGAGGTTGCGAGTTCAGAACCCAGCCAAGTCATAACAGAGACTTACAAAAATGGTACTAATAGATGCCTCGCTAGATGCTCAACATTAAGAGGTTAGTGTTAGGACTGGTTGACCTGGTGTCAAGATAATGTGATTGGATGGGACATCAAGCTATATCACTATAAACTGCCACACTGCAGACATCATAGCGATGTGACTGAAAAATTGTTAAAGCTATGTTAAAAATCCAAATCACACACCCGCACACCTATATTATTGATGAATGAGATGTTGATATACATGGACAAAATTAACTTGACCATATCAAAATTAAGTCAATCTGATGACATATACATTTTTAAATGACCTGTGTTTCATTTCTCGTGATCTTCTCCTCAAGTCCTCAATATCTTCAACCTTATCTTCAACATACTTTTGAAACTAGCAATGTGGTCGAGAAATATCGAGGTGAGTTGTTGTTATGAGGTATAACACAATGTTCCAGCTCAAGAGTCTGACTTGGGCATGGGCTTATCTAAAAATATATGACTTTTCTCTGAATATCTTAAAATTTCTAAGTCATATCTTAAAGGCTCTGATTGTTATCGTAAAATACCCATTTTTTGTTTGTTTTAATCTTGTCTCAAAATGTTTTGACTTTAGTCTTAAAATGTATGCATTTGGTCTGAATAAGCACCAGAGAATGACAGTTCTGAATTGGTCTTAAATTCAGTAATATTTCGAGTGCTGAATTGTAAGGGTTGGTATAAGGGAAAATTCAGCTAAAAGAATTCATAAAGACTGGGAAGTCACCGTAACACATCCTGAATTTGCCTTTTTCTACCCCAAAATATCTGAGTTTCATCAACACTGTCAGGAAAAGTTTAAGACGAGTATGTATTTTCAAGAATGAGAGGTCCACTGTCGCCACTTTTTAATATACCAAAAATCTAAATTTCAAGAGTTTACTCTGTTACACCAGCTGTATAGTGTTTTTAGATATGATGACTATGCATAATGGTTTAGTCAAGTGTCCTTTCTAATAATGAGTTTTTAATTCAAGGTAGTTGAGGTCAGAATGCACCTTTAATCCAGTGATTATTATAAATATCTTGAGACTTGCAACATTGCTTCAAACATTACTATAGATGACATCAATAGAGGTTATGGACTGAAAATCATATATAGTGAAAGATTGGTGATCATTTTCACTCTGAATTAGTTTTACTGTTAAATTTTCTCTTCTAGCTTTCATAGCTGCTACAGTCTGCATCCAGTCCGTTATGAATCATGCTGGAACTCCTGCATTTTGAAAGTTTTTACCTGGCAAAATTACAATCCATTTGAACATTCATACCCTTCACATTTTACAAATTTCAAATGAAACTTTGTTCCATCAAATCAAACTATTTACTTGAAAAACCAACAACTTCCCTAATGAACAGCTGGCTTCCACTATGATTAAATTCCAACACAAAATAAAATATTTTACTACAACAAGCTAACATTTCCCCCAAAAATTAAAACATTTCCAATTCAAAAGGGTAAGTGAAAGGGATTTAATTTTTCATCAGTGGAAAAAAAGGTCATTTATAGTGTGACAAAATTTAAACTTGAAATCAGATTACAAAAAGTTTGCCTAAAAACTTACAAAAGCACTTAACAGCCAAGTAGAAATCATAAAAAAGTATTCCCAAAATGAATAAACTCATTAATGCAATACATCTGCCATCCCTTATTTGTTTCCTACTTAAGATGTAAAATTTAAAGTAAAGTCAAATTTTTATTACCGTATTGAAAAACCTGAATTAAAAAAAAATTATTGATGTTTCGGTCTTTCAGATTGCTTTGTCTTTTTTTTTACTTTTTTGCACAAAGTAAAATATTTATGTGCAGAAAATTTAATCTATATCGCAAGTCACAAAAATGTAACCAAATGTATTGGCCAACAATTCATTTTGATTTATTGTATTCTCAAATTTATAATGAAAGACCAATGTAGAAATTGATGAGGAATGCTTAAGGAAACCTATTCCTTTGGATTTTAGAAACCATTTCTTGACGGATTTTAGAAACCATTTCTTGACAATACAATTTTTTGATCAAATGTCTGACATTTTGGTAAATTACATAGTAAATGTAATAATAAATTTTAGACAATTCTGGATACAATACTAAAATAATAACATCGAAACTTTTACGAAACTGTTTGACAGTAAGTATATAACTGGAATACTTGCAGTTAAAATGAGTTTCTTCCTTCTTTTGTAATCAATCAAACAAAATATTCACACATAACACCTGAAATAACTCTTCATAGGATAAGAGTTAACTGACGTAGGTAAATCCATTTGTATGATTTAGAATTTATGTACCTGACCAAATCAGGTTATAATAATTTTACATCCAAAAATTATAATGAACATTTTTTTGACAAAAATCAGTAAAACATAAGATCAAAAAACAAAAGTAGGTCAAAAGTGAATCTCAACACTATTGTAAACTAAAATCATACACTAAACATTTAGTATAAAGATATGATTACAATTGGTGGAAGGGGAAGTAAATGAGAAAAGAAAACAGATGGAAAGAAAACATTTTCATTCTTACTGTATTTAGAAAAAAACAATGCAGAGGCAAACATGTTTTGCATAATGAAACCAAAGTACCAAAATTACACAAGGATTAAAAATGTCTGCCTTTAATGAATAATGGTTAAACAGAATTAATCAGTGTGCTTTCCTTATTATAAACAATCAGTCCAGATTTACAACTAATTTTGACAACAACAATGCATTGCAATTCAAACAGTTTCAGCAATTTGTATGCAGGGTTATAAGATTATTAGTCAATTTCATTCGATTTCATGTAAATAGAGAAATGGTCAGTACAAAAAATCTAACAAGCTGTGATATTTAAAAAGAATATAAAAATAATATTACTATTAACAAAACAACGAAGTGTTGCTTAAAAATTTGCCCACTTTAATGGTTAATAACTGTTTCCTTAAAATAATAGAGATCTGATATCTGTAAACATCAATGAAAAGTCAAAATCTGAAAAGAACATTATCTCCCTTGTTCTGAAAAAATTGAACTGAAGAAAAGGACTTGATTTGTCTTTCAAATTAAGCATGAAACACATTTTTTATTTCTAAAATGAAAGAATTGTCATTATCAAGCAATCCGTCAAAACATTTTTTATCACCGATTGCTTTCATTATTTTTTGGAAATCGTGGAGATCTCATTTCCTGTAAAGAAAAACATAAGAAACTCACTTAAATGGAGCATAAATGTTTTCAAAAATTAAGAAAACTACTTCAGATAGTAAACAAAACAAGTCTGCTACAAGTACAATGGCAGCAGAACTGCAGAGATATGAAGCGTAATGATATGTTGCATTATATCTTGTATGTTCATTGCATTCAACAGCTAATACACCAATACAGTACTACCTGCTTATATCGACATCCTTAGGTCTGGGGTAATAATGTCGACATAAACGGCTGTCAAGATAAGTGTTATAGAGGCAGGGGGATGAAAAAATATAAATTTAGCATATAGACACATGAAAGTCGTCGGTATGGGGTAACTTTTCATCAGTGCAAAAGATTTACAATTTGTGAAAATGAACAATTTAAAATTTAATTAAATTAAGGCAAAAGTGAAAAAGTTTGGAAAACACTTGTATATTGACAACTTACGTTTGTGTTACATTTGCTTACAAATCACTGTCAACCAACATGGCAGCAGCAAGTGGCTGCATGTGTATCAATTGGCCTAGATTTTGGGCTGCCTGAGACAACAAAGGTAAACTTAATAAGGCTGCCAAAGGAAAGAGAATACTCAAAGGGAAATTGATTATTTTGCAATTTTGTGTGAAAGTTATAGTAATTTTGTGTAAAATATAAATCGCAATCAATTTCAAGTAAAATCCACAGAAGTAGACTATAATGAGTGTTTCTAAGCCAACCCTATTTTGTATGACGATGATTCAGTGGTAGGTCATTGACAGGTAATAATGAAATCGATGCTGTTGCCTCAACATGTTGTTTTCATATTTTGTTTATACTAACATGGGGGCCTGGGAGGAGGTAATAATGCTTTCGTCCTAATACAAAATAGGGTTTTGGCATAGAAACCCCATTATAGTCTACTACTCTTTTATATAAACAGCTGTACAATCTGAATAATCAGTATCAAATAAACTGCAAACAGATGTAAAATGTCTTAAGTCAATGTCAGCCCAAATGAGCAAAAATCATCCGTCACAGAGTACTGCACAAACCTTCATACTTCCATTTGCAGTGCCAAATCCAACAATTATAAACGTTTTTTGATTATTTGTATATCTCAGATATGGTTCTTGTTTCTCTGGACATAGAAATCTCTCCCACTGGTTAGTTAGTGTATGTGCCATTGTTTTGGTTTCTTTTTTTCTTTGTTATAAGCTTGACCAAGTGTACGTAATTGTTCTTCAAAAAGAATCCCTAAATCAGTTAATTTACCACGAAGTTCTGAATACATATTTGAAAATCATACATCTTTTGAGCCTCTTTGACAAATCTGTACAATGCATTTAAGCAGAATAATGTTATAATCATGTCTCATCTATTCTTTCAAAATACTCTTATACTCTACATCTGTGAACTTTTTGCCATTATATATATATATATATAGAGAGAGAGAGAGAGAGAGAGAGAGAGAATGATGGAAGGAGGAAGGGAAAACAGTAATTTGTTATACTTCTTAAAACATCAATCTCCTGTGATACAGAGATGATTTTGCTGTATCAACTGGGGCAACTGGCAGCCACAGAATTTTACTTTCAAATAATTCAGTCAAATGTTTGTATATCTTGTTGATTGCTTGCCAAAACTTTTACTTCATTACAGTCAGCTTGGCATTGCATTCATCATTGGATCAAAATAAGCCAGGGTCCAAGCTGGATTATATGACTGAGGCAAAATTGCCTCTCTCTTGCCAGAATAGTGAAGAATTAGTAAAAATAGAAGAAGCAAGTGTATAAAGTTCCAATTAGTCTATTGAAACTATTGTTTTCACGTTTTCATGTCAGACGACTAAAATGCATAAGAAATGCTAAAAGTGTTTATTTTAAAAAAAATAGTATAAATTGTCTTGTATTACTTTACTATGGTAGTTGCAGAAAAGAAAATGGTAACCTCTAAAATACGTTAGTTGAAAATCTCTAACATTTTCCATCCCAGAAGGCCTCTATTCATATGTCTGTTTCATGAAATATTGGATAAAATGATTATTTTTGAAATATGGTTCATGAGGATATTTTTGTTGCAAAGGTGTGATTTTAAGAGTGATGCATACCATCATCTATGTGATGATTCTAGCACTAACAGTGCCTCAGAAATGAACATGAAATACAAAATTTAACCCATGTATGTGGAACATAGGAGGCAGCTAACAAGGGAAAATGATACTAATTCAACACAAGTTACTACATTCTATTTTTATGTTTATTTCATCAGCCTGAATGATACATTTTATAAATAAATTAACTTTCATAAAATAATGAAATAAATATTGAGTATATATTTATCTAGTATTTTAACTTAAAATTCAATAATTATACAAAGTTTTTGTATAATGCAGAGACATTACAAATCTACTGAAAAGCGATATGAAATAAACTTTATATACAACTGCACCTGTTAATCAATCACCATTGTACAGAACTGTCCCTTGACCTTACATCTACCAGTCTCTTCATACGTTACTCTTGCAAAAAGCCTCACTAGTATTTTTGGCATCCTCAAGTATTGATATCATCCAGTTTACTGGCATCCTTAAGTCTCCTCAAAATCTTATTGACAACCTAATATAACAACCCCATAATGTTCACCTCAAGAGAACACTAAACTCTCCAAACACATTTTTTATATTGCTTTTTTTCTTTTAAAAATCCATCTGATAATACTGAACAGCAATATTTTGACAACTTGTTACAAATGAATGTAGGACATATGCACTGTATGTACATGCTTGTAAGTAGAGTCTAGCTGCATACTGCAAGGACCTAGATCTGCCATCGTATAATGCAGAAGCAGATCAAGGTCTATGTTGTTTACAGATGTACCCAACCTATGAATATGATTCTGGGTGCAGACTTCAGGAAATATTTGCAAATTTTGTACTATTAGGATGCCTAAATAAAACTGCGGCAAAACAAAAATATTCATTTACACACACACCCCGCCACATGAATCTATCATTAACGCAGAGTAACAATTTATTTGCTAAATACATAACTAGAATGAAACCCTAAGGTACTTTTACATATGTACTACTGTAGGGTACCTTTACAGAAGATCACTTTCTTTAATTTTGTTAGTGGATATTATGGTATTAAGGACACATTTTACAAGACACGGTTCATTTTATATAAATATAAAGAATGAATCAATAATTGAATAAATTAATTAATGAGAAACATGAACAACAATGCACATAAAGTCTATTTTTTTATAAACAAAACTGCACATCTTGAAAGGATAACAACACCAATTGTTTTTATACATGACATGCATAATTGTCTCATTAGTTCATTTTCTTCAAAATTCTACCAAGCTTTATTCATGATTTTTTAAAGTAATAGTCTTAAATAACTTTCTTTGAGATATAAATAAAAAAAATGTATAATCTGGCACATATGACATATTTGTATTATAGCATTACTTAATACCACACAATATTAATGACTTTAACACAGAACATAAAAAAATTAGGTAAAAGATATTTCTACATTACTTAGTAACTATACACCAAACTATATACAATTCTAAGAGTATTATTATGCACACAGATTTTTCAGCAACTGTCATTGTTCAATGATAGCATTGCCTTGTGTACATGCATACAAAAATACCTAGAATCCTAAAATTCTAATAACTTGTCAGGCAATTTTTCCTGAAAACTCATGTGGCTGTCAGATTTGTGAAATTTGATAGAGAAACAAAGCTTGTATGTTGTTGTTGTTATGGGGTTTAACGCCATTTTTCAGCACAAGATAGGCTATACATGGCAGCCATTATAAATAGTGGAGGTAAAACCTGGAAAATCCCCTGAAAGAACCACCACCCCATGAGAAGCTACTGGCAAGCTTTCTCATGTACTCACATTAACCGTGCCCAAGACTTGAATCCATGCAGACAAAGGTGAAATGGCAGTGATCCGAAACAGTGAGTGCTTTAGACCACTCGGCCACTCGTGGCCCCAAAGGTTGTATGAAAAAGTTGTCACAATATAAAGAAAAGAGTTATGTAATTAATTGTTAAATGAATAAGCAAGATAATGTAATTTACAATTCCAGATTTCACAGTTTTAGTTTGAGTGTTCTGTTGTGCATAACCAGTCTTCTTTTAAACCCTTTATATATAAAAATGATTTTTCTTTCAGAAAACCATAGTGTAAAATTTGAACAATATTAGTTTATGGCACTCCACTTTTTAAAAAAACATTATTAACTGACAACAATATGTCATACTACCTTCATACTACCTCAAAAATACATAACCGTCAAGTCCAATGGTACAATATCATTTGAACAGATCCTCAAACAAGTATTGCATGATAATAAAAAAAATCTAGTTGTTGTTATGTTTGTTCCTTTTGTTTTGTTCTAAATAATTTAAATATGTATTGTTAAAAGCACATGGTCTAAGGGACTGATAAGTATATCATATCTAGCAAATGGTTATTTGATCTCACTTGCTGGCCAGGTCCAACAAATGCAACCATTTAAGATCACTGATAGATACTTATAAGAGCTTCTGAAAATATGGGGACTGTTGATGGACATCTATTATGTCAGATGTCATTATAGTTCATGCCACAAACTCTCACACAAAAGTACATTATAATTTTACTTAGGAAAGTCAGCTCAAATATATCGATCCACATTATCTTTACTCAGTTTCTAAGATCATTATATACCACTTGCAGAAAATAATGACCCAATCCTTTTTCTTCTTAAAATATGGCAAGAAATGCAAATGTCACAACTGCTATGAAAGTCTACACGTAGTGTAGCAGGGCGATGACTTTGGAACAGCACCATTAATGTTGTAGGGAGAGAGGCTTGCTCTAATGAATAGAGCTGGAATAGGGAATACATTACTTTTTTTCTTTACTTTACAACTGCCTTTTGAAATTGATGCTGTGGATCCCTCTATATCAGAGATGGTAAATAGTTTATGTCCACTTCATGAATTTTGGTAAGCCATCATGCACCACACATTTCTACTATATTAATGAAACTAACTCACGATCTATTGTACGAAGATCCCATTATTTTCTTTCCACAACAAAGTAAATACACTTAATAACAATTAACTGAATACACATTTATCTAAAGGTAATCTTAGGAGGCAATTCATATTGTAAATCTAGCAGTTTCTTCAACAGTAGGGAGTGATGCTGAGCCTGATTTAAATGTATGGTTGCACGTAACCTATTAATGTTCAATACCCAGGAAACTGAATGTCTACTCCCAAGCTATAATGGCCAGGTAGAGTTGCACTGTAAACAAGTACTAAAGCCAAATTCAAACCTGTTACAAATGTACATACATACATACATTCTTACTATACTGTGTGTTGTAATGCCTTCAAAATTAAAATATTTACACTACAGAAAGCAACCAGATGTTACCTTTTTTTTCCCTAAAGGATTATATCATTGTCACAAATGTGAGTTTTTCTCCCTTATGGGCTATATTATTGTCACAAATGTGAGTTTTTTTTTCCCTTAAGGGCTATATTATTGTCACAAATGCAAGTTTTTCTCCCTTATGGGCTATATTATTGTAACAAATGTGAGTTTTTCTCCCTTATGGGCTATATTATTGTCACAAATGCTCACTTGCTTAGCACAACATATTTATATTATATTGGTTGGGATATTTTTTGATCGTGGCATGAAAGTAAAAAACAATTATGGTCTTTTGTTTTCCTCAATGCTATGTTTTCTTCAGCTGTGAAAAATAAATATTGGGTACTGACCAATATCACATTTTACATTAATCAGAAACTTGCACAAAACCTGTTTGAAGTTCTCCTAATTTTAGCAAGTATTCACCAAAATCACTTCTAAATGTAGATTATTTTTCCGAGGTGAACTCTGACCTATTGCAATTTTACGAGGTAGTGGTTAGTAACATTTTTTTAAGTCTTTGGCATGACTCGGCTGGGGATCGAACCCACGACCTCCCGCATCCGAGGCAGACACTCTAACCACTAGGCCACCGGAGCAGTTACAAAATATTATAATTATAATAAAGCCCGTCACTGCATGTCAAGCCAACTAGTAAAGAATTTTTGTAAAATCTGTAGCTTTGATCACATCATCCAAAGATTCACTTTCTTTACTTTTTTCCTCTCTTATTTTATTTTATTTTGGTAAATTATATACAAATAATAGCAAGTAGACCATGGCCTGCATCACAAGTCCAAATATCCAGCATTGCTGTAAAACATGTGACTCTGAACCAAAGGTCTAAAGATTGAGCGATCATGTCATGGAATGAATCTTCTTTTTCTCATAATGATTCATCAAGAGAAATCTATTAAAGGAATTAGGAAATATAAGCAAATAAAAATCTTGAACCAAACCCTACTGCAAATTTTCCATGACTCTGACCTCGACTCCAAGGTCAAAGTAGTGAATGACAATCCCATGAAACAAATTGTCTTAATTCATAATGATTTATGTAATAATTTGAAGAAAATTCATCAAGGGTTTTAGGAAATATTAGCAAATTTAAAACTTTAATCAAACCCTTAATGTATTTGTCTTTATAAATATATCCTGTGCAAAAGAGGAGAAGTGTGCATATCACAGAATAAATTGTCAGAGCTTCACAATTATTTATTCAACAAATAAACAAAATTCAACCAAATTTTCTCTTAGAAAATTATGATTCCTGCCAATTGTATCATTAGCTTCAGAATGATTCATGCAAAGCATGAACAAAATCCATCAAAAAGTTTAGGAAATCTATGTCAATGTAACACTTTAACCATTATCAATATCTAACTGTTGCCAATGCTGCCAGAAAAATGTCTACTATGTCTTGTTTTCCCAGTAACATGGACACAACAATAACTCAGTGTTTTATTTCTTGTTTTCCCCACATTCTCCAAAACTTATATAATTTAAGCATAATGTTTGTGTGTGAATAATGACTAAAAGAGAAGTGCATTTGAGGGTAAGTTTCATGGGGATAATATGTTTTATAACATGTATGCCATTTAATCAAAAAAGTTTGATATATTTTATTTTTGCCACACTCATGTAAATGGATATATTACTAGCTTCTGCTTGTACCACTGAGGAGGTTATGGCTACTGAAAAGCAAGAATGATAATTTTCATATTACCAAATACATAAAGCCAGTCTTTGGTATGTAAAACAACTCTTGGACTCATCATATAACTTAAACACTGAAATTAAACAAAAGTTACAATCAGGAAATTATAAATATACAAAAGATATTGATAGAAGTTATAAACTGTTGCCATATTTTTCAATTATTTAAACAAGAGTTTCCATGCAAATACCATGCCCTCATCTAACCAATATACATCTTAAATGAAGTCTGGACTTGTGACATATCAGTTAGCTTTAAGTCAGATGATCAATGAATTATATGTTCATGTCACGACTTTACTTTTTGTTCGTGAAATCCAGGCGAGATCTCTAACAGAGTCCACATAAAAGTGGTCATACCAGCAAGAAATGACAATCACTTATAAAATCCTATAACATGCTTGTAACTATGGTCAAGATACTGCTTCGGTTACAAAAGTAATCTTGTTTAAGTTCCATCTAGTCTAGTAATACATTTTCTTTTTTAAATCCAGAAATTGAAACAATTTTCAAAGTCTCTTAAAATTAACAAAATTGCTGTCTTTCTAATGATTTTAATGGCAACCTAATGTGACAAGCAGGTTTTTTGACTTTTTCATTAGATACATTTTATGTCTAATTATTTTATGATCAGAATGTAATGACAGTCCCAAATTGCACTAGCCCAGTCATCAAAATATTTGGTAGAAAAAGTCTTTTGCTCTTAATAACAAGCTGTCAAGGACTTTGATCCACCGTCAGACAGAAATTCTAGCCCTATTACTACACTAGAAGAGACCGTAACATTGCTGGATTAAACAGAAAGAAAAATCCTTCAATACACAACTGATCAACTCTCAAGAGTTTCTAACACTTTCATGATCTGTTGCTTAATGATCTTAGTTGCCTCTCCAGCTTCTGTGATGATACAACGACTCTGGCTGGTAATTTTGAGTCCATCTTCATCACTGGAACCATATTTGAATGTTATAAACTCAGGATAACGTTTCTTGGATGTTATTTTGACAATGCTTCCCAGGGACTTCCGAGACTGTATGAACACCATTCCCTTCTTCTTTGGTATGTCCCTCAAAATATACATGTGGGAACTGGTCACCAGGATGTGGCTGTAGCAAAAAATAAATGAATATGAGAAGAAAAAAAAAAAAAAAAAAAAAATGCAGTAAAGAGGTTTCATACAAAGATTCATGCTTTTTCCTTTATTAACAGTTGTTATGTGAGCTCTTGGCCTTTGTAAATTATATTTTGTGTTCATAGCCTGATTGAAAGTGTCAATGTAGCAATATTTCCTTGCCTGACAATGTCAATGTAGCATAGCAATATTTCCTAGCCTGAAAGTGTCAATGTAGCAATATTTCCGAGCCTGAAAGTGTCAATGTAGCAATATTTCCGAGCCTGAAAGTGTCAATGTCGCAATATTTCCTAGCCTGAAAGTGTCAATGTCACAATATTTCCTAACCAACATAATAATGGCTAACTGTAAATTCTGCATCTGAAATAACCTTGTGCCATTCAGCTTTAAGATACAGACATATAAGTCATAACTTCTACGGAAAACAAAGGAAATGGATCTATTGTGTTAATACATCATCTCATCAGGGGACTAACTGACCAATTGAAATAACAGAAAATCCCCTACCTACATGTATCTATTCCTTGAAAATCAGTCTCTCTTTTTAAACATAAATTTTATTGAAGTACCTGAATTTGCACTTATAACAACATGAAATTTTCCTGAAAATTAAATAAAAATCTTTTAGTTATAAAGATCTAAAGCTGTACATGTTATACAGTGAAAACCATCAAGGTGACCCCCACACCTATCTGACAAGCTCTTATTCAGCAATCCCATCATTACCAGTCCAAATGTGATTCACATTTTGTGATCCACATGATTCACGCTTTTATGTTGATCATGCTTTTCAACAGCCAATAGAAGTGCTGTGATGGCTGATTAGCACATGCCTTCTGTGGCTGATGAGTCTATTACAGATAGTGGGTGTGAGCTATTACGTGAAAATACTTAGCCAACTTTTCAAAATATACTCTGATTTCTCAAATACATGGTATTTTTGGAAAGGCCTAAGCTAGGGTATTGGTCAGAAACATCAGGACTGATGTAATAAAATGCATGCCTAGAAGGACTGGGACTGGCCTCTTCCAAACATGTTGCTGCACAGCCATTAGTTTGTACAACAACTCCTTCAATCAATGCCAGTAGAAAATATTTTAAGAAACAAAATCTATCTCTTCTTCCACTCATCTAGAACAAAAGTTATGCCAATACTTTAGTAAACATGTAGCTCTCTTACTGTCTTCTTCATCAGATTCTGTCTCAGTTTCTGACAAAGACAGTTCAATGTGACTAGCATCAGTGCTGCCAAATTCATCTTCAGAAGAACCTGAAAATTTGATTCCCAATCACAGAGGTAAGCAAAACCCATTGTTTCCACTGTTAACTAGGAATATATTAACTAAAATATGATTAAAATGTTCCTGAAAATTGCCATATCTTGTAAGAACAATCATTTATTTGATTGCTAAAATGTTGTTTTATTTCCCATTATTGAGCAATAAGATTGACCGCATCATAAACATACATAGCGATGTATAGTGGATTTATCAATCACTGCAAAGGCAAGACACATGTATATGGCAGATATACTTGCCAGTGGCAAACAAAGAATTAATTATTGCTCTATTTTATCTTACAATGACCATACTGAACAGTGGATCAGTGTCAATTTTGCAAACCTGAAAGAAATTTATGTATTAATACTTGTTATCAAAGTCTTAAAAGTCTTTTTTTAAATTATCTTTTTTATAAAAAAAAATATTTTAGTAACAGTGACCATATTTGATAGTGGGTCAGCATCACTGTCATAGATGTAACACACTTTTAAGCCACATGTCAAATTTGATTAACTTTTCTTCATCAGTGTTTGAAAAGTTGTCTAATGGTTTTTCTGCTTTAGGCTTTAGTAATAGTTATCATATCTGAAGGAGGATAAGCACAATTTGTACAAAAATGTAAAAGCCAAGATGTGCTCTATCCCATCTGGTCAAATTCTGCTGAGGTGTTTATGAATTGTTGTGCATCTGTGTTCTGTTTTCAGTAATGGTGTCCATATTTGAAGGCAGATCAGTTGAATTGGTAAAAAACATTGAAAGAACATCCTGCCTGGAAGCTATCTTGCAATTTTGGATACATTCTGTTGAGCTGGTTTTGAAAACTTAGTGTTTAAAGGTTTACTTATTTTTGGTAAAATGTGCCATATTTAATAGCAGATATGCATAATTTGTACAAAATCCGAAAGGCATTTATTCCAGGATGCTATTTGCCAAATTTGGTACCTGAGAAAAGTTTGAGAATAGCAAATGGCAATGGATGGATAACACACATTGGATGAGGCATGCCTAATGCAAGAAAGTCATTTTGTTCATAATGATGGTCATCTCTAAAGGTAGATCAACCTTAACTGACTTTGTGTCAGTATGCTTTGTCAATTATGGTAAAATCCTATAAAACAGTTAATGAGAACCAATTTAAAGTTTTTATTTCATTAACAGTGTCCATGTGTTAGAAGATTGAAATCAGCTGTAAACCCACACATCCCCGGCCAAAAAAAAAAACCTCACTACCATCAGGCATTCAAGTCAGGATCCTGTCTGTCAAATTTGGTAAATTCTATTTAGTAGTTTCTGAGAGAAAATAAAGTAATTTAAATAAGGGTTTTCTTTATTTAGTAATGATGGCCATATCTGATGGCATATTTTTTTTGTACAAATCTGAAAGGTCTTCATGCCAGGATGATCAAATTTGGTTCAATTCTGTTCAGCGAAGAAACTGCTTAAAGGTTTTTCTATTGTTTGATAATGCTAGTTACATTTGATGGAAAATGGTCATCATTTATACCAACCTGAAAAGTCTTTATAACAGGACATACTCTGCCACAATTGGTTGAAATTGTTCCATTGTTTTTAAAAGCTAAAAAGAACAACTGTTGGCAGATGATAGATTAACAGGACAGGTGAACTAGCAAGTCCATGATCAAAGCAACAATGGAAAAACATTAACCAAAACTTGAACAAGCTGTTGACACTGCAGTCTTCAGCACCAGAATGTTGCTGCTTACTTTGTGTGGGATCAACTAAAATGGTTTCAAGAAATTTGTACCTTTTTCCTACCTACCATATAGTCAAATTAATAAATAAGTTCAAGATTTATCACCTGCAACTTACTTACAATATTGATAAGCTTAATCAGTTTACTAAATTAAGATAAAAACAGAAGTGCTGCTAAAAGCAAGACGTGCCATTAACATAAGTTTTGTTGATTTAATGTACTTTCTGAAAGACATGTCAAGTGCATATAGTTCCAACAGCACTCCAGTACTGCAGTATATGTTGAGTACATATGAAATGGCATGTTTATAGTTCTCAAAAATGTACTCCAGCACTGCAGGATGTGTTCAGTGACTATGAAATGACATGTACATAATTCTAACTGTACTCTAGTACTGCAATATAAGTATATATAAAAATTATACTAATAGCTGCCTTGCTAGGCACTCAGCATAAAAAGGTCAATGCTAGGAAGAGGTCAGTGCTAGGACTGAGTACGTATGAAATGACATGTACATAGTTCCAACAATTCTTGAAGGTCAAACATTAGCCATATGGGAATTGTTCCTGACCTAAAATTTCCTAAGAACTGAGATGTCATCTTTAACAGACAAGTTATCCAGAGAGATGATGGTAAAATACCCTGCAACTTCCCTTGGGGGGGATACAAATAAATCCAAATGGGACATGAAATTAAAATAAAGATTTAATTACTGTGATTTCTCTGTTATTTAAAGGGTACACAATTATCAAGACAGATTGAGCAAATTATGCATCTGTAAAGACATTCCCCAATCCATAACCATAAGTACCCCAAATATTTGTCCCTCAAAATCATTATAAAAAATATTAAACAAAATCTGATGTATTCACAGCATTTAGGATCAATTTCTAGTACCAAAATTGTATAAACTGTTACCTTCAAACACATATAGCTTCATAATTCAATAATTGTGCTCCCTGCATTTAATTTGGCATGGTTCCAAAGAATAGTATCTTTGTATGCTGGGTTTAGAACACCTGTTGCCAGAGTAAACTGTGATGATTTCAAATTTTTCTAAGCAAGAAATATTCATCTTACTTTCCGAAATTTTGAATAAAATATGAAGGACATTTTATATTTATGCAATTGCATTAAAAATTTCAATTCCATGCAATCATAACATTTTCTACATTTGTTCAGCCATTGTCTGGTGATAATAAGTATTGCCCTTACCTTGGAAACATGTAACGATTTTCAGCCACTTCCCTACAATGGCAAGAGTACACAACATCAGGTTTGTTAAGCCAGGTTTCTAGGCTCACCACCTCCCTTCTCTCATCATCTGAAGACTGCACAATGCTCTCATCATCAGCTGTAATTACATCATATCTATAGTTGTACTTTGTTATAACATGGCTCATGGGAGCCATGAGAATGGAGTGTTTTTGCAATCATATAATATTCTTAAACCAAATAGGTCATAATCACAAATAATAAAATGTATATACATTTTAATACAGGGACCCTGGGTGGCCATGTGATCTAAGGCATGTGCTTTTAAAGGTCACTCACACATCTCACCTGTCTCTGCATGAATTCAAGCTTCTGCTTGACCAATACAGGTACGTGAAAAAGCGTACCACTATCTTCCAATGGGTTGGTGTTTCTTCATCCACCCAATATACTGGCCACCATGCATAGCCTATCATAACCTGAAAAATGGCATTAAATGAATACAGCCATACTTTAAGTTTCCAATACTATAACTAGTAACCACAGTAAAAATTAAGCTTCTGGCAAAACAGATTCTTTTTTTTGCTGTTTTAACAAGTTTGCATATTGTAGTTCAATCAATATTAGAGACTAGTTTCATTTCCCAGCATACTATGCAAATTACTTTTAAAAATATTCCAAAGTTCATGACTCTACCATGAACTGGGGTGGACATATCAATGATTTTGGTTGTTTGTGTACCGAAAGCCAACCTGACTTCCTCACTAGAACTAACAAAGACTAGCTGTGTAGAAAAGATGCTTGCAACAAAATGTGTGTGTTACCACACTTACGATTCCCTTATAAGTCAAGTCAAACTCCAAAATAACCCAGGGCTGCAGTCACAAATGTGCCAGCAGATCTGGGTCTATGCAGCTTTCAGGAGTAATCAGTTGAACAAAACAACACAGATTCAGATCTGCTGGCACATTATACGTGAGTATGTATGTTACAACATTAGTTTCCGTTTTAAAATCCATGGTCGACATAATATAATTATTCCCATTTTCTCCACCACACCAGCCATCTTGACCCTGGATTGAATACTGCAGTCAAGGCTGTAATGTAATGGAGTATGTTATTTATATATTTTTTAAACACAGTACATGAAGAATCTAATTATATGAAACTGCTTTATCCTCTGATGTTATTAAAAGATGTAAACTGAAAGAATTTCAGTATCAATGACAGAACTAAATTTAGTCAATTTAGTGGGGTCCATTACCATACCACCATTATATATGAGGCCACAGTACACTCTGGGAAATAAAAATATGGAACAAGATTAATTTTTTTTTAAATAACAGAATACAATGAACATCTGTTAATCTAACTAAATCCATATTCCTTGTCAATTTGAATGACATGGATAGGCACACAAGTTTCCTGGGTTTCAGTGTATCTGCAAAATCAATCAGAAATAAAACTCAATGACCTTAACCTCTGGTTATGGAATGTGATCTTGAGCTAACCTTAATGTACAGAAACCAGATTTAAAACAACCATTACCTATTATCTTTAGATTCAAGAATACGGATGTTTCTTTATTATCCTAAGTGCAAGCCATCCACAAAGTATGGCCAAGAAAGAACTTATAATAAAACAAAGGTTTTTTCTGCAAAACCCAGTTTGATTTACTTCACAATGGCCTTGACCTTTGACTTCAAAATCAGTAGACCTTTTCCATACCTGATATGCAAGCCCTCTACAAACTCTGGTCAAGGTATGTGGTCTAGAACTAAAGAACTAGTTACAAAGCCAAAACTATTTCCCTCTCAAAGCACAGTGACCTTGACCCTTAGACTTGCAAATACATTGCAGAAAATGAATAAAGAATAAATGAAGATAACTCTAGAAGTACAAAGCTTCATAATGATTCATCCCAAGTGTGAACAAAATCCATCAAGAGGTTTATGATATATAAGCAAATTAAAAAACCGTAATGCAATATTTCTATGACTGAACCTTGGCCCTAAAGTCAGAGGGGCAAGCAGGTATGCTGCAGAGTGAGTCTTAGATTCACAACGATTCAATGAAACTGTGATGAGAATTAATCAAGAGGTTTAGGAAACACATGCAAATGCAAAACTTAAATCAAAATCATAATAAACTGTTGCTTACAGTCACCATCAGAAACATGAAAGCTATGTCTTGCTTTTCCACTAACATGGGCTAGGCAAAAATAGTGATAGTTCTTACATTGCTGATCAGACAATGCCCATTCCTTTGCAAACCACACAGTCTATTTCTCATACAACAACATACCATACAGCAGAATACCAAATTTCATGATGATACCTCTAACAGTTAATGAGATCTGTAAGCGTAAATACAATTTTCACACTTGGGGAGATAACTCTAAAAGTACTAGCCTGACAAAGCCAAAATCTTGTATTGGACACAAA